>BMAW01119744.1:416102-471849 GCA_019974015.1 Nephila pilipes
CATTTTCTTGCGCTTTTCTGCTTTCCTAATAAAGGGATATGGTAAAAATTTTCTTCTCCTGATTGTCTTTCAGTTAGACCTAGTTTTGCTTTGGATGATTTTATACATTGGAAAGAAAGCTCAATGTCCAAGGCGGATTTTTCTGACTGTCTTGGCGGGCCACACACACTCTTAGCGAGCCTCTGTTAGTTGTTCTAGTTGTGATATCGCTTTGGTTGCTATTTCTTCTTATCGAGATTTCATTATTCATACATTTCTTGGAACTGATATTGATTTAGTGCAACTCTTCTAACAACTGAAAATAGTTGATATAATGACTCATTATAACTGGTAAGTTCTATTGTTTGTAACAATATTTTATACCAATAGTAATAATCTATGTGGATAAATTAGATTTCAGTAAACTGTGTTTTTGTCTTCAGTCCATGTGAATCATTTTGCAATAACCACATGAGACAGCAAGCAACTACTATGGATTTTTACGATAAGAAAAATATTTCAAGCATTGAATTAGATATTTGAAATTGTTAAAGATTACCAAAGCTCCTTTCAACTTAATGCAAGATACATTGTATACATATTAAGAGATAATTTTAAGATAATTTTCTATAATGTATAGCAAATAATGAAAAAAAAACCCGATTTATGGAGTTTTATTACTTGATAATACAATATAAATTACGTAAATAACTGGTTAGTCGACTGTACTAAAAACCTATCGTAGAGTAATGAATTGTTAAATATTTAACTATCGTAATATTTTGAAATATATTCTCTTATTAATTTTGCGAGTACAGTGCTCCCAGTATAATACGATATTAAATGAAAAATCATTAGACAGATTATTTTATATACTTTCTACTTCAGTGGATTAATGTAAGCTATCAATACAATACAAAATAGTAAATGTTTTGTAGTTTTAGTTACCTCATGTGTATGACACCGCATTTCCGTGTACTATGTTAAATTTTATACAATAATGCTCAGCTTTTGCTGTTTAAATGCGTTGTTATGAGTGATTTTTCAATTCGGTTATCTTGTGGCGCTCTGGTCCGATATCTGCCGGATTACGAGACAGTACTGTATATCTTAATTTTTGGGATTAATAACTCTTTAAATACTTTTTATTTAAATTATTTCATAAATTTGTAATTTCCTGTGCGATAACGGAATAATACTTATATATTTTATCATCAACTTTAACTTCAAAAAAACATATTACGGCATCTTATTACCCGTCTTGTCTGTCATCTTAAATTTAATCATAGGATCTAAATTTCGACTTAAATTCAAGAACAGACCAATTAATTAAACTATTCATTTATGTACAAAATATCTTTATTTACTCCTCAAATAAGGAAGATGCTTTCCGCAGTTAATGTACTTTCCGCGAGTACTAACAACTTCAATAATCGATTAAAGTCTGCTCTTACCGGAGTAAGATGCGTGTACCTCCTTCCTTTGACCTACACCGTTGAGTCCTAATCTTACCAAATTTGCTGAACACGCCAGAGTACTTCCCGCACATACTTCTGACTCCCTGCTGATTCTCTAACCTTAATTTTATTTCAAATCAATTCTCTGTCGCTTTTACACGATTTGCTTATATCTATTCACTCCACTTGCGAAATTTACTTTATTTGCTTTACGTTCCGTTTGATTGAGAAGGAGTTGGGAATTTAAATATAAAATCACAAAAAAGAATCCCCCAATGTTAGTTGAAGGGGGTGGATCGCGAATAGCTCAAGTTATTAACAGATCGTGGTTTTTTAATGATATTCAGTATTTTTATCGAGCTGGAAGTGGAAGACGACTTCGTAATATTTGCACGTGGGCGGCCAATACCTCTGTAACCTTCCTGATACCCTCTTCACAGTTTTCTTTCCGTCAGTTACTTACATGACAATCATTCTTTCTTTAAAAGCATTCTGCAGGCTATTTCTGAGTTCCATCAGTTGTCCTGATCGAGGAGGAATGTCCTCACTTAAAGGCGATTTCATCCTCCGTTGCTTTTTTTCTCGGAATGTGCAGGTGATGTGTTGTTGTGTTCCGATAACTCACGTGTAGTTCTTCATCTGAATGCCTCTGTATCACGAGATAAGCTACCATCAGAGGGCATTTCGGTAGCCCGTACGAGGCAGTAAACATATAACAAGAAGCAGGTGGATGGATTGTTTTATGTATAATGTATTATTTTTGTTACCGCTTGACTAGTTTTTTGATTCATATTCTCTGGTAGTTGAATTTCGAAAGGGTTGTATTGTAGCGATTTTAATATAAATCTTTTATAACTAGAAAAGCCTGCGAGGTACAAAGAAAAGTGGTGTTATCTATCACGTGGTCACAGATGATGATTTTGTGGTTTGTAGTGAAACAACATCATCAATTGCGTCTTATTTGCAAATTCTGTTAAGTGACTTTGGACGTTTTCTGTATTATAATTGCCGTGCGGTAGGTTGCTTTGATAAGTGGAAACGACCCGAGTTGGTACCGCGCCAATTTAACAATAAAGTAGGATCTAGGCGCCCATTCTGCCAAATTGCGGTTCACTTAATGTTTTTTGCCTACTAATTGGTCGTTTGTATGAAATGCTTTGGAAATTTATATCCATTCCCTTCCTCACGCTTTTAATGACTGCTGTTAGATTAATTTTATTTTCCCCCTTTTTTTTTTTTGGCGTGGTGGGTTTTTTTTTTTTTTTTTTTTTAAAAAATTTCCCAAATTTTGGGGCCCCCCCCCCCCTCGTATTCAATCCATGAGAAGTGGCGTGCCCGAAAATATTCTTAACTTTTGCGCTGGACGACTCTTTCAACCTGCACGATTATGTACTTGATTCGATTCAATATTGTTGCAAAAGAGATATTTGATAAATAATAGCACTTTTTATTTTTCTTTCAGAGAATAATTTCTTACACTTGTGAACCATTTCGAAGTAAAATATGAATGGAATGTGTAACAGGATTGTTACATCCCTTTTTAGAGGAAAATTAAAAGAGTTAGATTCTCCTTATTTTTTTTGTTTGCTTTGAGTTTCAGAATTTCTTGTTCCATCATTAGGTTCTAACTGTAAATATGGTTATGCTTAACAGTTGATTTAATAGGAATAACTAGGATATCGATTGCATTCATTATGACTTTTCATGCAAATTTTTTCGAATGGGCATGGCAAATAGAACCTAGTCGGCAAAGTTTGAATTTGAAAAATAGAACTTTCCGGTTTGTAAAAGTGTACTTTTTCTATACTTCTTTTCCGTGTACAAAATATTCTTCAATTGACAAAAGCATTGCATTTTGTTGTTCCGTGCTTTACAATTTTATTGGGCTTTTACTCAACTTAACAGTATGCCATTTAATATCTCTGTATGCCAGAGGTACAGAGCATTATATCCTTTTTTTTGAAATAGTTATCAGCGAACTTTTTAAAAAGTAAGAAAGCTTATAAAAGGTACGAGGGTGGTTCAAAAAGTACTTGTGTTTGCAGACAGGTGGCATCAAGGGAAATTGTTGTTACCATCGAGTGTTGCCATTTGTTAAACGGAGCCGAACCAAATTTGACATTGATACATAAGTTAGTTTTGATTTGGTAGTCATTTGGTGCCAAACCAAAATTTGATTGCTGTCGAGTCGAGTTGTTGGCTTCAATTTGCATCGAGTTGTCGCCGTTGGTGAGACCTGGATTCATCATTATGCACCGGAAATCGAACCAAAATCAAAACGTTGGGTTGCTTACGGTGAGTCTTTTCCAAACGAGGCAAAAATGGTCTCATCATCCGGAAAAGTTATGATGAAAAATTTTGAAGTGCAAAAAGCGTCATGATCATGAATACAAGTAACTGAGACTTGGCTATCTAATGAGTCAAGATGCTAACGAAAAAAAAAAAAAAACATTTATGATGCTACGAACCCCATCTTTTTAATTTTTAAGGACTTAAGGAAACGACCTTCGTATTATAATTTAAAAATAAATTGCCCAAAGAATAAAATTTCTGCAAGGGTTATTGATATAACTATTCACTAACAATCAAACTTTAAATAAAGAAACGTATTGGAATCGTTATGAAACTGTTTTGTCAGACATTTTATACTCCAAGTTTATCAGCTTTTTTAATAATGACAAAATAGTAGAAACTTCCAAATGTAGAAAAAAGTTAATGAGTAAAAATAATTCTAAATTACTGTAAAAGAACTCGAAATTTCTGAACGTACTTAAATATGACAAATAAGGCACAGTCAGGTAAAACCGGTCTCGTTAAATTCTTTGTCTGCAGTTCCGGAAAATATGATGCTAGTAAATTATATTACCTTCGACATTTATTTTCCGTCCATTTTGCCAGACGACGAAAACGCGCCGTCTGATTTTCACTCGTAGAACTTTCGTATTAAAAAAAGACGTTTAATACAAACTTAAACAAAGAAACAACTGAACGCGAATTTGCTACATAGACTCATAATGAGATTAGGTATTCTAATTGGATTACCCTTCAGTGTCACCGTTATTGATTGCGAATACATGCTGCTTTAAATCGCATCAGACTGTTATATTAGATTTCTGAGAAGGGTGAAATAAACTTTCTGTGTTTCTTAGGAGATAAATTGTTTAAGCATACACAGAATATGTGAAATGGAAATTCATGCCAAACTCAACATGATTATTTTTGTATCCAGTAAATCTTAATGTTGCTCTGATAGTTAATGTTGAAGTTGTTAAATTTAATTTGGATTTTCTGTTTTATATATATATATATATATCCACCAAATTCTTTTTTTGCTCGGTCTTTTTTTACACGATTTTGAAATAACATGGTTCACCGATATACTTTTATACACACGAATTTTTTGTTCTAGCGCGAATCTCCCCCCCCAATTCCCCCCCCAAATATTCAAATGCTGTTTTTACCGCCTAATACCGCCTCGTTGATTTAGCCACTTCATTAGGGTTTTATATCAGCATTTTAAATGTACTACATAAAGCAAACGTTTAAATATATCTTAGATACACCTGCAGAAACAAATTTGTTGCGGAAGGATGGAGAAAGTTTACGATTATTACATATGCTTCTTTTGCCATTCTGAAATTACAACTCTATCAAATGCTAGTGGTGGCAAAGGTTCAAACGGCTGACATGGAAGAATTGATGCTAGAAAGCCCTTTGGATAAAGAAGGTTTACTCGAATTTACGACAGTTTATGATAATAAAGAAGTCGATAATGACGAAGTCGAAGGTGAAGTTCAGATATTAATGGCTGATTTAGTTCGCGAGGGCTTGAAATTTGCTACCAACATGGAACATTTTCTTAACTCATAATCCTGACATAGAGCGTGCATTAAAATTTCAACATAATCTTTAGTTTTGTGTAGCAGGATATTAAGAACAATAAAAGCAAATGGGGGGGGGGAACTCAACAGAGGCCGTTAATGACGAACGAAATTCATTTGTATCGAAGCCGACAGTTGTGCTAGACGTATCTAACACATCTACTAATCATAGCATTTTTGATCCTATTCGTAATAAACGTACAGGCTTCTTTTTAAGTAGCGATGAATAGTTGTTAGTTAGTAGTTTTTATTCCTAATTTCACTCCCGTTGGCTTGGTGTGGAAATTAGGAGGAGGGTGTCGTCCTCGTCACTTGACTGAGGTTCAAAATTACGAGGTCCGTCGCCAATAGCCCTCGTGTTGCTTCTAGTGCAACGTTAATATAAACTAAACTAAACTCAAATGCAATGGTCCTGTCAATCAAATCGAATTGCGGTTTGACTTTTGACTGCGTGAGATTCGTCTCATAGAATAATAGAATCTGTTCTCGTTTAGTAGGATGAAACTTCAAAATTCTCATGTCTTGTAGAAGTTAAGAGTGAGGTACCAGTCCAAATATCGTTTCTCATTTGATGACCGTGGCTCAGAACTAAGAGGTTCATCCGTTTTGCAGTTTTAGAACTCTAGTCATTCAAATTAACCAGCTATGCAGTAAAATAATCTTTGCAAGATTTGTGGAAGACCCTGACGTATTTCACGTCGGGCGTTTTCACCCAATAAATGCTTTTTGGTATCTGAAATTTCAAAAATAGAATTAGAATCCCTTGCACTACATTTAAATTAAGTTTTCTTTCAAAGTAATGCTTAATTGTTAAGTTAGCTTATTGTTTTGCTGCTTGACACTGAAGAATATTTCCTTTTTGATTCAGTGACTAGCCATTATCTTTTGTGACAACTGCTTTTGCATTTTGTGGGACCCTTGCTCATTATCCTCAGAAAACTGTCATTTGAGAGGTTTGAAGAGACAAAGTCGTAATTGTCGATGCTCAAAATTGAAGTTTATTGTGTAAAAGTGCTTTTGTTGTGCTGGTCTTGAACATGAATAACTTTTTTGTTTTTTTCTCTCTTTTGTTCGTTGTGCGCCCTTTGTTCCATTTCGCGTGCTTTATTTAAATGAGTTAAATATGCCTGCACTTGCTTAGAATTTTAAACTGGCTTTTGAAAAAGAAGAATTTAACTGGGACAGAACGAAGTAGGTGGATAAAGCGCTGTATTTTTCATGAATGAAATAAATATAACTTCTTTATAGATTGAAATAATGAATCTGAACACGTCGTAATGATAATCGTTTTTGGTACGCGTCATTAATTTTATCCTGCTTTGTTATCCTTTGTTTATGAGTGTTTATTTTTCCAAAATGTATGTTTTATTTATTTTGCCCCCGTACGAGATGAATCCAAAATTTGGTTTCCCGAACTGAAATATACATCTTTCTTTTTCTGACATGGTACCAGTATCTAAGTCTAAATTATTTCATGTTTTTTAATATTTTTAAAAACATACAAGGAAAATAGTACATTTCCACGCTTATTTCACGAATTTCACTAATAATAAATCTAAATTTTAAAAAAATCTTATACATTCTGATTGTGCGAAATAATTCGCTTGGAAATTATAATGAAGACTAAAGTAGTTAATTTTTTTCTAATCTTATAATAAGAGTTTTGAATATATGTAAGTTAGTGAAATATATACTTGAAGCAAGCATACCACTCTGCATAACTAGCAAAATCTATTTTCTCACATCTCGAAAAATCTTAAACCAATAAATCTTGCTTTAACTTATAAATTTTGATATTTTCTTGCTTATTAGTAATTTTATTCTTTCTAATGCATCTTGCACCGATATCGTTATTCAGTGCACTAAAATTATTTAAATTCTTTTGAATTTTGAAATTAAATATATCTATGTCTATATCTAGCATTATCTTTATTTTGATGTATTATTTTTTTATCTGTTAAAAATTCGCAATTTATGCTATGAAATGTTGCTAGAATTAATAGTTTGTACTTTATATATATATATATATATATATATATATATATATATATATATATATAAGTATAGTCAATCAATTAACTTTACAATCAATTAACTTAATTAACATTGTTAATTTGCTTTTCAAGCAGAATTTTCTTACTGTTGATTTTTTTGTCCGCACATCTGTTTCTAATCTTAAAATTAGCATTTATTTTAAATTTCGTACAATTTTGTTTGAAAATTACTGAGTTTTAGGGATTTTAAAAATAGGTCTCCAGTTGTTAAATGATTGGTTCAGAAATTCAACAATTGAAAATGTATGTGTTATTCAACATTTTTTAAAGCTTCTGCGCAAAATTATGTATTATTATTTTTTCAAAAATAGAAACATTAAAAAGAGGAAAAATAGTTATACTTTTACGCAAAATAGGAATTATTAAAAGCAGGTTATTCGAAATGTATAATCTGATTTCTAAACACCATATTTTCAGTAATAAATGACACAGAGTGATGAGTAACACACGAATACAAAGGAAAATGTGGAAGTTTTTTATTGTGAACAGTAGGAGGCCCTCGTGTGTTTGTCGTGAAGCTATTTCACGAAAGCCGTTTTAGAAGCTCTCACGGAGTTACCCCGCAGTTGGAAAGATCGCAGTGGACCAGATGACTTGATGTTTCACAACTGACCACCAAAGTTATCTGATATGGACCCATGCGATTTCTTCCTTTTGGGGTTCCTAAAAGATAAAGATATGCATTTCCATTACCCTAAAATTTATTTGAATTTATGAATTTCTGCTGCTGTCCAATAAACTACAATTCACACTTTACAACATGTTTGGCAGTAGTTTACATATCGATTTGACATTATATGTGTAACTAAAGGAAGTTATATCGAACACTTGTAAAGAAAAATTCCATATTTTCTCTTTACATTCATGATTTAATTTATCATTCTGTGGCGTTTATTTATGAAAGTATAGCATTTTGAAACCACATGATTCATTTTCAATAATCCTGCACAATCATGAATAAAAGTGAATTGTATCAAAAATTGGGGAGTTAAAAAAAATGTTAATGGTTTGCGTTGTAGTAACCTAGTACATGGGTCCTGTAATAATTTGTACCGAATATCTTTGGATCTAATGGTTGGATTCGAATGAAATTTGGAATATAAGCTGAATAAGCCATATCTCCACCGATTTTAGAACTTAATTAACTGAGTCAATTAATTCATGCATCATCCCCTCATAATTTAGTTCCTTTTAAATCGTTTACAGTAGTACTAATTTCATCTAGCTGCAATTAGGTCTGAGAAATTTATTAAAGATGTTATATTTTTTTCATACTGTAAAATCTGAATAAATTTTCAATTTAGTATGAGGTAACTTTTAAAAATATACCCAATGCTTTTATCAGAATTAAATTCTGGGATAAAAGCATTGTGTGTTCCACCACGAAGGAGCAATATTTTAAGCGTTATATTGGGTATTTATTTATTGATAGAACCTTTTACTGTGTGCGAATCTCGTCATGTGGTACACCAAAAAGGCTCCGCAAACAGAATATTAAAAAGGGGAAAAAATCGCAAGGGAAATGCTATTTTGTGGGAGAGGTTAAAGACGTTGACCTTCAAGGGTGATAGGGGCTATTTAACCCAAAACCCATCAACAAGTGAACCGTGGCGTACCGAAGAGGGGGAAAACCTTGCAGATGTCTAGAAATTCAACACCAAGGAGAGGCGGGTTTTAGACGACCATATGGTTTAATCATGGAAAAAACGTACATATATTATGCATTTTTTTTCACTCCTAAACTTCCACTTTTGTTTACTAAATTTAAGATACATATTCTGAAAATAATTTGAATTCTTTTCGTCTTAAATGTAGTTTTTTCGCTTAAGATGAATCAAGGCGTTATTTCGATTGATTTCTAAATTCTGTTGAAGTTGTTTTCGTATAACGTTAAAAGAAAGAACCCGATTTCTTTTCCAGATACATAAGCACATTTGACTTCAACAAAGTGTAGAAATCATATTTTATACTACTTATTTTCTGTGAATAAGTCTCTTCTTTCTCTATTTCATAACCTTTACTTCAATACTAACATAATTCTTGATTTTATGTTTTAAAATGCACAACTGCATATATATATATATATATATATATATATATATATATATTTGGGTAGGCGATGTACAAGTTGAGTCGCTGATTCGAGTCCTGAATTAATCCAATACCCACCGTGTAGAATTATGAGCACTTTTGCATGATACATTTAGACTCCGTTATGTCGCAGTTTTACTATGGGGATCCCTTTTTGAGACTCCGATTAATCTTTTTTTCATGACGTCAGAGAATACTTCCACCTCCCCCATTTTTTTCTGTTCTATTTTATATAGCGTAGAGTCTAATTTGCAATTGCAAACTTTATCTTCTTTGGATTGAATCACCATGTCTCAAAAAGTAATTCTAATAAAGGAGTAACAATAAGTGATTTTCAACATATATACCCCATCTTTACTTATTGAGTCTATATTTTGAGCATGGATATACTGCCAAATATTCCCATATATTAGTATTCGCATATTGCAATGTCTATTTGCCCCTCACTTCTGATTATTCAGTGGATTAACCCACTGCACAGAACATGTGAAATGAATATTGATCATGTGCACTGAGCGAAGCTCATGAGATAGTTATCAAAGGGTCTATGGTATTGTGAACAGCTGTGATAATAATATACTGGTGGCAATTTGATGCAGTGAATCCTTGTACGTATATTTCCGATAAATATTCTATGATACTGAGGGAAGACTAATATGAATACCTTTAGGAAGACTGAAGCAATTAAAACTGTCGCCATTTGCCGAAAGATTACGAAATAAAGGAAAATAAAAGCGAAATGAAATTTGAAAGAGGCTGTGGTAGAAATAATATGGTTGAACTCATTCCCCCCTTCCCCTCTATCTTCCCCTCTACCTTTCTCTTCTTCCCCCTTACCTTCCCCTCTGCCTCTCCACCAATCACAACAAGGATAAGCCATGCCCTGCAATGAACACTAATATTTTGTGCAGGCGAGCTAAAAGTTCGTTTTGCGAACTAATTGCTCGAGAGAAATCAACAGCAACAGGCTGCGATTGAGTGACGGACTCGTAACTGACTCGTTCGTATCTCGTTCTTCAAAGAACTTCGTGTAATTAGGCTGACGCAAGTTAAATTTGTTGAGATGTCAACTCAGGTGCCGACCTCGTCATCCGACCATGCCTCAAAATTACGAGGCATATTAGCAGTTGTTAACCAGCCTTTGAGTTGGGCAGAAATAGCGGTTGGAAGCATTCAGTGAATTGACAAACATATTTGGCTGTAGATAAAGAATTTTCGTTGAAATTTGAGTTTGAAAATTTACTTTTGGTTTGTTAGTAAGCATTTTTTGGGTATGATTAACTCTCTTCAGTAATTTATAAAAAAAATTTCTTAAAAAAGCATTTTTTTAAAACTGTAAGTGCAATCCATTCAGAATTTTATTAATTCTTCATTAATTCAAATATATGTTCTCATCTCCCAAAGATTTTTGTAATTGTTAATGCTAAAATCACGCACTTTATATTTTTTTTCACTACCGAGTTATAATTAAATTTTACACTTGTTTCATAATCAACTCACAAGTGATAAAACAGTGCTTAGTGTAATTGCTTAAACTAAACTCTGCTAATTGAAAAAAAAATGGATTAAGTTATTATGTATAGTAATTATTAGAAAGAATTTCCTGCGACTTGCCGTCGTTCCCCCATTTGTGCGTAGTTATTATCTGTACAATTAACGACTCAGCTTGGAACAATCAATAATTAAAATCTATTCACAGTAATGTAGGGGATAAAAAAAAATCAGTGATGTTGGCTTGATTTTTTAAACGTGGTGTTTCTTTCCGTAGTTCAGGAATGTTAAACTGTGTGGCTTTCACTTTTGGAAAGGAAAAAGGAATATTTCCCTTTCAACGCTGTTATGTGTATGCTTTTCTAACAATAAAAACTATTCTGAGTTTCTTCCATTCTATTAAGGATTTTATTTTAACATATTCAATGGACTTATTTATTCTATTTGATTGAAGTATAGAATATATAGATAGTTATTAACCTTGATATTGTTGATTTTTGCTTATAACATTTTTTCCTGGCTTGTTTTACTGTTCAAAAATTATTCGTTAAGCTATTTGTGAAAAGTTATGAGTGAATGATTGTTTATTAACTTCTCAGTTAAAGGCAATATCAGGGCTAAGAAAAATTACGTAATAATTTGTATTTGTACGAAGTATTTGATTTTTTTAATTGTTTTATAAATTTTCCGTATGCTTTACTAATCTGTCGATCATCTTGCCTTTAATTTTTGTGAGCGGAAAAAAAGAAAGAACGAAATATGTGCAAATTTATTATCCGGTAATTTTTTGAACTCGATTTAAATTAATTTTCCGCCAAAAACTGTCACGAAATTTTATTAGTATCCAAATATTAAAAAATTACTTCTACTGAGATTGAACATTATTATCTTTTATGCTGTATAATTCCCGTTTTGTCTCTTACAAAATATTATATTTAGAAACTTTTTTTTCCCCCTTCAATTTACTCTAGTTTTCTATTTGCAAACTAGATGGCGCTGCTTTTGAATTTATTTCAACTCATCACTGGTTGGATATTTATTGTCAATATCAAGTAAAAAGCTCGTGAGATATTATTTTATGGATGGGATAGAGCTTTTACTGCTAAATATATCAGGAAAAAAATCAATCCATCCATCAATTATGGGCAATAGTTATCCCCTGATGCATTTGAATATAGTAGAAAACTCTAAAGAAGGACAAAAATTGATTAACTTTCACACGAAATATTAAATTATCTAATGCAGACTAATGGTTTTTTTTATTATTATTCCTACCTTACCTAGGTATTACTGATAATTAGTGAAGTTTATTTTTTATGCCTTAAACACACTTCTATTTTTTGAAATTAAATAAAAATTTCAAAGGAACTATTAATTTAATTAATTGCAACTGATTTTTTTCCCACAAACTATGAACTTGTCATAACTTTTAGAAATGTTTAAAATGTTACTGCTTAAATCAAGATTCGTTGTAACAATCTTTTACAATATTGAATGCATTTTCAAGTTAGTCTTATTTTAATAATTTTACTCTCTTTGCAATATTAAAATTCCCTTTTAAACGCACTCGTTATTCGACGACGAAAAACCGAAGGGCTCTTTATTACCTTCTATACAAATAATATCATCACGAAAACTTGAAAACGAATAAAAACATGCCTAAATACCATTATTTGAATATTTAAACTCCATTTGATTATAGGGAATTGCTCAATATATTTTACATTCTATAACTTCAGGCTATCTTCAATAGGCTTTTGGAATATGCACCGGTCTTAGAAAAACGATGAACAATTTCAAGATCTATAATCCACTTTTCTCTTGGAATTTCATCCCGAATCCACCGAAAACGATTTTTATTTCCTTTCGAATTCTATTTATACTGGATCTGTTGGGATGGGTAAAAATGAATTGTCTTATAGAAGGGGATTTGCAAACTCTTTTATTCTTCTTACTTCTCGAGCTTTCTCGCCCTGGGGTGTCTTCATGAATTATGCAGCACTTTTTTCTCCCCTCTTCGTCTTCTTTTTTCCCTCCTTTTTTTCTCTTTTCTTTTGTTCCTTTCTTCTGAATGAGAACGTTTTGCATAATTTTTAGTCAAAGAGGCAGGAAAGGAAAATGTAATTATAGAAGAGTGCATTGAAAAAGTAATATTTCTTCCTTTCTGATTGTGTGATGCACCCGGAAAGGTTGCTTTCCTTTTTTACTCGGTTCATCTTGTCGGGTGGCTTGTGAAAGTAGAACATAATCTTCTTGAAATTATCTGCGTTTTATTTATTTATTTTTCTTTTTGAGAATAGAAGCTCGTGTGTATGTATATCCATAAATTTTAAGTAAAAGTACGTTACGAAATCAGTTTGTTTAGTGTTTGAACTGCTATTCACTAGTATGATATTGTAACATTTAATTAATATTTGCTTTTAAATATAATGCTATTTCTTTTCGTTATTATCGTCTGTAAAATAATGAATTAATTTTTGTTAGGTATGTGGCAACCAGTTTCAGCGTTACATAATTTTTATTTTTAAATACAAATTTTTGAATTGTTGATTACTAGGAAGAAAAAAAACCGACTGATTAAAATGTGTATCATCGAAATACATTAGACAAATTTACGTATTTATAAATTATAGTTCTTTCAGAATAGTTATGATTTTTTTTAAAAAAAGAAGCACATAATTAAAAGTTATTATTTGCCCCCTTTTTTTGTGGCTTAATTTAAAGTATCAACGATATTTTGAAAGAAAAAAAAATTAGTATTAAAATCTTGGTTTAGAAGTTGGAAAAATAAAAAGTCAAATTTTGATTTCACTTTAAATCTTCGTGTGGAAAAAAAAGCTGTACACCATACATATAAGTAAGGTACATTAACTCAAATGTGATTGATCGTGATTTCAAATGTGGTTAGAATTGTAGTTCAGAGTTATAAAGAGCTTTACCTATAACATATTGCACAGATTTTAATACTACGCAAATTTAATTGAAAGCACTAACACTAAAAGTAGTGTTGATACGTTACTACTTATCTTTATCATTGCTAAGCTTAATTTTCTTATGTTTTATATCTTGCTCAAAGAACCATGAAGTTATTTAGCTTTGTTTACTGATCGTTAATCTAAAGTTAACTTTTAAAATTCTCTGTGTTTTCTGTATTTACCTTATCCTACAATGAAATGAAAATAATTTGAATTACATCTTATTCTCTCTTTCATTTTTTCAGGGGAAAAAGTATGTGTGATATATCTTTCCGAACTTAATTAGGGTTTTATAAAGTTCCCTTGTGTGACCGGGTAATTGAAAACTGTAAAAATATTGAAATAAAAAAAAGTGTGTGTGTGAAGAGGAGCTTTTTTTTTTTAAGTGCATATCAATGTCATTTTGTGTTGAGTGCAGTTCCAAACTATCAAAGAAGAAAAAAATGAAAATAAAAAATAATAATTTTTAAAATTCTTTTTTCCCTTTCGGATTAAGAGGGAAACAGAGAAAGAAAAAATTCTGCAAGACCTGTTTAATTAACAGAAAAACGATCGAATAAGTTTTTTTTCTATGAACTTTTTCGCTTGTAACTTTTTAGCCGTCTCTTTCACTTTTCGTAACAAGATTTAAAGAAAATGTGTTGTATTCATTTAAAATGAAATTGTATACAACAGCTTTGGCGGAAGTCCAGTCCAATTATACGGTCATTTTTTTTTTATTCGTTTTAATCCTTTTAGCAGCTGTTGTCCTTACCACGCTATTCTCTTCTTTCCATGTTCTTGTTTTGTTTTTTTCGTAGCTTGGCTTTTACCACATTGTATTAGGAGCGTATGTAGCCAGTTTTTATTGCAGAACTGCTCATGCTCCCGGGTTTCGGGGAGGGGGGGAGGAGAAAGCATAAAATAAAATGTTTTAGAAGTGTGATACATGTGTGTACCATGCGCAGTGTAGCAATACGTATAAACTTTGTATTCTTTATTATTATTCATGTGCAGTGAAGTTTTTGTAAATAATATCCGTGAAACAATTTTATGAAAAATTTGATTACATCACTGAGAATATAATTGCAAGTCTTTTTTTTTTGTTTTGTTTTGGCCTTCAAGTATTCATCTAGCCTCGTATGATATGTTAATCTTTACTTTGGAATAAAATGTGTGGTGTCTAGCTGTTAGGAAAAAAAATCTTTCGAGTTCTTTTTTTAGATAGCTTCATATGTTTGTTTACTTTTTAGACTACATTTGCTATATGTAGTTAATGGAGATTTCATGGTCACATAAGTTTTATTCCAATTCATTTGCTTTTTACTAGGAGAATAAGGAGGTTTATTGTAATTATGCTATAGGTTTTGCCAGTGATAATATTCGCTTATTTTTTAATAAGTTAGTAGCCTGATAGTTAAAGATCGCAGCTGGTGAAATGCTAATTAAATCATTGATTCGAATCCTGATTCCACCAAACGTATTTATCGATGCTGCTGTACTTTTGTTGCTGTAGATAACTGGATCAGTATTAATCAGTAACTATTCATTCGACTCATAGACTACGAATTAAAAACAAGTATATTTTTAAATTTCTTTTATTTATTTTAAGCAAATTAGTTCAAATTAAGAAAGGTATTAGAATATTTAAATTGAAATATAAAAAAGTAATAAAAATTTGCATTTGCACTCTTGGCAAGTGTTAAAAGGGTTCTCTCCACAAATAAACTTGTTGCTTATGTTCTTTGTCATTCTGCGTTTCTTAGAGGGACAGAGAGTGCAGACAACTTTAATTGTGTCTTCCGTGAGCTTTTCATTATTCAAAATATCTTCAATATTTGTGTTGATGGAACGTCACAAACTCCTGCACGTTATCACTAAACATTCGACTCTTAGAAAATGATTGCAAAAATCGAAAAGAAACCAGTGTAAAGCAGTGCTTGTCACTCTCGAATTACTCATTTTACTAGTTACAAAAGTATTTTGAATGGGGTGGTGTGAATGCAACACGATTATCTCGAATTCGCAAAACTGGCAGAGGTCGGTTATTTATTAGACGAATATTGGTGTGTGAAATCATGAGATCGAAATTCTGACTAAATTATTGTCGGTAGAGCGTAAAGTTTTTCATTATTGGACCTCTTATAATTTTAGAGTGATATTAATTCAAATTAATCAATCAATTGACCCTAAATTTTTTAAAGCACATCTATTTGAAAACTTTAATGTTCGATTTAATAAAATTCGAAACTGTTTGGGGTGTGGATGTTGCGATTCTCTTTCTCACAAATAGTATTAAATATATTAATAAAGGTCAATCATTACTGTCTTTAATAAGAAGTTAAATAAATTATTTAATCTTTGTACACGAAGCACCGTCATTATATTTTTATATTCCCTTTTAAGTTGTAGATTTCAAATCTGTAATTTTGTTTGTAAATTTTTTACAGAACAGATTGTTAACATCCTTCTTTCTGACATAATTTCTTGTGAACTCTTAACCTTAATTGCACATCTTGAGCACATGTAATTTAAGATAAAAATGTTTTGTGAAATGTCCTGTTCTTTCCGAGATGAAGTGTTTTTCCAACTTGTCTAATCGTCTGAGTTTTTTTCTGTTTGTTTATTCAAAATATAATTCAGCCATTAATCGATATAAGATTATCTTTACGAATTTGAAGTGCTTGTTGGAAATAATCAGAGCTACTTGTCTTTTAAGATAAAAAACCGCCTGTCAATCACAATTTTAGCTTGGAAAGTACTATAAAGTTCGTCCAAGGTTACGATAACAGATGATAATTCGAATTTTTCTGTCATGAATGAAACCTTTCTTTTCTGTTTAAAAGTTTATATGATAGGTATCTAAGAAAAATACTATATATTTCTGTAAGAAAAAGCTATAATCTTTTTAAGAATTAATTTATTTTTAAATTAATAAATCAGATATTAGTACTCCGTAATATCAATAAACCTTCTTTCTACAACAACTGTAAAGTTTTTTTTAAAAAAAAGAGGAGTGATTAAATTGAGGGAGTGTAAAAACAAATTTATTTTCTTTCTCTGTTCCCATAAAAATGTGACCTACTGTAAAGAATATGATAATTGTATGGCATAAATAATCATGAATGAAATACTGAATTGAATTTGTAATTGAAAAATGTGGCAAGAGGATAGCGTGGAAAAACGCATTTTTGGAAGTTAAGGTAATGCATATCTTTCTTAATTAGTATAATAAAATATTCGACAGTTAATGTTAAGTAAAAATCCTTTGAAAAATGATTGCATCAGAGTGGATTCACATTTGGATTAAAGTTTTTTTTAAAAAAATTTAATATCAGCCTTTAAAGTCCATTTATGTAGAATGAATTTCTTAACTTCATTTGTTTCTCACATATTCATGGGATAAAATTTTTAACTTTACACGGTACAAAATGAATCTTATTTGTAGAAATTATTCCATGTCTCATTCATAAAAGTGTAAGTTTTATGTTTTTAAATTTAAACATACTTTAAGAATAATTTTATGTAGACATAATTTAATCTTCCAGAAAACGATCGATCTGCAATAATTCGCGAATTTTATATAGATGTCAATAAACAGAGATCTTTGAATTTAAGGTTTTTACTGTAGATAAATAATATATTTTAATAATATTTTTACTGTTTTTAAGTAATATCTGTAATTTTTGTAACAAATATGCTGATGTACCCTTTAAAAGAGTTTACTCTGTTGGATAAGTAGGCGTGCTGAAAAGTCACCTTTCAGACGATACATGAAATGAAGGAATTTCTTTTTTTCCCCGTAAGTTGAAATATCGATATTTTTATTGAAGAAGAGAGAGTATTTTATAAGTAGGTGTAAGTGTTAATTACTTCTCAATAATTTATTAAGAACTGGTATTTAATACTTTATGAGATGTTTCTGCTGATGTGAATACGAAAACAAGTTCGCATTCCATCATCTCCGTCATCTTTATAAATGTTTTTAGAAATTGTCTTGTATAATTTTATTTCATTTGATTCGTCTAATAATCAAATAATTAATACATATATAAAAAAGCTCTGTAATATATAAAAAAAACCTTTTCTATCAAAAAAAATATATGTACTGTTTTAAATAAAAAATGATTGCAAAAGGAAATTCTTTTTTAAAATTGAATTTATAATGTTGATTAATTAGATATTGCTGTAGTATGGGGCATGAAGTATTCCTTCTATGTAAATGAAGTACTTTGTTCAGATTTTTAGGAGTCGTGTGAAGAATTGCAATGGCATGTTTTGGGCAACTACATGTCTCGTGGGTTGCGCGTGGTTGCAGACCGATTTACAAAAAATTCATGTGTGGGATTAGGGAAGCTTATACTATACGCATATACATTCAAAGGGCCGATTTAAATTTAAGTGATAATATTTTGTAATATTTATGAAATTTATAGTAGTGTTTATTTGAACAAAAAATGACCTTATCTTCCTCACGTGCTGAAGGTATTGTGTTAACTATTTTTTAATGAATTTAAAAGACATAAATTATTAATTTTATTTCGTTTATGAAAAATTATTACTCGTTCGTAAAGTTGTTGAAGCTTAAATTATCGTTGAATTGAAAAGAAAAACTGTTAAAAGTTTAGTTTAACAGTATCTTTAAAAAAATTGTAACTTTTATTATAATAGAAATTAATTCCATTTTGTTGCTTTCACGTCCTTTTTTTTACACCACCTTGCCAATGTAACTTAGTCCAATGGCTTGGTCATAGATAGATTTCTAAATTGCGCATTTACGCGCATCAATCTCTGTCAAAAATTTCAGTTCAACGAAGAAAAAAAAGTCAATCCTTTTTTATTGACCATAATGCCTTCACCGCTTTACAGTTACTTTATCAGCAAAATAAACAAATAAAAAAAACCAAGTGAAAACCCCCGCAAAATCGACTTTGACCTAGTTTACCAGATTTCTTCTTTTAGGCATTAATCTTTATTATTTTTTTCAAAGTGCAGCGAGCAAAGTGAGAATTTATTTTTATAAATTTTTGTGCTGGGATTTGTTTGGTTGACCCAAGAGTCCACTTTGTATTTCACGCCATTTTATATGTATGCTAAGTGACATGTAATGAAGCCGGATATGTAGATGTAATGCATCATCATTCCAGAGTGTGCATTCTTATCTTTTTTATTTCGTGTATTAGCTGGTGATCTTATTTAAGAAGAGATAAGAATTTAATTTTAGAATTCTTTTTTGGTTTATTATTTTCTGATTTCCCGAAATAGGTGTGGATCATTTTTTTTAGCTACCAAAGTGTTTATCGTTTTAGATTATGTATAAATTGATCATCCAACCACTTTTCAAAATTAAGTATGAGATGCACGTTATTTGTTTTCATTTTAAGGTAGCAATGATTACATTTAAATTAAAATATGCTCAATTTAATAATTTATCTTTTGCTTAATTCTAGTGTTTAAATGAATAACTGAATGTTTATTTTATCGTTTGCTTCGATTCTAATATTTAATTGAATAATTTAATAATTATTTTTAAAAAGTTAGTCCCTTTGGTGACTAAATTTGTTCTTTGCAAAACTTTGCATAGAACAATTTTTTTTAAAAAATATTATTTATTTCTATTTTAATGCTTGGATTTTAGCTTTTGAGTGAAAGTAGATTAGTTTCTTTCTAAAATTGTTTGATAAAACTTGAAAAGTTTTGAAAAATTCTATTCTAATTATGTCATTTTGTAAAATATTTATTCTTACGACTGACGTTATCATGTGTGAATATAAAATTAATGGTATTAATGCAGAAACGGGTGTTTAATATGATTTGAAATAATTTCTAAAAACTTTCTATTCTGAATTGTATTTGAAATTTATATGGGGACATACAGTATTAGTCTGAATGTAACGCGACACCAAAATTTTTTTTTATAAAGATGGGGAGTAAAAAAGAAAAAATTAATGCGTTTCATTCATTTTTTACATAAAAGAATTCAAAGAAAATATAATTTAGTCGGATAAGCATCTATTTAAAATAATTCATAACACGGGTTACATTCAATGCAATAAAATTAAATAACATAAAACAAATTAGGTAATACTAGAAAAGTAACCAGAAGTAAATACATTCCTTTATCTCTAGGTCTGATTTTAGCGCTAGTCAATGTTTTAAACAGGAAATGATTTGTCCAATAGTACCGCGTTATATTCGGGTTAATACGGTATATAAAAACAATATGCATTATTGAAAAATTTTGTAGATGCTCGTTGTAGCTAAAAATTTTAAGACTGATGTAACAGAGTATGTAACACACAAAGATGTGTTTTCGACAAGCAGATACATCAAATTTAAAGTCTTCTCAGTACGTTTCCGAAGTTGTATCAGTTTATACTGAGCTTTCGTCAGGGTACGAAACATGATCGTAATGTTTCGATTTTGCACGAACTTCTGTTGTTTACAGTTGTAATGGAGTCATGTTTGGAACAGAGGTGTGCGATAGAATTTTGGTTTTAAAGTGGCAAATCTACTACCGAAACTGATCAAATAGCGCAAAATGTAAAGATGATGATTGTTTGTCTGGATGGAATGTGTTTTTGTGAAATTTTCAAATAGCAGAAAAAGCGTTAAGGATGCGGTTGGTCCTAACTTGCCAAAAGCATACAAACTTAGTTTCCAAAACTCTCGAGCGATGAAAATGTTAGTAAGGTTTTTTTTATAGCAGGATAATTATTCACTTTGAATTCGTTCCTGAGGGACATTCAATGCTGTGTTCTGCAGGGGGTGTAGTGTTGTTTTCGATTGTTCAAACGCATCGTACGTGTGCATTCGGACTTGAAAGCAAACAAAAATTAGTTTTTGATGCAGTTCAATGCGCCATCTGACAATGCAGCTGTTCTTTTTTTCATCTTTGAACGAAAAAAGATGTAACCGTTCAACACCATCGTCGTACTCTTTGGATTTGGCAGATTGCTTTTTGCTTCCAAGTCTTTAATAGAAGCTAAAAGTTCAGTGATTTGACGACGTCAAAGTTATTTGAGGTAACATTACATGGAAACTGTGAGGCATCCCAACAGAATGCTCCTCAAAGTCTTTGTGACAGCTCGAGGATCGCGCGCGCGCGCAAGCCAATCAAAATATAACAACAAATTTACAAGGGTCACACGTAGAATGATTAGTAATGAAAATTAAGATTTATTTTTCTATCTGCTTCATTTATGAGCTCAGCCCTAAAACATTTTAGCCGCACTGTGTATGTTATAATTTTGTGCAGGACGAGTATACTTAATACACTGCATTGTGTAATTTTTTTTTTTAAAAAAAAATCTTTTTAAGCATAACCAACGAGGGATAATAATGAAATGTTCTAAAATGACTTAAAAATAACATTGTATGTGAAAATAAAGAATTGTTAAGTATTGAATAGCCTATTCTCTTCTTTTCATTACAAAAAGTTAAAATATTCTTGATTAGGTTTTCGAATGAAAATGTTCAACAAAAAATAAATGTAATAGAATTGACTTGTGATATATCATTTTATCTGAGAAATATATGTTTAAAATCCGAAAATTCGTATAAAATTCTATGATGATAATCCATTACCGGTCTGTCATCTGAAATGTTATTCTTAATTAATTACAAGATCTAAATTTCAACTTAAGTTCAAGCGTTGGCCAAGTAAATTAAAATAGTCTTTTACATCTGGAATATAGTGATCTTCTAACAAGAAGAATACTCTCAAGCTGTTTACTTTCTCTATTCGCGAATATTATCAAAGTTCTGCAATTTATCAAACAAATACGAGGCGAGTACCTTTTGCAATTGCACCGACAGTGTTGAGTTCTAATCTTACCAAATCCACCATACACGCCTGAATATTTCCGCGCACATCACACCAACACTCATCTTGTTACCATAACCTTAATTATTATTATTCTTTCCATCTCCCCTCGTCTTTTTCTCACTTCACTTCAATTTATTTCTGAACTTTGTTTTGCGTAATTGGAAGTTGAGTTATTTGAATCAAGTAAGGGGCCCAGGATATGTCCATAGAGACAGTTGAAGAGAAGTAAGCTTTGTCTCTATAAATCTTTCCCAAAAATTCTTGAAATTTGAAAAAATAACCGGAAAGCATTACCGAAATTAGGAAAAAAATAAAGGTGGTTTGAAATTATAAGAAAAAGGTTTTTTTTTTTATTGCAGATCTGCGATTGGAACTTTTAACGAAATATAACTGTGCTTGGACTATGAATCATTCGAAAGACGAGTGTTATTTAAATCTGAGCTATGGCTATAATTAAGAAATAAAATTATGAATAACGTTAGTTAATCCATTGGCTAAGAGTTTTCATAGATATTACTGTTACGACCGGCCTACATAATTCTACCGCCATCTTTCCTTGTTACTAATTAGTCAATAAGTACTAAGTCCGATTGAAGATGTATGAAAGAGCAAGATAAAATATTTATCCCTGAAGAATAGATAAGGTCGTTCTCCCTTGAATCCCACTTAACTTGCCAATTCTAGATTGTGATTTAAAAATTAAATCTTAGCTTACCAAATCACTCGTGAACACTCCAACAATTCTCTCTCACATCAGGTTCAAATCTTAGCACTTAGGCTATGAATCACTTCAATCCAGAAAATTAATTACGATATTTCAATCCAATTTGCTAATAATTATCAACTTTTCGTTATCCTCCATCTCCCCTCATTTTCTTTTCAATTCAATTATATTTTTCTGTCCCTCGCTCTAATTCACTTCACTTCTGTCTTCATATAATTTACCTTTCACTTTTCATTTTGATTGGGAAGAAATTGTAATTATATGCAATTCAAATTACTATAAAGTCCCCGAGGTTAGTGAAGAGAAACCCAACGCCACGTTACAAACAGTTCTACATAATGCGATCTCAAAAGGCATCTTTTAAAATTTTTATTTAAACTTATTTCCAAAGAATTTTGTCCCCTTTCCTCGACTAACTTTTTGAGTTTTCATATAATGATAAAATATCAATTAGTAGTATCGTTTTCGCTTAAGACTTTTGATGGAAGGTGAAATAAACGTACACATCCTCTCACTACAATTGAAACAGTGATAAAACTGATCATAAAAAACATATAAAATGTTACGCAAAATGATGAATATAGAGAACAATAAAATATCAAATTACGGGATTTGTTCATGGAAGAGTCACATCGTCACTTGACAATATTGAAATTCTTTCAAAATTAGATGCATCGCATGAGAAATGCATCTTTGGGGAAGTTTCGCCGCTTCTTCAAATCGGTTGATTGGGAATGTTTTGATGCATTTTATTCTGGAAGGAGAAATACATCAAGATAATGCAATACATTGGATCGCTGAGAGCATTTAGCTGTTGTCGACAGGAGGGGGGCCGGATGGAAGAGAAAAATGTTAGGGAGGAAGAAAGACTCGATAACCTATATATTCCCCAAATTGCGTTTCCTGTTTTTATTGTAGCTGAGTTCACAACGTTGGTACTGTTAGAGCTTTCGATTGTCACGCTATTGGAAATTGTTAGGGAAAAAAACTTGCCAGGATTTGACTGTTTATGTAAAACATTTTTCTTGAAAGTTATGCTTAGGTATGTATAACATTAAAATATTATTTACAAAGTTGACTGAAGGTGATTATTTTTAAAGTAACTTCTTTTATGGATCGGTTTTTAAATGTTAAGTTTAATTTTCATGGAAGACTGCAATTATTTAATAAATACAAATAAAAAAAACATTGTTAAATGAAGCTTTTATGTAAAGATGAACTAAAAGATATATAAGTATTTTTTTTTTCATGTAAGATAATATAAAATTTATAAAGCTTGTAGATGTAATGTCAATCCTATAGAATTTCGCCTTTAATTCTCAAATCTTTACTCTTTGATCTATTTGAACGCAATAAAGTGCATCTGAAAGAGCAAAAAATAATGAAGATTTCTGCGGAATTGCTTTTTTCCTCCGATTTTTAAAAACATTTAAAAAGTATTTTTTAAAGACCTTAAAACTCACAAACGAATTATTAAAGTAGGGATAAAAATATTTTTAAAAATCGGAGGGGAAAAGTAATTTCGCAGAAGTCTTCATTATTTTTTGCTCTTTCAGATGCACTTTATTGCATTCAAATTGTTAAAATAGTAAAGATTTAAGAACCGTAGTCGAAATTCCATAGGATTAACATTAAGGTGACGAAATCAAAATGGCCGGTAGACGGGAGCCTTAATTAAGATACATAGATCATTATCGATAGTTAAGTACCATACCTACTTATATATGAAATCAAAAGAAGTATTAACGCTATAAGCTATTATAAATAATACATTTATATTAGTTTGTGTAACTTGTTTTTTAAATTACATGTTATTTTACATTTAAAAATTATTTTTATACCTCTTGGTCCATTTTCAAGTAAAAGCTTAATTAAAAAATTTTTTATATCTGAAAATTGAAGACTAAAAAGGCAATTACATGAGCTGTATGTGTGCAAAATTTAAACTGAATTTTGCGTCGAGTGCAAGGCTTGGACTCCCTAAAACCGTCACCGCTTGAGCATACCATAGTATTGTATTGTCATCGGAGTTACATGTATATGTCAAATTTCAGTTCGATCGGATGAGAAGTAATTAGCCCATCAAGAAGCAGATTTCTATGAGAATGGAATCCAAAAGCTGGCTGTATGATATAATAGTTCCCCTTAATAGTGGACATAATTATGTTGAATAGTAGATTAAGGCACAGACCTACTTATAAAAAATAGTAGCAAAAACTGTACTTTTTTAAAAAAATACTAAAATGGTACTTGCTTAAAAAAAACGATGATAGCTATGGTAAAGCTATCGTATCAGTTTACCAAAATACCGGTAAATACAATGTAGAATTACTGGCAACATTTTGAGGCTTAAATTCTCAATTTACGGGTTAACCAGTACAACCGTTTGCTCTTAGTGCAATCCCTAGTTACAAGTTGCTTGAAAAATATTGAATGTATTGCTATAAATGATAGATAGAATTAAAATAAATGGATAACTATGTGTGCATAGATAAACTTTATAAGTGTTCTGCTATGTATTTAGGTGATACAGAGCCTTGATTAGAACAGTCAATAACATTTTATAGTTTCAAAAGTCGTCTTTTTCTGCTGGAATTTTCTACAATATGCATAATTACTCGAATTCGGAATTTGCAGGTTTGATTTGATGCATTGTGAATCGGATACGGGCTTCAGCTGACCTAATGCGGCTGGTGAGAAGGAATAACGGAGTTTTTTTGGTCTCTTCTCGATAGTGGCATTGACTAAACAACATCATTATACGAGTCTTTATGATCGCGAGGTCTCAGCCGGCGTTGTTTCTGTCGAGTCATGGGTCCGAGTCCTGATGCCACTAAAGACCCACCGTGTACTGGGCCTGATGCACATTAAATCTGTGGAGGCTCCAAATCCTCCCTTTGGCATGATATGGGAGTTAGGAGATGGCCAGATCAGATGTTGCTCTCGTCACTTGACCAAGGTTCAAAATTACAAGGTCCGTTACTAATATCCCTCTTGTTACTTCTTAGTTTGATGTTAATAAACAATCAATCGTTATTTGAATTCAGAACTTGTAGGTTCCATCTGATACATCGTGAATCGGATGCGGGTTTCAGATGATCTAATGCGATTGATGAAAAGGGATAAAAGTTTTCCACACACTCTCAATTATGATATTGACCAAACAATATCAATTTTTAAAACAGTTTTTTGAGTCCTTCATTTATTTTGGTGGGTAGTGGGCCTGTCGGAGGTTGTTCTAGTTTCTCGTTATCAAAAAACAACTCTACTCGAATATTCAAATACATGAACATTAACCCAAAGGTCATAAGTCTTATCCACTGTTCGAGTATGTCCAAGATGGTCACGTTTCATCAGTTATCCGATATTACTCGGGCGTGAACACCAACAAAAACCTTATGGAAACAATAGACCGGAAAAGTAATCTGGTAATGGATGATGGGGAGCAAGAAAGAACAGGGCGAGAACAAGATATCGGATTCAACCATCCTCGCACCAGCCCTTATTGAAAACTTCGATTCATCGCTCGGGTAAGTGAGAGATCACGACGAATTGATCACGAACATCACGAAAACACGAGACACGTGGGAAAAAAAGTCCAATGATCTATAGTAGGGGGGAGGGGTAGACTGATGTAGGTCAAGGTTTTGCTCCTTTCGCTTTCTTTTTCAACGGTGGTGCGTGGATTAAGTAAGCCTTTCTTTCCCTTATTGAAAGAGCTACTGTTCTTTAATATAACATCTTGTTTTTGTTGTTTTTCGGTAAAGTGTGTTCTTTGGAAAACTGTGTAACTCCTGTTTTTTATTTGATAGTTTCCCACGGATCTTGCTCTTATATTGTGCGTGTTGGTGGTGGTGTAGTGGGTTTTTTTTTTTTTTTAATATCTGATTTTGAATTCAACTTAGAGTAATGAAGTAATAAGCTTGCTTAAAATTGCTGAAGAAAAAACTACAGTAAATGGAATCGATTGTATTAATTTATTTTCGATGTGTGATATCGTTTCTTGAACCAATGTAAAACACACTTTACCTGATGCACTGCTTATTCTGAGCCGATTTGGAGAAGCATTCTGTCTGATCTCCTGATTTAAAGCTGGTGCCCCGTGTGCTTTTATGTTTATTTGCACATGTTATATTATAAAAAGACTGAATTATTATTTCCCCTCCCTTATTTCATTACGAAAAATTTTTTAGTAATTATGTTGTATTTTGAAAAATTAGTATTTTTTCTCTTTTTTTTTTATTAATGACTTTTACTTAGCTTCAGTTCTCAACTTTTCATTAAAAGCGTAATGAACTGTGATTGATGTTGAAGCTTCGATACAAAGCTCGAGAAGAAAATTTTCACTTATATCGCTATATGTTTTTTAAAAAAGATTTATGAATTATACTTCAAGCTATATGTGGCAATTAAATCATTCCATTCAAAAATGTTAAGATATTTCACACATAAAGTAAACTGTTTTAAAATTTTAAATTATAGCTATTTTTAAAAAATTATATATATATATATAATTTCTGACATCAAGTGTTAAATAATTTTTTTTTAATGAAGTATACATTATTTTGTAATGTATATATATTTTCACATTGAATTCTATTTCATATTCATATGATAAGGATGCCTAAGTTGTTGCAAATATATTTACTGTTTTAGATTTATTTTTAAAAATTTACTCAATTATGAATTTTTTTAAATATCTTTCTCTAAAAATGTTTGACTCGGTTAGGTCCTTTACTTAATCAAATAATGAGATACGTTTCAAAACATTCAGGATTCGAACAGTTATTTATAAACTGATTTTACTTTTTATACTAGCACAAAAGGTGTAAAAAATCGAATTCAAAGATGGTAAAAACTTTCGCAAAACCTCTGACTAAAATTTTACTGCAAACATTAAATCCTGAAAAAATCCAATAATTCATAATGTGATTTTAAATAGCAGCGCAAAACAAATAAGAAACAGATTGAAGATATTATATAAAAATGGTGCAAGAATGAAAAAGATAGAAAGAAAAAATGCAATGTAAGGTAGAAAATATTCGTTCTCAAGTTCTCGCGTAACGTTCCGAATACCTGCTGAGAATTTAAGTAACTCTTCAGAATCTGTCCAGACAGAATTGAAGATAACAAAAAACAAAAAGAAACATCAAAAACACGTTCACTCACAAACACACAACCAACGCCATATAGGTCAAGAGGTTTCAGGTTCATGTTGCTTTTTTTTCTTCACCTGTCAACTTGTTGTCATTAACAGGCATCTACATTGTATTTGCGAGAGGTTAAATTTGCATCTGTCATGTCCTATATTATTTGGTTAGCGTTGTTTTTTATGTGTGTTGTTCGTTTTTGAATGAAGCTGTGAAATATATTATTTTTAGATATTTAGAGGTCGGGTTATACTTTGCTTTTCTAGCATTTTTCATTTAAAAAAGTAACATTTAACCTTTATTTGCGTAATTATAACGTGTGAAAATTTTACTTTGTATATATTTACGAATATATTTAATTTGAAAAAAAAAATTACTTATTTAATTTTTAATTTTTTTTCACATATTTGATATTATTTGAATTAATATGCTTAGTTCTGCGATTTAATTGACAAAGATTCAAATATAAAAATGATATAATGAAATCATTTTTATATTTGAATCTCTATCAATTGTTGCAATTTTTTCTTTTATTTGGTCTGTAATTCAAATATTTTCATTAGATAAGTTATGAATTTGTGGATAAATATATAAGCTACTAATAAATCGCATAAACTAATTATAAACTTGCTCATTTTAATTTTAATATTGCAACATAACGCAATATTTTTGTGACCAACTTATTTTAGAACACATATTTTTTGAAATTTTTCTCTCTTGTGTCTAGTGTGTATTTTTTTAAAGAAATTATCTTTTGCATAACAGGGATCTCCTTTATAATTATGTGTGTGTGCTCATAACTTCTTCTTAAATTTCTTAAAGTTGCATTTTATGAATTTTAAAAGAGAACGGATTGATATTTCTAATTATTTACATTTCTTAGTACACTTTATAAGTTTTTGTACGCTTAATCATCATGATTTCTCAAGGCATTTTAAAAAATTTTATTGGAAGAAAGGTATAGTAAATTTTACTAATATATTTGAAGGTAGATTAATTAATATAATTAAATTTAATTCAAAATTGGAAGGAAATTAATAATCGGCATTTTGATGTTATTCATGCATATTTTTATGATTTGTATACAAATTGGTATCATTTTCAAAAATATTTTACATCTACATTTTAGTTATCACAGGAAAACATCACATTATGAATAATATACAATAAATGCAATTCCTCCCGGAAATATCGCAGGATTACACATTAAGATTCATATATTATAATTATAATATCACAATTGTGGATGTATTATTTTTACTTTATTAATATTTATATTATATAGTTTATCCATAAAACGGAAAACAGATTTTTCTCCTTAGTGTTAAATAACGCAAATACTTGAAATGATCTTTCAGTTCTGCTTTGTTCGTGACAAATGATACTATCCATCCATTTTAAAGACTTACTGCTTTTAATCTCGTTTTGATTTGATTTCTGATTTGTATTAAAAGGTGTAAAATACTCTTGAATTAAAAAGGACAAAATTAATTGACCCGCTAAAAGGGCAAAATTAATTCCTGAATGATGAATAAAATGTATTTCGAATAAATTTAAAATAACTCTTTTTTTTTTTTTGAGCTAGAAAAGTGTATTAAAATAAAAGGAGGCATTCTGTTAAGTATAGAATAATTTTTGATGTTTGTAGATATTGCATTTATAATAATAAGTGAAAAGGTTTTGATGTTTAGTGAAAAAAAAAAGGATCAAAAATTGACACCGAATAATTCGGTATTGATATTCATCCTAATCTTCTAATTGTTTTAAGTACGAGTTAATTGAAACTTGATGCACATCTGGAGAGACTTTTCTTCGTCCAATGTCTTTAAGCGATCATTCTAATAGCCAATTGTGTCCTACCTTAGTTTTCCAATTTTTCAGTTGTCTTACATTGCATCGGGCGTACTTTATTCCCTATAATTTAGAAACAAAAGCGAATTAAAAAGAAATATGAGTATATTTTGTGACGACCGTCCTTTATTATTTAACTCCTCAACCATCTTAAAATATAATTAATAAATTTAAAACTCTCAATTGAAGATGAAGATGCGTGAGAGAAAGCCAACGCAGTTTATTATCTGTCAAAGAATATGCAAGATCGCTCTCTCTTGAATCCCCCTCAACTCACTTAATCCCAGTTAATGTTCGAAAATAAAGTCTTAACTTGCCAAATCACTCATTATGATTCAAGAACTTCTCGATTATAACAGATTCGACTCCTATTATTCTAATCAGGAGTCACTTCCAACTATTTTCAATATAAATGATCAATAACGATGATTCACTTCAACTTACAACTTCTTCCCTTCATTTTCCTTCCGATTCTATTTCATTTGTATATCAATACTTCTAATTCAATTCAATGCATTTCTTATCTTCGTTTAATTTATCTAATCGCGTTTCATTTTGTTTGGATAGGAGTTGCAATTGTATGCAATCCAAATTACAAAAAGTCCCAGTGGTTAGTGAAGAGAAAATTGCGAATAGCCCAACATCTCAAGTTGACTAGTTTCGATGTAATAAACTTAACTTATACAGAAATCTTTCATTACTATAATAGTTATAAGCCTTTTTTTCTCCATACAGAACTATAATATTCTTTTTCCAGCTCTCGTTTTACTTTTATCTCCTTAAGAATATGCTTCTTGTCCTTGCATACGAAGCTGGAGGAGAATAGAAGGAAAAAAATAAATGAATAAATAAAAGAATCCCCCATCTTCCCCCAAGGGCGTTTCTGAATTCTGAACCGATCGAAAAGAAAGATCTTCCCTTCGCACCAACCCCTGTCCAGCTTATCAGACTCATCTAAGGATGGGTTTCGAGTGGGCGGCCAACCTGGGAAGAAATATAAACTTTTGCACGCCACCTACTTTTTTCTTGACATGAACATCAATTTGGCAGAGGGAGCTTCTATTTTCCTCAGGCTCATTAAACTGCTGGTGGGACGTTGAGTCAGCTGTGTTGGCAATCCACCCTGGCTCCTGTGGTGGATTGAAAAAAAAAAAAAAGACTAGCAACAATACGAAACATGGTTGTTGTTGGTTTCTTCCGAACGATGCAACGCGGGGCCATTGCCTTGCCATTTCCAAGGCCCCGTGTCTATTTATCTTTAATATCTCCTCTTTAGTTTTCTGCAGAAGGTATACAAGGTTCTTTTTTATTAATATTGGCTCAAGGGAATTGGATGTTCCATTTCTGGCACGTAGGTTTGCAAATGGCTTTGGATGTACATGTACAGAATTAAGTTTCTGCAATTCCTAATTTTTAATTTGGCGGGCATAACGTTGTCCCATCACCAATCAATGACCAGTTTTTTAGACTTATCTAAGAATAGGTTTCAAGTGGGTTGATCCTATTAATATTTACTGTCGATGGAAACGTTTCGAAACATAAAATCTTAAAGTTTTATTGAATTAACAGGCTACATTAGATTATTAAAAGAAAAGAAGAAATGGTCTTTAAATGAAAATATTTAATATATAATGAAATAATGTAACACTTCTCAAACACGTATTAACCCTGATGATTTTCTACGGAAAGTTATCTAATCCACAATATTTTTTTTTTAAAAAAGTTATCAACTTTATGCATTACATAAAAATATATGTTCGAGATTTCCTGCGATTTTTTAACGCATAATTTCGTGTCTCTAATATAATCAAAATATAAATTAAACTTGATCCTTTGAAGTTTATGCTCGCTTTCAATCGAAAATTTTAAGTTGGTTAATTTCTCCATGTGTTCTATACACTTACTTTTTAATATTAATTAAATTATTGCTTTAACAGGTTTTTTTTTTTGTTTTTGTTTTTGTTTAGCATCGATTCTATCTGACAGTATGTAATTATACTGAATTGTATATTAAATTTGTTAGCCACTTTAACTGTTTTCCCCATAATGAATCCATTCATCTAATTCAGAGATTAGTATTGGTATTCTTTCATTATTAGGTTCTGTTCTGATATATGATTCTTTTAATACAAAGCACTTTAACTTTAGAAGTAGAAACTCTTTATTGATGGGGCAGTTCAATAAGAGTTATCCTTATATTTCACTCTTCCTTGATTAAGTGACTTATAATTGTGTTTATGTTTAATACGTTCGCAATTTAATTTATATCCTTTTCTCCTTTCTCTTTTCAATTGTCAAATATATTTTTATATTACTGTTGCACTATTTATCTTCCTGATATGCTAATAAATTTTTCGACGACAGACTTAGAGATCTCAACACTGATATTACTTCAGAAAATTTTGCTTTCTAATAGAAACGCTAATATTACTTGTCATAGGTTTTGACATTTTGAAACAAAAGTCGAAACGCTGAGGTGCCTTGACAAGCATTCTTAGAAACAACCTGAAGTAAATGCTTAATATTTGCCGCTAAATAGGAACAGTTCAAACAACTGAAAATGATAATTTTAACGGCGTCTTTTATTCATTGGAGCTTTTAAGAATGCTAAGTCTTTTCCACCACGAAATTGGATAATTAGTCGTTATTGTGGTTTCTCCATTACTCACGATTTGTAACTAATTGAATCGTGACAGTTGAAGAGTATCGGCGGTGACCTTAGTTGTTTGGCCGAACATTTTTTTTAAATGTCCATTTTTAGTTGTTTATGTGTCAGGAGGAGAAGCGCTTGTTTCTGGCTCTAATTAAGCTTCAGAGTAGTTTTGATTAGCTGTCTCATATTTTATGATCCACTGATGATTCAGAAATGATTTGTGCCATGTGAAATACATCTGTTTTGTTGTGTTTGAAAAATTACTCGATTAATGAATTAATTTATGGGTAATTGAAATAGAGGACAGAGAATTAAACACAGCTAGACAACTACATTGTTATTATACACTAGAACTCTTTTGGACAACGATCGGACGACTCTTCCAATTCTTGCCTCTCCCCATGCGAGGACTTTTGAGTTTCAATTGAATTTAACATCCCCCCCCCCCCAGTATTCTGTTCGACGATTTATGAGGGAATCAAGGTTCGAACCTCATGCATCACCCTACGTGAGGGCTACTTCATTCGAACTTAACTTATAGTTAACCTCAGTATTCCGTTCGACGAACTTTGGGGGGATTAAGATTCGAACCTAGTGCCTCACCCCACGCGAAGACTTTTGAATCTCAACTGAAATTAACATTTAATTTTTAGAAACCCCCAGTATTCTATTCAATGGTCTTTGGTGGATTGGGGATTCGAATTTGTGATTGCACATTGTTGTCAATTATTTTAATATTTTGTTGCCGTTGCCGCGTTATTTGTTTCTGCATCATTAAATGCAACGAATGAAATTCAACTGAAAGATTTCAGGATTTTATTATGAGAATCGTGTTTTTATTAAATAATAGTAAGAAAGATTTTTTAAAATAAAAAGAGGAATTTAGAGTAATGATTATTTGATTCAATTTATATAAAATAACAATAGTTCGGGTGGATAAAGCGCAGATGCAAACAAATGGAAATTTATTGTTAAAACAGTTTTGTCTGCGTTGATTTGTTGAGTTTCCATATTAAGAAAGATACATTCTTTTTATACGTATTGGATTCACAAAATATGTTTATGAAGAGAAGTATAAATTTTATTATATATTCAACTAGAGAAAGGAAGTCTCACGGCATGAGTAGATTTTCCTAAATTGGAATCCATGATACAGAATTTGGTTCAATTTTTGTGACTTAGTACAAATTTTTTACGAATTTAAGTTTTTTGCTTTATCTTCATTTGTATAAAAAGTTAAAAAAAATTAATGGATAATAAATACAAAAAATGACACTTGTACTCTAATTTTAAAAATCGAATAACTAAACTTCTTCTGTAGCAAAAAAAAATAGACCTCTTATGAAAACTATATATCTTTCTTTCCACTTATACTCCTTTATCCTTTTTTAAGTTAGAATAAACATTTGTCTACATACGTTTATTTTAGAAATGCATAATACACTGTATAAATTTTTATACACTATGCCCGTAGAGAATTCCGTATTATCTGTCACCAGCATTCACCGACACACAATATGAAAACGATGTTTTTTTATATTACGATACAAACCAGGATCATATCTTATATAAAGCTATTTCTGGCGACATTTAATTCTCTCCTACTGATATGGACGTCCCACTTCATTTTTTTTTTTTTTATTCTTATTTGTTTACGCGCGCGTCTGTTCCACACATGGCCATAACGGACCAAAGGATGCTCCACTTCGATGTCCAGACACTTTCCGCGGAGGACGGTCAAAGCATCTCTGTTGGCGCCACGGCGAAGAGAAAAAAAAAGAATAAGAAAATCATAAATAACGGCCATTTCAAGGAATTGCATAAGGAACTCTTTATACAGCTATCTCGGAAGTGTTGGCGAGGCCTTGGCGCGTTTTTACCTTATTGCACGTGACCCTAACCTTTGGGATGTCTGTTTTTCTTTATTGTTATATTCCAATCGTTTGGCGAGCGTTAAACTGTTAAATTTTTTTTTTGTTGTGTTGAGAGACATATGGATTTGTGTGTTTTATTGTTAACCTCTGGAACATATGATTGTATCTTCAAAGCTATAATTAACTTAGAATGAGTGACACGATTTTTAGAATTGCTATTAGTGATAATGATCTCAAACATTTACGATGCGATAACTCAAATTTTATAGATGTGAAAACGTTTTTTTAAAAAATTGAAATTGGCTTTGCTAATTTCATTTTAACATGTGCTAATGTTTCTCCCTCCCTTCCCCTTAAAGATTTATTCGGGTTGTAAAAAAACCTTCACCTTTGGTAGCGAGCTCATTCGACGATGAAAGTTTCGAGTCTTTATATTGGGTAGCCATTATCTTTCCAATCTATACCACCGGTTCACCGAAATGAATAGTAATTAGCGTATAGTGAGCGTACTTCTGAGCCACAGGAAGAATTACTATCAAGAAAAGAAAATATCTTCTTCAAATGCATTAATGCATTTTTATTTTCTCAAGCAAAATATTCTAAAGAACAAAAATGTTGCCAATTTTAACAACAAAAATAATAAAGACAGACGATTCTTCCATAAAAATCAAATATTAAAAAGTAAACAATAATATACTGTTCGGATATTGAAATAAAAGCAGTCGATAAAATATTAAATTAAATGTATCTTAACAATGTAAATATACCTCAAGCTAACTAAATGTAATTATTTTAATCATTATGTATTATAATGTCAGTCTTTAGTGAACCTAACACAATGAATCCTTTATTTTATGCCCACGCATTTTTGTTGACATCATTTTTCTCAAAACAAGTTAAAAAAGCGTTGCGATATTAGCAATTATCACTATATTTCATGTTCTTTTTTCACACTGTTTTAAAACAAATGCCCAAGAAAATGCCCCCCTTTTTTTGAAATGGCTGTTAATTTTAAAACGTTTTAGAACTGCTGATCAGTGTGCTACAATTTTTTTCGTAAGAGTGCGTGAATGTAGTTAAACATCTTGTTTAAAGATATGTATAAATTGAGTGGTAGAGAAGTCCGATCTCTTTTCAGAAAGATTCTATGTGCATCTTATCAAATTGCATTTGCATTTTCTTATTTAAGACTTTTCCAAACTACGCTTCGGTCAGTCACAAAATCAAAACTACGCAAGAAGGGAATCTTGAAAAGTAGTTTTCTTTGAAACTGCTCATTTAGCGAAATGTCTTACTAGCGGAGTAGACATGTGCTCAAGTAAATGCTTCATCGTCTAATCAGTTAATTGCTCATAACATTTTCAGTATTTGTGTACTATGTTAATGTTATGCATTTAACATAATATAAAATGTTATGATGCTAAAAGTATATTTTCTATGATGCGCAATATTTTAATGTTACAATTAAAATGTATAGATGCTATAATGTTAAATGTATGTATAAATGCACAACATATACATATCTAAAAAGTTATACGGTCAATTTTCTTTTTTTTTTAGACCGTTTTACCGAATTAATTGAAGCTTATTATTTATCTTACATGGTTTCTGGATAACGTGGAACGCACCCCCCTTTATCATTATATAAATCTTTTTTTTTTCTTGCATCGTTTTTCGCGGAACATATGCATCCTGTTAAAAAGGTTAAGTTGTATAACCATCATTTAATTTAATGTATGGAAAAAAAAAAGATAATTTCAGAAATGAGAGTTTGCGCTCGATTCTGGTTAAGTTCCAATTTTGTGGATGGAAAAAGTTCCAGATATATTTCACTCCCAATCATGTTTCGCAACGAGAGCAACTGCTTTTTTAAAGTCAAGGATTTCAAAGACCCACGTTTTACATTATCGCTATTATTTTTTGTTTCGTTTTTCGTTCCCAATTAGTCGTTGTGCATCTGTAATGCGATGTTAATCAAATCTGAAATAAACTAATTTCCTTTGAAAAAACATTTGTCGATCTCGTGGCGTATGAAGACAATTTTTTTATCAAAAGTTAACACTAACCATCTGCTAATGGATTTTTATTAAAACTAGCCTTCTGTTCTGATCAGCTGTCGGCAAATTTTAATAGTTAGCCAATCGGTCTATCCACCTGTAATGGTAACATACGAAGTATCAATAAAAATGGAACAGGTGTAAAATAAGCGTTCATCAAACAGCAATAAAATGTATACATTCATTCACACGTATGTAATCCAGACTATGATTAGTGTAGTAATGACGATTGCGAAACTTATTTTTGCCCTCTCTTCAAGTTTCTACTTTTGTTTATCGCTTCCTTCTTGTCTTTTCTTTGTCTTCATTTCACCAGATGGTGTAGAATTCTAAAAATATAACTATCTTTGGTGCATTTTAAATACTATTTCATTTAATACAGGCTCGCGTTTGAAATGATGATTAATTTCATCGACCTTTTTTTTTTTTTTTTTTTGTTCATCTTTTGTTGTTGATATCTGATAGCGATTTTCATGTTTTATACTTAAGCAAGATATAAAAGCGTTTTGTTGTATATATCATGGAAAATGTTGACCAAATTTTCAATGTCATTGATTCTTCGGAATCAATCTTCTGAATGTTTTTTTTGTTTGTTATGCGAGGCTTATAATAGAAAAAATGTCAAGTTAAAATAATCCTTATGAATAAATATTAAAAATGATCCAAAAGTTGCTAACCTTTATTTGTGCAAAATTATTATGATTTTTCATAGTTTTATATAATTTTATTTCATTGACTAATATATATATATATATATATATATATATATATATATATTAAAGCGTAAAAGATATTACAATCGTAAACATTTTAAGCAAAACTTTTTGTTGCATAACCATTATAGATGCTGGAAAAATAAATATCTAACTCTCAAAATTAAATGCCTTTATATAGAAAATTTGTATCATTTTAGGATTATAGGGCATTAAAATTTTTAAACTTGAATTACTTTAATACATGGTGTTTTCTCTCTCTCTCCCCCCCCTCTTATTGGTGTCTCATTTTCTTAACAGCCCTGCCCCTCTCTTGGAAGACCAGAAGCACTCCATCAAATTTTAACATCTTTGAAATTATTTTATGTTTTAAAATATACATGTTAAACGATCATAAGTATTTTATATTCGAAGCAATTTCGTCGTCTGCTATATCACTTCCAAGATGGGTTGTAATTTTCTTAAATAACGCATTTCAAATTTAACCCGAAGGCTTCTGGAGAGACGAAATTACTACTACAGTGATGAAAGTTGCCAGGATGTTTCTAACAAACTCTCGCTTGGTAATGCGAGATTCTTTTACCTTTATTGTGTGCAAGTTACATATGGTATGCATATATATAATTCTTTACAGAATACTTTTTTGCATATATAGATAGTTGTATACATGTTTTATACAAAATAAAAGTGCGTGATGATATCCCTCGCTTATTTTTAAATTTTTAGTTTCTCTCTCTTTCTCTCTCTGTATATATATATATATATATATATATATATATATATATATATATATATATAAACCCCCTAACATATCTAGCAACAACAACAAAATAATTGTTCTTTCTTACTTCATATTAAACGCGCCCAAAAATGTAAATATAGATCCACTTTTGCCAAATGCATCTGTATTCAAATTTCCCATTTGCTGAATGCATTTCGAGAAACGTATTGCTGAGGAGAAGGGAAAAAAATGCTTTTGAAGTTAAATGCATTCCGCATTCTTTCAAAATAATTGTCTTCTTCTCACTCTCTAGTTCCAAAAGAAAACTGGAATAAATTTCTGTCTGAAAACTTCCATAAATAATTCCCTAATTTCGTGCCTTGGTGCATCTGAAAGTTTGAAAACAATTGCACGGCGGGGGAATTTCTCGACGAAAACAAAGTTCTTGGCAGTTATTGGATGCTATTTGCCACCGGCGTCATTAATAACACAGGACCCTTTCTCCTTCCTTTCCTTTGGGATTATTATATCTCAATAAAGAAGCTGTGCCGCACTAATAACAATGGAAAGAAGAAGACAGTAAAGAACCATGGGCTTATGAGCCATTAAACCTTAATTTATAGGTCCTCCAGGGTATCAGAGGGAATTGATGATGATAGGTTTTTTTCCCCCTCCTACTGCGGTGATTGCGAGTTCTGCCTAAGTGACATTTTTATAGAGCCGTTTTGTAGCGGGTGTCATCACGGGTTTTCTTGAACGGCTGTTTTGGAAGGGTGTAATCACGGCCAGAGAAAGCGGCGGTAAAGTTATAATTCCCCGTTATAAATCAAGAGTTATGATCATTGGCGTTTGCACAAATGGACAATTTCGGAACCGTTTTCAAATGATGTGAGTGAATTTCTTGGATTATTAAGTTTGGTTTATCGTCCTGAATTGCTCGTGTTTAATTACTGGTCTTTAAATAAAGCGATGCGAGCTTTTCCTGGAGATAATTTGAATTGAGAAGGCATTTGGACTGTACTTATTGTATCGTTAATTAAATGCAGCAACTTCAGTTGATTCGAATAGAATTTATGTTAATAGAAAGTGTATAATGTGTGCAGTCTATCTCACCATTATCTTTGCGTGTTTTATTTTAAAATCAAGAATTTAATAGAACCAAACAATTTTAAATTGGCTTTTTAATCAATAAAAGGATCGAATGTTTTAAATCACTATTACAGTTTCGTTTTAAAAGATGAAATTTCGATTTTCCTTTTTGTTGTTTAAGGCTCTCGTCTACTGGCTATTTTGATTTCGTGAACGTGATGTTAACCCTATGGATTTTCTGCTACTGTCCTCGAATCTGTACAATTTTATTTATTTGAATTCTAAAAGCGCATCCGGAAGAGCAAAAGTTAAAGAAGGTTTCAGTGGAATTACATTTTCTTTCCAATTTCTGAAAACATTTTGGAAAATTTTTTAAAGTATATTACAAAATCCCTCTGGTGAATCATTAAAATAAGAGTGTAAATATTTTTAAAAATTGGAGAAAAATGTAATTTTGCAGAAACTTTCATTAATTTTTACTTTTCCGGGTGCTCTTTTTTTTTTTTTTTTTTTTTTTTTTGCGTTTAAATAGATAATATAGCAAAGTTTTGAGGACGGTAATAGAAATTCCGTAGGAAATTCCTTTACGTTCTTCAAATCAAAGTGGCCGGTAGACGGAGTTCTTAAGAATTAATTTCTTAGAGTGATTATCTTGCTTAACATTTAAATTTGTTTCTGCTTTTTCTTTTGTAATTATGTGTTTTTAATTTACTTCCTCATGAGCCAAATTCTAAATGAAATAAAAGTTGAAGATCGTCTCATTCAGTGGTTATATATTTTTGGATTATTATTTCAGTGATGTTGCGAAATTAAATGAAGTTATTTTTAAACGAATTATAAATTTTTGTTCTATTTTATGTTGCAGGTCTTCTTGTACTCTGGACGACAGTACTTACAGCAGCACGAGCGAGGGGGAGGAATACGACACCGACCGAGAAACGGTCGAGGCGGAAGATGACCCCAACAAGCTGCTCGGCACTTGGTTGGGACAACTACAGCAGCTCGAAAGGGTCAGTATTCATTCATTTATTAATAAAAGGTCTCTTCTCTCTCTTTTCTTTGTAAAATGGCAACAGCAAAAATATGTAAAACATTCAGTGTACTCTATTTATTTTTAAGATTAATAAATTCCATGTTTTTTAGCCATTTTAGGGCGGTTCTCTCTCTGCCTGTTTTTTGAAAACTCAACTAATGTTCTCTGTACCCTTTAATTAATGTGCTTACATTAGTTACAAAAGGATTTTAAACATTTTGGCAGCTTATGAATAAAGCTCGACTTATTTTTAAGTGGAAAATCACTATTGCGTTATTATAATTAATCCTTTTTTTTTTCGAAGTTCCGTCCACCGTTGAACATAATTCTGCATCTTCTCAATTTCCTAGTCCTGACCCTTTTCAGACATTGAATGAATCCTGAAAAAATTTCTCGTAAAAAATTTCTGATCATATACCGAAAGGCTACTTGTTGTATTTTTCTTTGAAATTCGAAGAATTTTTCCTCCAGTGATTAAGAATTCGATTATTCCTTGTTGCATTATCACATGATCGCACTTGGAATACTTGTATTACAAAATCGATAAGCCTATGAGTATATACGAAGATGCAACAGCAACTGAGGCATCCAATCTTCTAATTCCATTCTCTTTGTCTAAGTATTATTCTATTTTTGCACGTGTGAACAGTTTTTGAAAAAAGAAACACTTCTATCAAAGGAACATGATAGAATCTCAATGGACTATCTTTAATTGATACTCGTTCTCCGATCGTAGTGTAATATAGTCAGCAATTGGAAAGCATTCTGTCACAGAGAACAGGTTGGAGTTGTTTTGTCATCAAAGTGATTTTTTTCCCTCGTCTTGTCTAATCCACAAATATCTCGGTTGAAATCAATTGTCATTTTATATGCTTTTTTCATTTTACAATAATTTTATTTCAATCTGTTTCTCATTCAAATTTCTTAAATTTTTCATTCCTCCTTTTGTGACACCACTCTTAAGGCTCCCATCTACCGGCCATTTTGCTTTCGTGAACGTAATGTTAATCCTATGGAATTTCTATTGCCGTCCTCAAATTTTTACCGTTTTATCTCTTTGAATGCAAATAGAGCATCCAAAAGAGCCAAACACAATGAATATTTCTTCTGGATTGAATTCCCCTTCTCCCCTCCGATTTTTAAAAACATTTTTACCTCTATTTAAATGATTCGTTTGTGAGTTTTCCGGTCCTTAAAAACTATTCTAAAAATTTCCAAAAATTGGGGAGAAAATGCTAATACGCAGAAACCTCCATTATTTTTTGCTCTTTCTCGTGTCATTTTTTTTGCATTCAAATAAGATAAAATAATTTTGATTTGAGAACGGTAGTAGAAATTCTGTAAGATTAACATTACGTTCACAATATCAAAATGGCCTGTAGGCGGCAGCCTCAATGGTCACTTTTCTAAAATTTCGTTTTATCATACTGGCGCCATGTCTGGAATACCATTCGGACTTTCCAAGTAAGCTTAATGTTAGTGGAAAACACAACAACAAAAGCATGTTAAGTGATGACCAGAGCTACATCATGTCATTTTTTTTCTTCTCTTTCGTCCTGTTTCGCTTGTTCTCCATAAATCCTCGAGCACGGCGCCACGGCCTAACTCAGTACTAGCTATTACTTAATCGCCGGGGCCACTGCCCAAAATAGAACTGAACAAGTCTGCGTGACATCAGGGAAATCATCACTTCTATAAATTACTCGCCTTTGCAGCTCGAGTGTTTCCGGCGTACTCTGACGTCACCGGCCTCCTTAAGTAACTATTTCATTCATAGCCAACTCTTTTCTCTGACTTAAAATTTTTTTTATTTTATTTTTCCCATGGTTTGTTTTGCATGTGCCTTATTTTACAGAGTTCCTGTTGATCTTGGCAGTGTGTCTGATTCTCTTCCGTGAATGAAAACGATTTCGAAATGGGACATGTCTTCTCGATTTGAAGTGTTGTTTGGTTGCTTTTTAGATGTTTCAGTGCTAATATGTAAGCATCTTGTAAAACGGTGATTCATTGTGCTTGAAGAAGTGTCAAATGGACGTTCAAGTGATTTCCGATTCATTGGCGGATGCTGAAAGCTATTTTGGAAGAGCTTAAGTTCATTAGCCAGCGTCAAAATTTCTTTGAATTATAGAAATCATTCAAAAAAAGGCGCATTTAATTATTATTTATCAACAAGGGCTATTGTTTTAGATTTTGTATAAATCGGTTACCCGACCACTTTTCAAAATAAAATGTGAAATACCCGTGACTTGTTTTCATTTTAAAGCAGCATTGATTGAATTTAAATTAAAATTACTCAATTTAAAAGTTTATCGTTTGTTTTAATTCTAATATCTGAAAAGAATGTAATTGTCCGTTTCAATATTTCATCGTTTGCTTTAATTCTTGTAATTAATTCAATAATTTAATAATTATTTTTAAAAAGTTAGCGCCCTTGGTGACTAAATTCGTTATTTGCAAAACTTTGCATGGAACATTTACTTATTAAATTGATTGCTTATTATTATTTTGGATGGAATGGTGACCTTTGAAATTGTTTTCGAAATTTAGTTGGCACTTTGCTCTATATGTGTAAAGTTTTGTGAATTGATTCATGAGTTATTTTATGCATATAATTAACTATACTTGAAAGTTAGTTAACATTCAGTGTTAACTAATTATATATAATATTCTAGTAGGGTTCCTTCTCACATGTCAATCTCATCGTCTGCTCGCAATTCAAAATTATGAGATGAGTTGGCTATTTTAAATGATACCGTGGATAAGGTAGGAAAGATAAGCAACCGAAATCATTCAGTGAAAGGAAAATAAAAATAAATAAACATTAAATAGTTACTATATTCAAAATTCACAGTACATCTGCGATTAACAGCGATTTAAAATAATGCAAACAACTGATACATGTTTTACAATAAGACAAATGTTCACTTGTATTTCTTATGCAAAAAGTACAATTCACGATCATTAAGACTTTCTCAAAGAACTGTACATGGACTCGACCTTTGAATATTTCTAGAAGGACGCATATTTATTTTAGTAAAGGTTCTTTTTTAAAAAAAATTATAGTTCATAAATATACAGTGAAAGAAAAAAACGAACATGGAAAAAAAATCTGAAAGTTTCTCGTATCAGGCCAGAGCAGTTTGTGGAAGAAAAAAATGTTATTTCAATATGAAAAAAGAAAATTTATTACTTGTTATATCTCACATTTCAAATACAAAATTCTAGTTGATCTTTTAACATGATTTTCAGTATTAAATTTTAAAAAAATAACTTTATACTTTAATATTAATTAAAAAAAATAACAACTTTGTGTTTAAGTATTAAGTTGAAAATGATTTCTTTTGTGGGAGTAGTACAGCATTTAAATAAATGAGAAGTAATATTTACGAAAGTAAGCTATTATCTCAAAAAAAAAAAAAAAAAAAAAAAATACTAGTGTTGAAACCACTTGCTCTAAATTTTAATTCTTGAAAATTGAACGTAATGTGTGACTATAGGCGTTGTCACCTCCCAGAAGCTTTTTAATCCGGTTTAGTGTTAATTCTGACTATGAACAGTGACTTTTGACCAGTCAACTGTTGTCAATTTTGGTTCCATGTTTAACAATTTCCCTTTTATGTCATCAAAACGGAACAGTAAAAATCAAAGAACTATTTACTTTAATAAGACAAAATCCCCGACTTAATTCATTTGTGTTTTTAGCAGTTAAACGTCTATGATATGGAGGGAAAATGTTTCTCTGCAAACTTAATGCATTCCAACTTCTTTTTCATGCAGACTTTTCAAAACTGCAGTATGGCGTGATTTCTTTTCATTACTCTCTCTGCCACAAGATAAATTAGTTGACTGGAAAGCATCGTGTTTTAAATAGCCCCCATACGTTTATTTCTTTTACGTGACAGTTTTACAAATCATGAAATCATCCTGATGTTCTTTTGTAAATGATTCTATGAAAAAGATTTCAATATTCATGGTTTTGATCGAATCTTTCACTTTTTCATACAATCATTTTAAGGGGAGGAGATCTCGGAAGCGTAATAAAATATTTGATTGCTTATGAATTGTTGTTTTGATTTATATACTCTTTCGAAGGCCGCAGTAATTCGTTAATAAGATCATGATTTCCAAATTGAATCAACGGTAAATCTTAGTTCCACAAGTATCATTTTTCTAAAAACTGGGACTATACTGCATTTTAAAAAGAGCTAAACCACATAGACCTTACGTGATATGATATGGAAGTGAAGAAAGAGAGATGTCAGTTCAGGTGATGTCCTCGACATCTGAAATCTCTGAAGCTCAAAATAACAGATCCATTGCTTTCTTTTTGCTCCAATAATTTATAAATTCTTTTTAAGGACAAGGGCGTTTAAGTAGGTTCCTATTTTTGACGACAAATGGCATTGCTAGGACATATTGGTATTACCATTGTGTGTCCCTATCTATTTGACTCCAATATAAATTTAATATTGGTTCGTATGTTAGTTTTGATTTTGCAGCAAAAGGGCTACCAAATCAAAACTTCATTGAAGCGTATGAAGTTGTAGTTATTTTTCATCGAGTTGTCATTACATGTCATGTCATAAAGGTATGGATTCATCATTATGCACCGGAAACCAAGCAACGATCAAAACAATGGATTGTTTCCGATGAGTCTGCTCCAAAGATGACGAAGTCGATCTTATCGGCCAGAAAAGTTATAGCGACGAATTTTTAGGATACAAAAAGTCTCATACCTATGTACTTCCTTTAAAAAAAAACGATGAGTGCACAATACTACTATGAGTTAGCCTGCTTCTGAAACTCTAACATCGATAATTTTTAAACCAACATTGTACACTTTAATCTTAACATATCTTAACAATAAACACATTTTAATCTTAACAATAAACATATCCTTCATTATAATGTTACAAATACGCTGCAATATCAAATTCGATTGTGTTAAACTGATGTTAGTAAATAGAATTCGAAGCGAAGTTCCTTAAAATTGGCTTGAACACTATCTTCCAAATCACGAAACAAACTTAAAGAAGTTTTTTTTATTGCTCTTTTAGTACTGTTGTTAAGTGAAAGGAATTGTTAGTTTCTTCTTCGTGGATGAGAATTGATGCTTCATTAAGCCTCATTTTCTTCTTTCTCTCGTATACGTGTTCTCTTAAAATCGTCGTATGGATTCTTTTGCGCTTCAGTTGAACCCAGATTCCTCTGAATAGTTTTGCGTGACTTCATTACGGCTGTTCCTATGGCAACGAAAGTGGATGCCATTACGTGATGTTTGGTGTCCCTTCATGCATTTTGTGGTCATTGTTCTGCTCTTGTCATTTCTGACATTCTTCCATCTGTTATAAATAAAATCTTGTATAATGTGGCTCACAGTTGATGGATAACGCATTGCAAGAAAAAAAAAAATAACCAGCGTATTATCTGGCATTGAATACTGCCATATATACATATTTTTCTTGTTCAATAAATTGATTTGTCAATTACTGTGTAGTTTTCAACATTTTTACTTATTTCTCGCTGTCCAAACATATTCAGGAGAAATAAGAGCTATCAACTAACCGATTTTATTTTTACAAATGCTTTTTAATTCCATCTCTTAAAAGTCTTTTTTAAATTTTTCAGAAAAGTATTCTAGGAATATTTAGTGTTGATTGTGTTATTGCGATGAATTTGATAAATAACTTAGATCGTCTGCTATTTGAAAATCAAGACAAATAAAAGTACCAGTAAAGACGCAGATGATTTCTTCTACGGTATGGATATTCAATCTTTTAAACTTTGGGGAACCCTTTGAGCTTACCATTTTCTTGAAGGAACCTCTTGCTCAAAGAGCAGAAAAAATAGTGTATCAAAGCTTTATCCTACTACTAAAGCTACTATCAAAGCTTTATACAAATTTATCAAATTATTATTGCATTTTTATTTTATCATGAGGCAAGCATCTGAATTAAGTAATGAATGGTAAGGTTGCTAATATTTCCTCCCCCCCAAAAAAAAATATTTTATGAATAATAAACAAAAGCAACAATATTTTAAATCATAATAAGTTAATAAAAAAAAAGTATTGACTTTTCTGTGATAGTTTTTTGTTGCAAAGTATTTTTCATCTGGAATAATTTTTGAAATATGCCACCTAATGTCATATTCAACATCCAATCAGTTTCTGTATTTTGTTTTTGCCGCAGCGTTCAAAGATGAAGATTTTTCGCATACATAGGTTAAGACAAATGACATTAAATGCTTCACAGTTCTTTTGGTAATTTCAGAATATTCTCTTCTAATGTCAATCCAAAAATGCATAATATGAACTTCACTAAATTTTAATTTCAAATGAGAGTCGGCCGATTTATCAATTTGTTGTTCTCTTTCTTTTATTGTGAATTCAGAGATGTCACAGTCTAGAAAAGGATTCTGGATCTAAGATTATATTTTTTGAACAGGGAAACATTCAAGAAATGTTTTTTGTAGATCTGATAAAAATATTGGAGGAAACTAATTTTTACATTCTTATCGAGATCAGCGTTGCCGTCTACTAAAATGCTATGCAAATTAGGAAAGCATTTAATATTATTTTTCAAAAGACAATCTGCCCAAAATTTCTATTTTAAAAGAGAGGCGTTAATTTTACTTTTTCCTTGAAAATAGTGAAAATATTGGGCGATTCTTCATCTAAGTCAACGAAGGGAGACTTAATACGTAACCTAATGCACCTCGATTAGTGAATTTTTCGTAATTTAAGATTTTATTTTATCCATGAAGCATTCATTTATATTTATTTTCACAAGAAAATTGCCTTTTAAAGAATTCGATATTTTATAAAAATTAAAATTTTACTAAAATTTTGGCGCTTTGATTAAGGAAATAATGATATCTTGCGGAATCCTTGTCAAAGTTCCAGGGAACCCCAGGGCTATGCGGAACCCTGGTTGAAGACCTTTGTTCAACGGGATTCTTATCAGTAATTGGAAAGCGAGAAATGGAATCTTACGATCAAGTAGAATAAGGAAATTTCTGGAACGATTTGGAGTTGTGAAATTGCTGGAAGATGTCAGCAGTTGTTCTATGTTCGACAAGTTATATTTGTAATGTTCTGCACAAAATTTGTGTTTATAGTCCATTATGTTTACTTTCTTTGTGTCACTGAATAAGTTTTCTACATTGGTCTTAAATTTTATTACCCATGTACTCACAAATGTTGCCATACCTAAATTTTGCAGTACTTGTTCTGACTTTTGGAATTTCTGTATTTGTTCCAGTTCCTATTAAACTGCAAATTGACTGATGAAAAAATATTTTCTCCTACTTTCGCTAACTGGAGAAATAATCCAATGAATTATAAAACATCATCTTTAACATGTATTGAAATGTTATCGTATTTTAACAGTGAGAAAGTGAAACTTTTTATTTCATAGTATTATTTATAAATTTGTGACAGTTGATTAAAAACGAAATTTTAAATTTGAGTCATAAATAATTGTTTGTTTGTAAATTCAGCCCATTGTTAACATATCTCCCATTATTTTCTTTCACATATAGGACGTGGAGAGAAAATTCTATGTGTATAAATTTTATATTAATATAACAGTTAATAATTACACACACACACATATATATTATATTTTGTTCATAGAAATTTATTTAAGTCATAATAATTTAGATTTTAATTGCAGTTGAATATAAGAACTATTTAAATCATAATTTTATTTTCCATTTAATTTTTTATGCTACAGTGCTATTATTGAGAGGAAGAAGATTGTAACAGTAACTTTAAAATTCTAAATTATTGCATTCTAGTTTAGAAAATAATTTATACATATGCTATTATCCTGTCATCCATGAAGCCTTGGACTTAAACATTTTTTAAAGGATCACTGATTATTTGTATGAGTAATAACGCATTTGAGAAATAATCTACTCTATTTTTGTGTGCATGAGAATAATTCTTGTAAACTATGACAAAAATATTCCTCGGTTATCAATTTTAAAGAAAAATATTTTAATGTTTCAAAAGAATTTACGTCTACAAAGAAGAGAGAGCAAATGTGTTCATGTATTTTTCAAATGGATTTAGAATCTGGCACACATCAGAAATGTCAAGAAAAATTATTGTCGATCTTCTTTTTTGAGAGCCGCGTATGCCATGTTTGGTCTAAATTTATTCTTATGTCATAAAGTGACACAGTTCTTCTCAGCATGTTTCTATGGTTATAATGTTTCTGCTAACACGAAATTCTATGCTATTAGTCTGTAGTAGCAGTTCTTTTTGTATTTCTTAAAATGTTTATGGAACTTGGGAGCTTTTTTATTTTTGAAAAAAATTCTTGTATGATAAATTGGGTACCATTTTATTCTTTGGGTGGTCTTTGTGTTGTATTTGGCTTTTTGACAATATATTGGAATTAGAACTGGTTCAAAAATAGTGACTGAAAAATTAATCATGAAGATTTTATCAAGATATTCAATATTTTGAAGAGTATTTTTTACGAGGACTGTTTAAAAAGTACCCTTATTGGGAAGGGGAAATGGAATGGAGTAACCCTCTGAGAGAACTCTCTGTTTTGATGTCCAGCTTTTTCTTTTTCTGAGAAGTTCATGAGTGTGACGCCCTTCGCATCCCAAAATATCGTCGCCGCAACTTTTCCCGCCGATGGGCCTGACTTCGCCTTCTTTGGTGCAGTTCATCCGGAAGCAGCTCAGTGTTTTGATTCTTGCTTAGTTTTCGATAAATAATGATGAATCCAAGTCTTATCGACGGTGACAACTGCATAAAAATAGTGATAAATCGACATGGCAGTATTGAAAACTAATCTGTGAATCAGTGTCTTATTTGTTTTGGAGCTGTTTAACATAGGGCCATATAGAATGGTGATATCAACTTGCTTTAAAAATCCCATCTATCGCCAAAAAAAAAAAAGAAGAAGAAGAAGAAGAAGAGAGAAGAATATATATACTGGTACTTTTTTGAACCGACCTTGTACATTTTAGCTCCTACGTAGTTATTAATCGTCAAAAATATTTTAAATTTTGAATTATTGTCTCTGGAGAGTAACATTAAAGCTATTAGGACGGACTTCACAAATTTGAACCATTGTCAGGTGATAAAAATGGTTCGTGAGTTGGTACTTCTTCCTCTCTAAACTTTCATTCCTCACTATGTAAATACTTAAAAAGAGTTCCATTTAATGTGCAGTAGCCTTCCATTGCATCTTACGGTGGAATTTTAGTGGAATTGGGAGTGGAAAATGACCTTCGACTGTGACCTCTAGACTAACGCGAGCGCTTACAGCTATAATAATTGTAATTTAGGACAATGGTTTCAATAATGGACAACTTACCCAATTCAAGTTAAAACATTTTAACTGACTACATTTATCAGCGCACTTTGTATGTTTGTAAGCATTTATCGTTTTTCTCTTTTGTTTGATAAGTAATGATGAAATCTTAAATTAAATGCCTCATTTCCAACTATTTAATGAAAGAAATATTCTAAATAATTAATTATTGCATTTGTATGTTGTTTGGATCCAACTCTATACACACACTTTCAGATTTCCAATTTGCGCTACTCATGTAAAATAATATTTGCTTTTCCTCTAAAGAAAAATAAATGAATATTTAATATTAAGATTGTCACACCTTCCACTTTAATTTTTGTTTTAAAAGCTCATTCATATTTCTTGAAGGCTCGCCTATAATTTTTATAAAATAAAATTGAAAATAAAAGGCAAAATCTCGGGTGAGCATTAACAACATGAGGCAAGAAAGAAAATAGAACTTATTCTCATGCACAATTGCCGTAGCTCAAAGGAGCCTATGGCTCTTTCACATTTGTTGTGAAACCAGGTTAAGCACTATGGGTTGCTAAACTCTCTAGGCATCATTACAAACGAGGCTTAAGTACGATTATTAAGTAGGAGGTCTTCATAAATGTGTTCCCTTTTCATCCTTATCGATAAGATCGTCATTTAAATAAAAAGTAGACGATAAGTGCCCACACGCGCAACATCTGCTTACAGGAAAGACAACGCAGGTGTTGTTGCGTCAAGTGTCAAAAGAGGGCCCAGGTGAATTTGGTGTTTATTATTTTTCTCGCTCTCTAACCCATTCTGTTCTTATCCATAGAATCGCCACTTCTTTTTCGACGTCAAAGAAGGACCACCTGCCCATAACAGGCGTTTGGTCAAAAAAAAAAAAAAAAAAGGACAAAGAAAGAAACAGTCTGGTTCATGGATTCACGTTATTGGATCGAGGATATTTGATTCCAATGGAAGAAACTCGAGAGTTCTTTCAAATGGGATTTATTTGAATTATTTTGAATTGTTAATTTGATTGGTTTCGTTTTCGTTTCGGTTGAGAAAGAAGTAGAATGAGAGAGAAAGTGGCCTAGTGGTTTTAATTTGAAGTTTTTTGTATTTTGGTGATTTTCATCAAATGATATCATTCATTTATTAAATATTTTATATTTACATTCATCATTAGAATACTTTAGTAACATATTAAAAATTGCTTTTGTTGTAATATGCATAAATATAATATCATTAAAGCAAAGAGTAATTAATTATTAGGAATGACATGTTGTGAGAAAAAAAAAACGTGCGTGTGAATTTTCTTTTAAAAAAATACATGGAATTTTTTTTTTCTTTTCCCGGAATTTTAAACTAAACAAATTTTTTAAACTAAATTACAGAACATTTTTAAGAATTAATACTTGTTGAATCATTTAAATATAACTCTTGGGGAACTGAATATAATTTGATTATGAATGCAGAGCAACAATTAATGTACAAGTAGTTTACATTGCAAATTTTATAAACCTATTTTCACATTTAAAATCTCCGCTCGTTATGCATAATGTAATTAGTGTTCTTAATACAGCGGTCCTCAATTTTTTTTTTGTTTTGTGGACTTGAAGGTCAAGGATCCATCTTTAGATAGTCCTTCTCTCGCGAATTCCTTCCCTTTTACATATAAATCATACACTTCTCTATGTAAAGTAAAGGGAAAATAAGAACATAAAAGTAGGATACAGTTACTCATGTGTTTATTTATATATTAAGTTATGTTAAATATATAAATATTTATACTTTCATTATTAATAATTCAGAACCAGAAGAAAACCCAGTTTCAATGGAAAAAAAATAACGTAATAAAAATATTATACATTTTTTTAAATGAATGAAAGCATATTGTATCAATATGAAAAAATAGATACAATATGCTTTCCGTCACATACTTTTTTCTTTGTGTATTAGATTACTATACAGGGCGTTCCGAAACTCATGAGCAAAAAATTAAGAGGTGATAGAAAACATCTAAACAAGCAATTTTTATCCCACAGTGCATGAGGAGAGAGCAAGCCGTGAACCGCTAGACAGCTCTGTAATCGAAAGTCATGCCTCCTGAAATCCACGGTAGCAATGACGATGTGTAAGAAAACTCGTTATACTTTCAGTTACAGCGCCGTCTAGTGGTACACCTCTTGCTCTCCATGTATGCATTGTAGGGTGAAAATCGCTTGTTCTGATGTTTTCTATCACCCCTTAAATTTTTGCCCATGAGTTCGAAAACCATGTATTTTAAAAATTAATGTATATTATAATTATGTTTATGTTAATAACTATAATTTATTATTGAGAAAAATATCAAGCAAAAATTTATATATTTAGATATTAGAATGAGAAAAATTATTGTTAAACAATAATATCATTCTTTGGAAAGTTTTTGAGAACAGGTTAAATTTTAATTACACACGTTTATATAAGGACTCTAAATGCAAAATCTGATTGGTTATTCTGAAAATAAAGCTAATGAAAAAAAATTTTCCTCATGCAAATTCACGAAATCTCTGAATTCCTTCTCCGAATTCCTATTTAAGACCCTCTAATTAATAGATATGTTGATTACGTTATGTATCACTTATAATATAAATTATAGTAGTACTATACCATTTACCTATTTGAATCTCAGTTGATTGATTTTTCATTAACGTCAATACCCCTAGTGTTAGAAGCAACACTAGGGGTATTGGCGACGAATCTCGTAATTTTAAGTCGCGGTAAGAGGAATTCAAGAAGATACTTGAGTTGTCACCCCATTTTCCTAACATCCACACCATCCTAACATGAATACTTTGAACCCTGTCGCATTAAACGTGAATCAACCCCGCTACGCGACGGGCCTTTTGTTGTATCAGGACTCTAGCTGCTGAATAACATCGAGCAGAAGCGTACGATAAGGACCTCTAGCACAGCTTATGTTTCTAATATATAAAGTGAATGAGGTGCATACAATTCTGCTTAAAATATGAGCATACTTTTTTAAAAAAATTCTATGTACGTCAAAAAAATTCATTTGTGCAAAATTCAAACCCATAAAAATTCATTTTGGAAAAAAATGTATGTATAATTTGTTTTCCATTAAAATATTTCTTAAACAGCATTTTCAGGAATTAATTTAAACCAGAATTATTTCGTGAATAAATAATCACGCACGTAATAATATGGTAATCCTATTTTTACTCAATGAGCAATTCGCTGGTGTTGTGCATTTTATTTTATTCATTTTGCGGAGAGCATTTGTTGTTTGAATACTTAAAACAAGCAAATTTTAAGGGGGAAATGTAAGTGCTTTCCATGATATATTCCCCCCCCCCTTTCTACTTTAATTACTTTTATGCTGAGAAACTACATACCTTTTCTGAATACAAATTTTGTAGTTTCAAATTCCTTGAAAATTCATGAAACATTTCATTTTTTTTTTTTTAAAAAAAAGTCTTAGTATTGTTTCAGCCTTTTTTAAAATAAAATATTGAATCTTGCATTTTATTCCAGAGCAAAAATAATCCTACTGCCTCTAAATTCAATGATTAATAGTTTTCAACTTTTAAATATAGGTTTACCTGCTTCCCAATGCCTCATTATGCATTCTGTTACATTTTAATACAAAATATCTTAAATTTAATTTGCTGCATTACCCGCAGATAAGTATACGTTACAAGATTAATGCCATCTCTTTCACTACGACCATTTTCTTTTATCAGTAAACAACGATAGCTCGGCGCCGGTGTTTCCTTTTCTATATGTAAATAGTTTATTGAAATGAAAAATCGATCTATCTATTCTTGTGAAGTATCTTTCATTAGTCCAAATTTAATGAACAGCTTTGCGAAAGCCACACAAGGGGATATGTAAATCCTTCTTCTGTCGAAGCGGAGAGCTGTTATTTTTGTTTGAGCTCGGTTCTGCGCTGGAAATAACTAATTTAAGAAGCGAAGCTCATTTATTAAGAGTAAATGAGCGCAGAAGCAGGTGATTGGGGTTTTATGTCTAGCAGGTGTTTAAACCTGCTGTCGCAAGGTAAGGAAGGGAAAGGCGTGAAAGGGTCAGGGTGAAGATTTAGTTTACTTTGCTTTCGACTGTCCGGTTCTGGATATGCAAGTTATGAAAACTGTATAGAATAGCGCTTTGATTGGCAGGTGTTTTTAGAGTTTGGGTGCCTGTTAGAATTGTTCTGGTATTATTCCTTTATTTTTATTCTTACGTAAAAAAGTATTTGGAAGATATTAGGATGGTTGAGGATAATATTTGTTTATAATTGCAATCAAATTAAATAATTTTTAACTCTTTTCCTCCCTTTCAATAGCTTTTTATTTCATTACTGGTAGATTCAGCAATGTTTCAATAATGCGAAATTCGGGTATATATTAGAATTAAATAAATAAAATTGAAGTTTTTAATCATTTTATTCAACTAATTCAGCAATTTAACTTCTGAAATTATTTAATTTCACATGGGAATCCAATAATGTCATATTTCATTCATTACCTTTTTGTAATCTGTGTTTCGGGACAGAATACTTTTTTTTTTTAAATTTTAGCAGAAATAAAATTTAATAGTATTTATTATTTGCTTTTTCTTTTTTTTTTTTTTTTTTTTTTTTGTACTGTACTTCAAATTTTGTACTTCAGTCGATGAATACTGTGTTACTGTATGAATATTGTATGATTCATTATATTTAAAAAAAATATTTGTTACTTGTGAAATAAGAACAGATAGTTAGTAGTTTGTTGTATTATTCTATTGAAACATTTATTAAAAATAAGTAAATGAAACTTCGAAATCAATCGGAATTAATGGTTTTTTTTAACTGTTCAACTTCTTTTCGGTAACGGTTAATTTGATGTTAACCATTATAAGTTACTACAGCTAATTCAAAGGTTATAACTCTTTGGGTACAATAACGTTAGACGAAGCCATGTTAGCATTGTTTGTTACTGTTCCTTTTTTATATGAGAACAATAAAATTTAGTTATTTTGACAAATATTCGTAAAAATATTTCATTAACTAGTGTTAATTTTTGATAGTTCGGATCATCAAATTGAAAATTTTGAAGTAACATGTACTCAAATTTGTTTGACTGACATTTTATTATTAAGATAAAAAAAATATTTGCTTAGTCAAAAGAATCGTGTTTTTTTCTTTCTTTGAATGTATCAGCAACACAATTTATACCTTAGAATACTAATTAGAGTTAAAAGAACAATAAAAACGTTTTAAATCTTTATCATATTTATTGCAATTTTAAGATGTGAAGAATGTACCAAAATTTTTTTAATGCGATTTTCATTGATTCGATAGATTTTAGGTTCCCTTCAAAAGGTTATTATTTCGAATAATCGTTCTCTTTTTTTTATAAGATGTAAAAAAAAAAAAGGAAATTCATTCAAAGTTTATATATATGACAATTTTAAGTAAGTATGCATATTTAATGTATTAAATGAAATAGAGTTTTGTCCACATGGATAGTATTTAATCAATTTGATTCATATGTTTTAGCTAACATATTGTGTTGATATTTTATGCCACGTAATCGATCAGAAAACTCCTGAAAATTAAGCCATGAAAAAGTAATTTTGTTTCTTTTGAACTAAAACCGGCCAGGAAAAATTCGAGAAAATAAAGTTACTGCCGAAAGATCGGAGCGTATATCAACCTAGTACTTCAAATAAAAAAAAAAATCCGGAACTGAAATTTCGGGAAAAAGTACTCTCAACACCATGAAAGAACCCGAGAGAAATTACTAAGTGCTTTGATGCTTTCCCCCCCTTTCTTTTACTCTATATATTTCGACGAAAAAGGCGTGTTTGTTATTATGATTTTTATTTTATTTCCCACTAACATAATCTTGTCAAAAAAATGGCTGTGAATGCTATCAGGGCCCTTTTTAAGAGCTTCGAAAGCCATTACTCATGAGCATGCCGCGCCCTTTCCATTTCTATCCCCCTTTTTTTCGTGTAATAATCTCGCTATTAACCTCTTGGACTGCGCTCCTTTTTGTGAAATTTTCAACATTAGCCCCTTTTTGCAACCGCCTCGTTTGTCGCCTTTACTTCCTATTAGGGCGGGGGAGTTGTAATGGGCGGGTTCCCGCCTTTCACGTGTAGAACTAATTTGTAGTGTTTTCTGTCAGTATTGCCTAATTTTTCATAAATCTCTCTCTCTTGGGATTCCCCCCCCCCTTCCTTACTTTAATCTTGATAACGGGCGAAGGAAAAATAAAACAGATTTTTCTTATTTTTTGGTCCCGTAAAACAATGAAAATTGAAAGCGGTGATTATTATTTACACTAATAAAAATAAGTTGAATTAAATTATGATATAAAAAGAATTATGTCAAAAAGGTAATAAAATTAAAAAAAAAACCCGAGAGAAATTACTAAGTGATAATGGGTTATTAAAATATCATTCAAATGAACTCAATATTTGAGAAACTTTTTCAGTAATATGTTTTAATTACCACTTTTTATTTTCAATTTGTATCTTAATAATCTAGGTAAAACTTAAATCGCATGATTGATTGCGCACGCAGTCGCCGAGTGGTCATGGTGGCGTTTTTTCCGTCTAGTCGTGGGTTTGCGGGGCTGATGCACATCGAATCTCTTTGGAATGGTATGGAGGTAAGAAGATTTAGGTGCCAACTTTGGTGTCGTCCTTTTCACTTACGACGGTTCAAATTAAAGAGGTTTGTCTATGGCAGCCGTCGAGTTCCTTCTAAGTGTAATGTATTACAAATAAACGATCATTCAATCAGTTGATTAATTTATTTCGATTTTTATAGTTCAAGTTATAGTCATTGTGTAATT
>BMAW01119744.1:472249-494695 GCA_019974015.1 Nephila pilipes
TTTTTTTTTTTTTTGGTTTTGTTCAATTTTGGCACGGCTTAATACCCATTGGCTCCGTTTCAAAAGAAGATATGACCCATATATAAGGCTTGAAAAATGATTTGTAAATCAAATTGTCCAAACGTATAGTATAACATTACACGAATAAAAAAATGAAATTTTAGTTTTTGTAATTTATGGAAGGACTCTGAAGTTTATGTGCAATAGAATACCAAATGTTTTGCAAAAATTGATTGATAACATACAGGGTGATTATTAAATAATTATCCATTGTAAATAAAGTATATTTCAAAAAACTGTTACAAATAGGAAAATTAACATCTTATTTTAAAAAAAAAAAACTTTTCAATTTTGTTTTCGGACAGTTACAAGTATTCTACATGTCATCCGTTCGTTATACGACGGACATCTTGTTCAGCGCAACAGTTCATCTAATTCGTACTCAGTAGTCCAATTCTCCCCAGAAACATTGAAGCTTGTCATTGTTGATGGTGATCACTGTAGCCCAGCGGTCATGGTCGCGGACTTCTGGTTGGCGTTGTTTTCTTCCAGTCGTGGATTTGAGCCCTGATGTCGCTAAAGCTGTGGTTTCTTAAGAAAGCGAGGCCATTATTTGGCTGCTGCAATATTGCGATAGAAGACATCATTAACCTTCCCAATCAAGTCTTCCCCAGGAAACCATAGGTTAACGATTGATTTACGTTCCGCTTTCCTTCAACGCTTCTTAGGAAACCACGCCATCTGGTTTACACGGACAGCATTTTAGCTATATCATCCACCTCAATATTATGGCCGCCAGATAACTGCCCCGCTTTCGTAGAGAACCAAAGCTTAAGGACCCACCATGTAGCTGGGCTGATGCACAATAAATCTATTCGAGGTCGCAAGTCTTCCCAGAGGCGTGGTGGTGTGGAAGAAACCATCATCATATCATTATCGAAGTTTGTACTGATTGCTGTGCAGTTTCGAACATAAGCACCGACTTAAAACCTTCCAAACAATTGGTCACGGACTATCCATTTCGCGACTAGTGAAACTTATTGATTTCTGTGGACAAAGGGCAAAACACCTTCAAAACTATTCACTGTATCGTGTGAAGCACTTGGTCTGCCAGGCTTCGTTCTTTTACACAAATGGTAATATCCTGATTGTCCAGAGTGCTCTGATGGCCCGTTGTATGGGGTCCATGTTTTTTACTGAATGCTTGCTGTACTGAAACAACTTATGAAGAAATAACCTTTCTTCCCACTTCGAGTGGCCGCTGTAGCTTAGTGGTCATGGTCGCGGACTCACGGCCTTCGTTGTTTTTGTCGAGTCGTGGGTTCGAGCCTTGATGCCACTGAAGACCCGCTGCACGGCAAGTCTTTAGTAGCGTCTGGGCTTTGACTCCTGATATAATGGTGGTCCCAAACTCTCCCGTCGACGTGGTGTGTAAATTTGGAGAGGAAGGTTCTAACTTAGATGTCGTCCTTGTTTCTTGATCGAGGTTCAGAATTACATGATTCGTCGCCCTCATGTTGCTTCTCAGTGTGATGTTGATAAACATCCAGTTACTTTGAGCGTGGATATAAGTTCGTGCTCATGTTGTGACTCATATGGAAAACTGAAAGTATGGAATTAAAAATATAACAGCTGCTGCTTCTAGTAGTTATTTCATTTTAAAATGCGGTGAATATTTTGTAATCACTCTGATACCACCCCCTCCCTTCCCTCCAAAGAAGCCGTTTTAAGACATTATATAGATTTAACTGTATTAATGATCTCTTATTTATTCATTTTTGTCTAAATAAAAGATATTTTACGCTTTTATTTGTACAAGTCTAACCTCTTTCGAATAAATGTGGTTTTCTGTTGAGATGGGAAGGGACAGACCTTGCATCGATGACGGGAAGAGAGACAATAAGACATGCATCATTTCGTAAAACAATGAAATGACTTTTTCAAGGACCAGGGTCATCGACGTTCTCTAATTTTTCTGAGAATTACTTTATTGCTTCTTTTATGTCCGGTATACATTTCACTTTTTTTGGCCATAACATCTCTTTAAAGAGAAAAGTGGCATCTGCTTTCCGTTGCAACCCGAAGAACTGCATTTGTTCCGTAAATTTTTATTTTTATTTATTTTGTCAGATTTAGAAAAAATTTAGTCCCAAGTCTGATATACTTGATAAATCGGGGGGGAAAAAGGCTGACTGACATTTCTTACGTAATATATACAATTTTGTGAAATTTTATTTCTGGTGTGTTACCTTTTGTCTTTAGATATATTGGCTTGATCCATGTATACTTTCATTTTTAGTACAATTTATTGATTTTGATGAGCAATTGATTGATTTGCTTATTAGTATCATATCGAAAACAGTTATGATGAGAACTCTTAGAATCCTAATACTCATTAAAAAATTCCTTGACAAAAGTCATATAAATTCTTGTCATGTTAGATATTATTAAATAAGAGAGAGGAAGGAATTTTAATTAATTTTTTTTATTAATCTCATTCGATTTTTTTCTTCTTTTTCTAGATTCTTTTTGCGGAAAATAATATCATACTTCTCTTTGTTTTTTATAAGCAAATTTATGGTTTTTTTTTAGCATTCCTAAATAGTTATTTAATTTTTATTGTTCTTCTAGGAGACTTTTTTGAAAATGCCATTTTATGAGAAATGATTTGTTTCTGGTTGTGTGTTGTATCAAGTGTTGACGCAATCCTTACTTTAATCAAATATATTTATTGATCTTTATACGGTCAATTGTTTTGATTTCGTGGACGAAATTAAATCAAATCCTTTATAATTAGTGCATATTAATAATAAATTATTCCATTTTATATTCCGGTGACAGTAATTTACTTAACTTTTCGTAAGTTAACATATGCGGGTAGAATTTTTGTGAATTCTTTTAAATCAGAATACTTTTTTCAGGTTTACGAAAAAAAAAATGGTAACTTTTAATCTCTCGTTGACACACAACTTTACTTTTTTAATTCCCTAGTCTTCTTTTTCGCCCTCCTCCATCTTATCTTTTTTTTTTTCTTTTCGTGTTATGAAAAGATGTGAAGATGCTTTATGAACTTTCCCCATATATTTCTAGGACCTAGCTGTTTACCTAAGCTAAAGATTTTTGAAGAGCTTGTACAGGAGGATTTCCGTGCTTCCGTACAGGACTCTTAAGCCAGACGAGCTTTACGGTGAATAAATTCTGTTAAAATGCGCCAAAGTAAACATTCTTAAGCTTATTTCCTTGATGAATTTGACGGCTCTCGAATTAAAAGAGAGGAGGCAACCTCATAAAATATCTTAAAAGATTCAGAGTTTATCTTGAACCGGAAAATATTAAAGCATCCCAAGGAGTAAATGAATCAATTTCTGAAGTGTTAAGGCATTTGCCACTTCATTAGTTAAGTATCGTCTTAGGCTTCTTAACATCTCGATAAGTTTGTGTGCTAATGATATTGAATTGGACTGTATTTATTAAGAAGTGGAATTGTATTAATTTCATTTACTATTCGAATCACGTTTGATCTCATGTTATGTTTCAGCTTGGATCTTTTTAGAAACATGGGCAAAGCATTTGTGCCTTATTTCTATTTTATTATATTTAGATTTCTAACGTTGATTTGATTCCATTTTCATTGGCAATCGATTTTTCTGTTATTCAATTATTTCATAAATTTATTTTATTTCATTCATTTATGTTGCTTAGTTACACTTGTTTGTTAATTACATTTAAGGTTGTCTTAAATAATTGGACCCGAAAATCGAACACTTTTTTTTTTCCGATAACGAAATGCTCGAACGTTAATTTTATTTTCTGACTTTACTATCTTTTACAGAGTAATGTATATTATAATATTATTCATTTCTTTCAGAAGCCAATCTCGTTTTTTTTTCTGGTGTAAAATGTGTTCCATGTTTTATCTTCTATAGTATAATGTTAAATGAGTTTTTAACTCTACATGTTTAAGTGACAAATGGCACGTTTTTGGAATGTTATTAAATTTTAAGAGAACTGCATCAAAGCGGATGTACATATTACATTGTCACAAACCTTCATGAAAATTAGAACAATTTCCATTGGGTTCTTTGACATTAAGCGATGACAGTTTTAAGTTAAATTTATTTTAATTTAATATTGAAGTACTACAAGGGCTGTCTGTGAGGTAATTGTATGCTCTATTTACGCAATCATTTTAGTAAGTAGTTAAATTATATACAAAATTAATAAATGCTCGATGGGATTTTATTTCTGAAGGAGACGTTTTTGCATTATAGTAGACATACACAAAAATGGAACTTAAGTAGTTATTGTAGAGTTGAGCATCTTTTTAAGAAATAAACTTGTATTGGAAGTAATATAAAAATATTCAAGTTTAATGCAATTTCGTGATTTCACCGCAAATGACGCTAATTTTAATTGTGCGCGAAGAACATTCCAGCTGATTATTTAAAACATTTTTTGAAAATTTTATGGGAGTATACGGATTTCCAAGACGCATCTCGAATCTCTGTGCCTTCAATTAAAATTTAGATTCTTTTTTAAAAAAAATTCTTGAGAAATTTATGGTGTGTTTAAAAATAAGGCAAATATAAATAGAAACTAAGGAAAATTCTTTTTTTCCCTTCAATTTTCCATTATAAAGTATTTAAGTGTATTATTCTGTCATAGATTGTTTTAACTATTTCACTAATAAACATGAACTTGTTACAAAATTTTCTTGTTAATTGTAGAGAAAGTGCTATGTATATAAGAAATTGAAATTCATTATACGCTAAAAAAATGACCTGTTGATTAAAATATAAAGTAAATAATAGTTACAAATGGATTGAAAAACTTCCGGATAAGTATTCATACACTTATTTCATTTTTACTCCGTATGTAAATTTATTTTAATTTAGTCGATTTATAGCTCCAATTTTTTTCTGATTTAAAAAAAATGGGCTCTTCTTGATATGTGATTAAAAAATTTTACGCAATATTGAGATAGAATCTGGAATTCTTTTAAATTTCTTCTCTGTAAGAAGTTGGCTTTTAAATTGCAAACCTTCAATGGTTTATTTCTCTCTCTCTCTCTCTCTTTTTTTTTTTTCATTTTGTTAAATTTGAATTGATTAATGTACTTAATCCAATAGCATAAGAACGTTTAATTTCATTTATTTCATTGTTAAGAACAAATAATAGATAATTTGAACTGTAAAATTCTTGCCATTATGTTTTAAAATTCATCCGTAAATTGTATTGCATATCTCCTCCCCCGCTTAGAAAAAAAAAAATCTCTGAGGCATGTTACCATATATCTTAAAAAAACAATATGTTTATTTTTGTTTTTATTCAACTTGCGTTTCTTAAGAACCTAAGTAAAAAGAAGTTTATGCTATTGAGGTTCTTGGAAAGATTGGATAGATGACCTGAGTTAATGTTGTGCGCAGAACTGGGTGTATAGTTCCATAAACCAAAGAAGCCAACTTCTGTTACACCTACACAAGTAGTGTAGGGATCGCTGAAACAAGAGTAATTTAGATAATGGAAGCTATTTATTGCAGGATGTGATGTAAGGTCTCTTATTTACTGACGGTAAAATTTCCACGGAAATCGCTATTTAGTTGTTCTGCTATTAAGTGAGGAAAACAAGTATTCTTTTCATAAATTTTGTTTCTTTTTTGGGGGGAGGGAGGACGACTAGGTATTTTACAAAACAAACTTAGTAAATTAGTTTTTGAGTAAGAATGTACTCATTAAAAGAAAGAATAACGCTCAGTGTGGTTACAACCTATTTCTTTGCATATTGTTTTAATACTCATTTTTTAAAATTGTCATGTTCCTTTGACCACGATTTGTTGTTAATTTATGCATTTTTTGGTAAAATTTTTGAATAGATTCTCGTAATTAAATGTTTCTATTTGAATATTTTGAAGTGAAATTAGTGAGACAATATTGTGTAAAATTGACACTAAAAACTAGTTTTTGTAAATTTAAAAATAATTTCCTATTTTAATAATGATTTATGACTACAAATTATCATAAATATTTTTCTGAAGGGCAAAAATAATTGATTATTTTTTTTTTAAAAAAAAAAAAAATAGAATTAAAACATAAACGTGACTATGATTTTTCCCTTAATGGTTATTAAAGCTTAAAATTTCTTGGAAAAATGTGATAGAAGTTTTCTTAAAATGATTTTTGCTGAACAATAAATTATATAAAAAAATGTTTCGAGTTCTCGAAAGAGAAATTAAAATTTCCAAATTATATTCACATGAATTTTAAGAAAGCCTTTTAAATCTTTTTTTTTTTTTTTCATAACTGTCTCAGATTCTCTAAATATTGATTCGATAACTATTTAAGTTTAAAAATATTATTATTTTAATTCTGTGCCATAGAGTTCATGATTTAATAAATACCATGTTATCAGCTCTGAAAATTGTAAGCTTATAGCTGTGTTACTCATGAAATACCACTCACAACGGAAACAAAACTTTGCAATACTCCACTTTAAAATTCTTCCCACTAATAAATTCTCTCAAAAATATATCACGTGTCGTTTTGTCACCTTTTGTCGGTATGACTCAAAAAAAATTTGCTAATTTCAAGGCTGCTTCTGCATGTAGGCGTCATCGTAGTAGTAGTAAAGATGGAAGAGTAATCCAAAAGGAACGTGTGAATGGGGATTGTGGTCATGAATGAAGCCATGCAGTGACGTTGCCGATTCGACTCGACTTTGTCACCAAAGATCTCTTTCTTTCGCGATACGCAGCTCTTGTTCTTTGAATATGAGATTGTTTTCCCAGTTTTGAGGATCAATGTATCGTTCTGTGTGTCTTGTTATTCCAGACAAACGTTTGTTGAAGATGTTTGAGGGACGGAAGTTTGTTTTTGTCATTCTTTTCCACCCGAGAAAGTAGGGAGGATAAAAAATCAGAATTGTGTTCTTATCGAGTTTCAGTGCATTTGAAAAAAAATTATTCGTGTATTATAGGTTTTTAATAAACATTTAATATCTAATTACTTTTCTGGTGAATTGAAAAAATGCCAACTTTTAATCGGGTTTATGTTTTTTAAATGTTATCCTTTTAATTCTTCAAAAGAGTAATAATAAAGTTGTTAATATTTTTTATTAAGATATGAGGTTCTTTTTCGCTCATCTGTAATTGTTTTAAAAATGTAATGGTTTCGGTAAAAGGAAAGAATCTAGTAATGATATTGTTTCGTAGGAAACTGTGCATTCATGTAGAAATAATTTTTAGAAAAATTCACATTGTAATAACTTTCTTTAGCAGACTTTTTTTTTTAATTCTTAAGTAAAACTTATAATCGAAATTGAATAATGCAGGGCAGTGGCTCTTAATTTTTTTTCCCTACCCCACTCACTACCGAGCTTAAAAATTTTGAATGACCCTCTTCCCACCCAAACATTAGAATGCACTAATAATTGTGCTGTTTTACACATACACACATCTGATTAAATTTGAAAATTAATAAATTTGAATTCTGGTTTATTCAGTTCTTAATAAAAAAAATTTTTGTTAAATTAAAATGAAATATTCAATGTTTATTATTAACAGATATAGTTCAGTGTTAAATTTAAATTTTATTATGAAAATTAATTTAACCAACATTTGAAGCATCTTTGAACAAAATATGTAAACGAAATAATGAGAAATGAGAAAATGAATGAAATGTGTAACTGAAGTAACTCATATAACAAAAAATGAAATGGGAAAAAGAAGTTTTATAACTTGTTCCAAGTTTACAATAATTTTAAAAATAGAAAATCATGTTTTAAGGAGACCGATGGACTTGTTTTTTCTTATATAATACAATAAAATAAATCTTGATGCAACATTCGACACTGTTGGACGTAAAATATCTTCAACGTTTTGGATTTTATAAACATTAAAGAGAGAACTGAAGAAGTAATTTCACATACGCAGCTCAACGCCAGAGGCCATTTCTGAAATGGTGGGAAATTCAGTTCTAGCTGCAATCCATAATGCGATACCGCTATAATAATGCATTTAAAGGCATATATGATTATGATGTATGTAAATAGGATTTGCAACTCAGCATAGCCAGTTTTAGGATTTTATAATTCTGCTGCACAGAAAATGTATTATATCCAATTAAAAATAGTGAATAGATTGCAACTAATGTTTCTTTAAATTCACGTATCTAAATTAAGTTTTTTGCGACCCCAACATTTCCTTTTTGCGATCCCATTTGGGGTCGCCACCCCCAGTTTGAGAAACGCTGATGTAGGATATAGATTCAAGAAAAACGAATTATAATTGGAATAATTCTTAAAAATAAAAATTAAATTTTGAAATAATTATTAGATTAATTTTTTTATTTCTTATCAACCATCCATGGTTAATTAGGTGGAATTTATGAGGAATTGTAATCTTCTTAAAACAATTGATTTAATTTATTTCCATTCTCCAGAAGTTTGTTAGTCAAAGATACTAATTGAGTTAGTTTTACTTGATTAATATAAACATATTAATTTATAGTCTACTTAAGAAAAATAACATTTCCTTTTGATGAAAATTAATGTAAGATTTCACTTTAAATCTTTGAATAATTTTATTTAAAAAGTATTTTAAAGTAAATTTTTTTATCCATCAAAGTAAATCATGTATAAGTATTTTACCATTTATTTTTATGTTCTTTTTTTTCGTTGTCAGCTATCGATTTTTTGATTATATTATTCTTGAATAAATTTATAAGTATCCAAATGTTCAAATTAAAATACATTTTATTTCAGATATTTTTTTAGAAAAGTATTCCTTAATTAGCTTACACACAATTCATGTTTCGCTTTTTGCTTATTTAATCTTCCGATATTATTTTTTTACAATAGTTTTCCTTCATAAACAAACTTTATATTTTATCTAAGCATACAGGAAAGAATTTAGTTGTTGCACTTACTTCGTGTAAGCATTTCTAAGTACTGATAAATATATAAATACCGCTTCCTGAAGTATTCTATCTCAACTCACTATCTACTGTTAACTTATATTTTACTTGTATATATCTAGTCATGTTATCGTGATTGATAAAACTCCATGAATTGAAATTTTGTTCGCCGATATTTGCGTTTCTTTATCGTTTTTAGCATGTCGTGGATGGTTTCATAAGAGAAGAAAAATCTAAAAATTAAATTAGAATGTTGCGATTTTCTTGGGGTGAAAAGTGGTTTAACTGAAATTAAAACAAGAAAGTATTTTTAGCCACCAATGGGATCATTGTTTTGGTAATGTATTGGTCACTTGACCACTTTTCAAAATAAAGTGTGAAATGCTCGTGACTTGTTTATTTTCAGTTTAAGGAAATAATAATTGCTTTTAGCTTTAAATATATTCAATTAATAATTTAATTGCTTTAATTTTAATATCAGGAAGGAATATAATTACCTATTTCAGTATTTAATTTTATGCTTTAATTCTAATATTTAATTGAATAATGTAATAATTATTTTTATCGTTTAGTATAATTCTATGTTGTTTTCTAACAATATGTGTTCTTTGATATCTTTATTATAAAATTTTAAATAGAGCATATATACAACTGTAATTTCTTTTCTTTTATTTTCCCATTTTTTTAAAAAATATTTTCGTAATTTTGCATGTGTATTACATATTTGTTTAAAGTTCATATAAAAATACCATCTACTGGATATTATTTTGAAATGAATTTAATATACTTCAAGAATTCATATAATTTAATAGACAATTTTAAATTTAAATATTTTGTATCTTTGTATAATATTACTTTATTCTCTAGAATAAACTAAGAAAAAAGGAAGCTTCTTTTGGATTTAAAGTGTTAATCAAACAAGAATTTTATGTCCACAGGAATGAAAAAATGTATTAAGTAGAAAAACATAAGTTACTAAATCAGAAAAGGAATTCTAATTATCTGGATCACAGTTCTTACAGGAAATGGAATAAATTGCTAATAGAAATGAGAATTAACACGATTCTATTTAACAGTTATTTCTTTCCGAATAAAGAAAGTAAATGCAAAACCATGTTGTTAATTTTCTAATTCGCCATTCGTTTTATCTTGTTATAATTTCTTTGTTTCGTTGCCAAGAAGAATTATTAAGCGGGAAAGAAAAAGTAAAATATTTACTTAACATATTTCACACACCTTCTTCCTTTAATATTCTCTGGTATGGTTTTTTTTCTCTTCCGCTTCGGAAATGAGAGAAAATGCAAACGATATTAAAACGATATTTTTTGTACCTTCTTAAAGTAAATCGTTTTCATTTTGATTTCTTGAGAACGGTGGTTTTTTTTTCTCCTTTTAAATTTTATATAGCTATAACCACTAACAGTTTATTATTGCGTGTTCTGTTGCAATTTGATATTTTGTGGAATTAATATGCAAAACCAAGATAATTATTTGTATGTAGGTTAGGAAGAATTTTTACTACAGCTTCTGTTTTCATTAAAAGAACTAAATGTAATTGTTTCAGAATAAAATATTTTTAATTCTCTGTGGAACTGGTATATTTCAATTAAATTTTAAATTGAGTAGGTTTTAGGAACATTTATTTTTTAGCTCTTTGTGTATTAAAATATTAATCTACTTAAAACATAGAGCTTTTATTTAAATACTTAGAATTTTCTTTCTTTTTTTTAAGTTCACTTTTCCATTTTTCTTGTTTTAATTTGTTACAGCAAAAATAAAAAGAAAAAGGTAATGTATTTAAACTTATTTTTTGACTTTTAAAGTACATATAATAATATTGACACAAGTTTGAAAATGTATTAAAATATCTAAACTATTTTTAAAACCAAAGTTAGAAAACTTTGCTATTTCTATTCTGTTATTATAACCTGTATGAGTACAAAATTCATCATTCTTTTGTAAGAAATCTGCCAAGATTATTGATGTCTAATCTTGTCAAAGGCACAAAATATATCATTAATTAATATTAAAATATGGCTGAATTTGATGAATATTTTGAATTTGTTTATGTACAAATTATATTTTTCTATTATGCAAAACATGGGAAACGAATGAAACATTTTGTCGCATTGAATATGTAATTCATATTCGATACGAATTTTCAAACAGATTATGTTTTAAAAATCAAATGTTTAATTTAATTGTTATCCCAAATTAAATTGACAGCCATTTTTCGCTTATGATAATGTTACTCTGTTTTTAGACATTAAAATTCGGCCTATTTTAGCAAGGCATATTCCCAAAGTGTGGTTACAAAAAAAATTAGATCTCTTTTTATGTTGTATGTATGAAAAAAAAAATGATATTTATGAGAATAACTATCCTATAAGGACTCTTATATTTAAGGGATAATTCTATTGGTCCCTTTGAATAGGGACCTTAATGTATTTATCTCTTTTTATTATTATTATTATTAAGGAATATTTTTATTTAAGGAACAAAATGTCTGATCCGGTGGATTGGGAAATACTGCTGTATTTATGTCATTTAGATCATTTTGCATAATGAGATAGGATATAAAGTACTTTATATTCTCTGTCTTTTGTTATTAAGAAATAACTTACGTATAAATAAATGCATGATAAATTACATCATTTTTAAACTCACTTCTAAAAAATGAAATATTTTTCCTAAACCGTTAGCAACTGATGATATCGTGAAAAGCGTATAAGAATATGTTTAAAATATCTGTGAAAAGATCCTGTTTAATGTACTACATCCCTCTATTTTTAAATAAAAAGTGACTTAAAAATCTTGATATAGATGTAAGCAGAGAGTTTATTCATTTTTCAAATGGTATTTCCTTTTGTAAATTACCTCTAATTTTCATCAGGAAATAACGGTAGTTTGCGTGAAATTAATTGTGAAATCCGTCATTGTTCATCCCATTAAATTTTTTTTACAAATATCTTTTATATGTTATTGCTAACGGAAATAAGAAAAATTACAGCCCTATCTTAGTTCTTTTGTGTAAAAATTCATTAAATTTAGATATCCTCGGTTTGAACGGGAGGAAGGTCGTGATATGTGACTAGTTCAGCAAAGTATAGTTTATTCTGATCGCAATTTGTGTAAATAAAGATCATGAGCACATCTCGTAGTCCTCAATACAAAGCATCCTTATTTGAAACGTTCTATCAAACAAATAATCGCTTTTAACATTTCTATTCCAAAAAATTCCTTTCCATCTCGTACATAAACAAACACAACACAACGCTTTTGTTTCCTAAAGCAAACAACAAGATAGTAGATGAAATGTACCTTATTGCATCCTCAGCATCTCTCTATCACCATCCTTGTTCAAAACGATAACAATGAAAAAAAAAGCAGTAGAAAATCCCGTTCAGCTATCCCTTTCACCAGCGCCCTCTACCGGCATTCGATCTTCCTTCATCATCATCTACTTCTCTCACTTCACAGTCAGACATCCGATCTCCAACATCGTCCTCTAGGCACGAGCGAGTCCGGATCGGCGACAGAACTAACCGGCTTCCAGTTCATTTTTCTCCTTCGAAAATATCCTACTTTTTGTTTTCGTTTCTGTTCGGTGTGCAGCTATCGCATCCCGCATGATTTGGATTTTTTAAAACTTTGTGCTCCCCATGGCCAACAAGACGGTGTGGTCCCCTGCGTGTCGGCGCCGGCGGTGGTGCAAATCCACGGACGAGGCCACCACCAGCGATGAAGATTTGCTCTCTGATGCGGGCATCGATGTCGATGATGATGAGGTGAGAAAATGTAACAAATTGTCTTTTCTCTAGTGTAGCGATTCCTCCGGCGTGAATCACTGCAGTGGGGTACAGTCACTGGGGGTACAGTAGAATGCTCGAAAACATTTTTTTTTTTTTTCTTCTCTCGATGGTGCATGTTCCTTCTCTACCTCGTTAGGATAGTGCAGATGTGTCGCAAAAGTGAATGTGCATTAGAACTTGGTGCAATTCATGGGTATTAGTTCGCGTTCCAGAAGTTAATAGTTAAAAGTGAAATAGAGAAATCCTGCTACTACTAAAGTGTAGTCTGACTCAAAATGAATGTTGTATAACCCAGTTAAATTAATTTATTCGTACATGTAGAAAAGTAAATTGAAAAATAATTAGTAAAAATATCAACATTATTAAATTGTCTTAATTAAAATACTTAATCGCTTTAAAAATATACGAGGGTCAAGTTTTTGTTTTTATACTCTCAAGTCTTGGTTATTTTTAAATAATTTATATTATTTTCTTGACTTTGAATTAATACATATTTTCTGTTGTTACCGTGACAAACTTCGATTTAATCTTATTTATGATTTTTGACCCCTTACTCAGTCATTTTTACATTAATCGTAGAAAAATATTATTAAAAAAAGGCAAAAAAGGAGCACTTAGCGATTTCATAAGTATTCTATATCTTATTTATTTCGCTTGAGATTATATATTTTTTGTAACAAATATCCAAAAATCAAGTGCTTACAATTAAAAAATAAATACATCATAAAAATATACATATATTTGCATATTATATTGTTATGAAATTCGAACGAATATCTTCATGAATCTAATTCCTTTTTAAATCAAACCTTTCATTAAGCTTCGATATAGTTTTTAAACTAAATAATTGCAGAAAATAGTTCTTTTTGACTGTGAATATTTCTTTTCAAACGCGATTTACTTTAAATTGCATGACTTTTCATCGAGATATTTTTCCGAATAAGATTTAAAAAAAAAAAAAAAAAAACATCAATTCCCTGCGCTTTTAAAATGAACAAAAGATATAGAAATTGGATTAAAACTAAAAGAACGATTACTTCTATTGTGAACATGTACTTGGATTTGAATGCAGTTGTGGGGGGGGAGATAAACGTCATTATAGCGTTGGGTCCCAACTGGGTATTCAGCATCGTTATAGGTCCCCAAAACCATTTTACTCTGAGCATTTTACCCCCACCCTCTCATATGAGTTTATCGTTATATTCACTTCATTGAATTTCCTTTCTTTCCCATAATCGTTTCATATTTTTCTCCCCCCCCCCCGCTCCTTTCGTTGTATCGGTGTTACGTTATTGTAACGTAATTTATTTGAGATATTTAAAAAAAAAAATGCCTTTTTAATTCATAGTTTATAGATTATCTTTTATACGAATTGCAATGACAAAGTTAATTTTGTATACCCACAATTTCATATTATTTAATGTACAAGATCTGTTCACACACACTAAAAACCGAGTTCACTCCGACTAATGCGAGTAGATCGTAAGTCGAACTAACCACAAGTTGGATTTATATTTTTCTGCTCTATTTTAATTCAAACGAGCTTAAAAAAATGTGCAAAAAGAAACCTATATATACGTATGCTTATTGTATATAATGTAGAAAATGCATAATATATACCCTCTTTTGTATGTACTGCAAACAAAAATATATACAACAAATATTTCTTCGTTTACAGTTTAAATTAATTTATTTTTTGTGGTCGTAACTGCGGTTGATCATAAGTCGAGAAGGTGGTATATATATGACGTTTATTTGGTTGAGTCTTGTGTGCATATTATTTTCGAAATACATCTTCGAGTTCTTCCTTTATTTACTAGGCTCAATGATAAGAAATTGCTTTTCAGCCATAATTTCTAGAAGATAAAAATTATTAATCTTGATTTTTAGCAATAACATTTCTGTTACGATTGATTTGAAGGAAGATGCAATTGTTTCATTAACTTGAAAATAAATTCGGATTATCACTATTTTTTGTACATATAGCTATGCGGATTGTGCGGTGTATTAACTATTTTACATGAAAAGGATAAAATTATTTTATAATTTTTGAGTTAAAATTTTTTATTGTATAAAATGAAACAATTCTTCAAAAATATTATTTAAATTATCAGACATATAAATCAAATTGTTCGTGAACTGAGCATCAATGAAGTGCAAAGTAAACATTTTCATTCTTATATTAACTGTTAAATACGTTGGAAATGCTTTATGTAGAGTATTTGTATGAAAATATACGCAATCTTTCTAAAGTTGTATAATTTGATTGTTGCTTCAATATCATTCCAGTCAAAATATGGTTTTAATGAATGAAATCATATCCTACGGAGCTTAAAGCGCCAGTTTTAGTTTTAACACTTTTTTTTTATCGAAATTAATATTTTAATTTCATTGTTATTTTCATCAATTTTTCTTTCTGCATTTTCAATCAAATTTATAAATTATTTGCGCGTCATTTATTTACTGTTTTGGATTTTCAATATGATTAATTCACGCGAAAGTTTATCTTTTAATAATAATTTAAATAAACGGCATTTTAAAATTTTATGTTTTTGTTTTTCATGTATAATCTTTTATTCTTCTTTTTCTATTAAAACGAACACATAAAATTCTGCATCCATGCAACATCTTGAATTTTATATATTTTATAAATTTTAAGCAATGCCGATAAAATTTTAAATGATATATATTACAATTTTTCGTAAATTATTTTTAATGCAAATTTTAAAATTGTGCTTAAAACTACATCAAAAGTTTTGTTATTTTATAAAATATATTATGATGAAGATTTATGTAGAAAGTTTTTCAAAAGACGGTACTTAAAATGTAAATTTATTTAATGATTTAATTTAAATTTTCATACATAATCTAATGCGACGATATTACTTGCAGAAATGTCACTTTTTGATATCGTTATCGTTAATAACTCATATTAACAATGTAATAAATATTAATTACTTGAACAAATGATTTATTAATAAGTAATTTGAAATATTGAAGTGAGGTAAATAAACTCCTTTCTAAATAATGGGATTATTCAATACTTCAAAATATTTTTTTTTAATATCGAATATTATTTTTCGAAGGCATTGTATTCTTCAACTTATCAAAAGAATCGAATGAAACTAAACCATTTCTAAAAGATAAAAATCACACATGTATAGAAATATAAATATCTCTCTATTCTCAGCATTATAGATTTCACTCGAGGGTTGCAATATTCTCTTGGCACCCTATACTCCCTAAATTCAATTTATCTTTTGAAACAGCAATCACTTTCTCTGGATGAATGCCCAGGGAGCCTTTATTTTATATATATATTTCATAAGCCAAAATTCTCTTTCCTTTTTTTTAAAAAAAAAAAAATTGAAATATCATAGACATTTCCCATAATGCAGACTCTTTATCATTCGGATTGCCAATATCTTCCAACAATTTAATTGATGAGCCGCATTTACTTTAATTAAATTGCGGAATGAAGGGAGTAATGGCTATCCTTAGGTATCTATTACTTTCCCTCCGTCTCGTGACAGATTTAATCCGAAGAAAGTGAGCTCTTCTCTCTTTTGCGGTAATGGATTCAGGAAAAGGGATGCATCGAACGGTGGGGGTTTATTTATCTTGTCCTTCAAAAAGGGCTTTCTTTTCATTAGGGGGATTGGAGGGATTGAGAATGGACGAAGAAAAATAAGGAAGTGATCCCCCTTTTATTCTATTCGTCTGCTTTGTTTTTCTTCGCTTTTCTTGGGATTTCCTTGGATCTGAAAGTGATGGTGGAGTCTTTTTTAATTATTAAAGGCTTTGTTCTACATGATGTTTTATACATCATGTGTCACTTCTTGTTTATTCTCACTTTTTCTCTCTCTATCTCTCTTCCTGTTATGTTTCTTAAGAAAGAAAGAATATGGAGAATGAATATGCCATTTTTTCAGAATAGGATTATCGCTCTCACCGAGAACGAAAATAAAATATTATGAATTCCAGAGCCAGATTGCAACACTGAGCTCTATCGCAATTTTACCATGGACTAATTCTGCGGGTTTCTCTCCGATTGTGATTGAATTCAAAATTACTCCTAATAAAAGGAAACGGGACTTATGAGTATGGTAAATAGATTTGATGAATTTAATTTATAAGGAACGAAGAATTGAATAATAATAGTGGTTGGGAGTTAGTTGATAGTGATAGTAAAATATTATCAGACGGAGTCTAACCATCCATACGTATCAAATGATCCTCTGGAATGATCATAAAGGGGACAAAAAAGGACTCGAACCCTCATCTATTTAACGGTTGAAAAATCGAGCCCAACCGGTTCGGTCAGATAAGTAGTTTAACAACCTTTTAGTAAAGATTAGTTGAGACGCGTTTTGGAAGTTTAACCACTCAGAGAGTAAGATAAGGAATAAACTTTTAGAATTCAAACCTGAATAATATACTTTGGTTGTTATTACTGTGTGAATTCTATTAATTTGACTATTATTAAATTTATTAATAATTACTTGATAAAATTTACTTGTTGGTAATTTAGTGTAAATGACTGTTTCAGTTGCCGTAACAGAAATTTCGCCTTCAATTAAACATGCAATAGTTTCCATATTCCTCATGTTACACAAATATAGAGTAGTTTACCAGGAAAGTCCTCCAGTCTCATACCTTTTGTTTGGCATTGATGTTGGTTTCTGATGAATTACCTACTTGTATGCAGTATTAATGCAACAAGTGAATAATAAAAATTTATTGGTTTGTAGGCGAATAAGTTCATTTGTTGAAAGTATACCTCATTTTCATCTCTCTTAAGAAACACAACAGGAAAAAAAGTTCCATTTTAATAATTTTACGTAATAAGCTTTCTGTATTTAAGAATGGTCTAAAGTTTTGAGATATTCAAATTTTGCTATTAATGGCTATTGCTCTCGTGTTTGTTGCTATTGTGAGCTTTTTTGAAAAAAAATATTCTGTAGACCGAAATAATGCTATGAAATACTGTAAATATTAGTACTGCTTGGATATATTTGGAAAAAAAATATAATTTCATGGTTTTGAGTGTATAACTTTTTATTAATTGTCAAGAATAAGGCGTCTTTTTTTAAGTATTAAACTAGAAATAATATTTCGTTTGTCTGTTTCGTTACCTATTTTTAAAATTGTATCTTAGAACGGCTCTACTTTATTGGTAATTTCGAAATAGCTGTGTATTAAATCTTTTCCTTTCGAAGATTTAAAGTTAATGCATAAAATCGTCAACGATGTGTACAATACTTGAAAAGCTTAACTTACATTCGGGGTCTTATTTTCCATCATAGAAAGCCATAATTAATTTATGCATGCGGTGAATATTTCAGTTAGTCTGGTGAACATCAAACTGATTAATTAATTTGATACTAACTGAAATAAATTATAATGTAATTATACTTCGTTACATTGAAAAGAACGATTATTGTGTGAATCATTATTAAACTTCAATAATAGAGCTAAAACAAATTGTAAGAATATTCTTCATGATTATTGACTGATTATTTATTTCCTGAAATTATGTTTCATCACTTTGAAATAATATTTTCTTGTGTAACATAAAAGGTAAATTTAAAGAAAAGCTATTCCGTCATTGTTTGTGTGAATAATACATGAAAAAGTGATTCCCTTTTATTGAAAATGACGAAAAGTACCATGCAGATAATTTTGAAAAGATGCACAGATGATCCCTTGTGAGCTAGCATTTTTTCTCGAAAATACTCTAGATAATTTATTGCCTAGTTGCTGCATCAACAATATATAGACTTTCATCCCGAAAAAAATATATCATATATTTCCATTCTAATGAACATGCCACAAGATAAAGATGTTCATTCCTGAGACAAAAAACCTGTCATCGACGATAGATGAGACGTCTTTCATGGGCACCTGAGTGCCATTCTTCACCGCCGATTTTTGTTTCCTTTCGACAACCCCATCACGCCCGCATCCGATATTTCATTGATCAAATTTCTCATGGAAGAGATGGCAAACAAATAGTGTGTGGTTGTCCGCAACTTTAGATAGAAAAATCGCCTGTCCTCAGCTCGGTAATCAGGAACGTCAACATCATCGATCTGTTTTCTGCCCCCTATCCCCTTCTGGGATGCGCAAGTGGTCGTGATTAGGAGCTTGGGCAATGTTGTCCCCTTTTTTGCATTCATCAATCTTCCCATGCCCGCTCTTCCTCGGCAAGTCCTTGACTTCGAGAGGGAAGTCTTGAACTTCATGGATCTCCCATCTTCTCCGTTTCTCCATCTGCCTTCGCTTTGTTTTAATCTTTTTGGTGTTACCCTGAGTGTAATGTGTTGTATATGTTTGCATTTCTAGTTGCTTGGTGGTTTGTTTTTCGTTGTTCGGTTTTATGAAAATACAGTTCACTTTGGAGCTTTTGTGTAGTGTGTATTCACTATTAGAAATTTATCAGGCAATAGGGATAAAAATTTGAAATAATGTAGCTTTTATATTAGAGTTAGTAATAAAATTGTTTTGAGTTTTGAAAAATGAAAAACAAAGAATAAGGGGGCATACTTTTTATATGGAAAGTGTGAGTTGTAAAGCTTTCCTTTTTTTTTCCCTAAAAAGGTGTACTAATGTACATTTCAAGTATCATTCGCCTGATGTATGACCCTTTTTTCTTTTGTAAATAAGGTTTTCTGTGTTTGTTAATTTGTGTCTTAATTAATAAATATTTTTAAAGCAAAATAAGTTTATACTTCCATGTTTAATAAATGTTAGATTTTTTCCCTCGTGCAAGTACAAAAAAAAGGCAATTAAGCAAAAAGGTTTTTTCGAGGTTGCCATTTCTTAATATTAAAAGAATCACTGTTGAGAAGAATCGCCGTTCTTCTAAATAGATTATTTATTTTGTATTTAAAATATTCACATGGAATAGTTAATGATCTCTTAAGTCATCCGATTGTTAACAACTGTTGCCTCTGAAAATGAATCGATTATAAAAGAGGGATTAAATCGATAACAACCTTCTTTTAAAATTTTAAATTATTTTTTTTATAAAATACGATATTAGATCTATAAATGCAACTAAAATGAAAAAAAGAAAAAAATCACGATTTCATACAACTTGAAATAAATTTATTCTTATGTTCAAATCATTGCGGGAAGGAAGGAAAAATCTTTATAAAAAAATTGCATCATGATTTTTTTCTCTAAAAACAATGCGAAACGAGAATTCAACTCTTTTCTGAAATCTTGCATGCAATTTTTGGGATTGAATTCATGGAATAAAAGTTGATATGTTGCTCGTACTTTGTATATAATTATCATATAGGGAAAGAGTTGATGTTTAACTGGCGATGTGCATGTAACTATTTGATTGTTACCTTAACAAAGGACGGAATAAATGGCCGTTAGAATTTTTTTTTTTTTTTTGTTCAGCGGAATTTGTTTGCATGCATAAATGTTTAACAGTAATGAAAAATACATTCTACATTTTCTGTTGAAAAATTCGAAATGCATGCTTTGACTATATTGAGTAAAATGTGTATGTGTACATTTGCAATTCCTTTCAAAAATACTTCAAAAAAAAAAAGGCACAACGACTAAATTCCTACAATACCTCAAATGTTTTTTTTTTAAAAAAAAAAAAAAAGAACATTTGAAAAATATTAAAACTGTCTTGAAAGAAAACTCCTTTTAGAAAATTTATTTAAATATATTATCTTTGATGTTTTGCGTAACAAAGAAAAGAATTTTTTTCCGGTTGTTCCTCGTCTTAATGCATAATATAGTATTTGCGTGGTATTTTCATTTGAGTAAAGTTTTTCGCTTTTACCAAATTGTAATTATTCTAGGAACCGGCATCCCATTTTCAAGTTTAATTTCATGGGTGTTGCACTTAATTTGGAGTGTATTTAATAGTTAGAGGGACTCTGTATGCTCTTGAAGGATAAAAGTTATTTTAAATATATAATTTATATTTCTTACTATTTAACTATTCCAGGAATTCATTAACAATTTGAATCTTTTTCTAACAATTCTAATAATAGAATATATCTGAGCACATAATACTAGATGGAGATTTCAAATAATTTTTTTGAAATGTCTGACATTTTATCTTTTAATTTATTAATCTGGACTGGTTAATCTTTGTAAGAAAAACGCACATAATTCCTTTTCGACAACTTTCTCCCTCTTTATTGATGAAGATCTTCATTTATGTTTATCGTCTTTGCCATGCTTTAAGCGAATTTAGTTTTAATTATATTTTATTTCTATCAAGTTATATTATCATTAGTGAATAATATATTTTATCTGAAGGAATGCAAAAAAAATATGGACGATATAATTATTGATTTTTTTTAAGGAATTTTTTTCCGTTATTGAGTTATAAATAATTGAATTTTTTGCTACTTGAAGTATATCTTAAGCTTTAGTTGCTAATAGTGTCGTTTTGTGTGTTGTGTTAATTTTAAATCCTTTCTTGGAAACGTTCACTTGACTTAAGCGATGCCAGTACTACAAAATAAAAGATAACGTCTTTGAAATGAAGAAGGAAAACTCAATTAGGTTTTTTAGGTTATTACGAAAATTATAATTCCTATCTCTGCGTTCATTTAATTTAAAAGTCCTAATTTCGATATACGCTGGCGACAGTTTAAAAAAAAAGCAGAAAATTATCGTCCTGCCATAATTAGTTTCTGATGACTACTAGGATGGGGTTGGACGATAAAATGGAAACCCTACGATTAAATTACCGATTGGCTAATAATTATGTTCTCCTAAATGTGGCGGGAAAAGTGAGAAATTCGTTGCAAACGATTATTTCAAATAGTAATGGAGCGGGAGGAGAACACACAATGTACGTGTCTCTGGGGCGAATATTAATGCGAGTTTTCAGATTTTACAAACAGATTAATAAAAAAAAAATATTCTAGTGAAACAACTCCACACTTCTGCGAGTCATTAACTGCTCGATGTTTATTTTATCATTTTTATTTTATGTTTAATTCTTTCTCCCTTAGCTCTTTTTTTTTTTTTGTGGCAATATGCAGTGTGCTGTGGACGTCATCGTTACTTTAACGGGACATAGATGCAGTTAGAGAAAGACTTCTGGAACCTATTTTCTCTTCTTTTTTTCAAAGACACTCATTAATTTTTTTCCTCCCTCTCCTCTTGTATTTATAGGCTCTTTGCCAACGTGCAAACGATTTTTGTGTCTTTGGTTTTCCCCAAAAGACACTCCTCAAGTCGGATTTTTTTTTTAATGTTTATGTATTATCTTGACATTCGAGCATTAGAATGCTGGAATGTGTGACGTAATTGTTCGGTTTTAAGGAGCTCGACATCACTAATAATTTGTGTTGAATATGTCTGTCTCCTTTTTTGGAATTTCGCTTCATTAATTCTCTGAACTGAATATCGTTTAGGTCGTTCTTTCGTAGATAAGGACAAATATATTTCGCTTGTCGAGATTTATCATTTACTAATTGAAATAATCTTGCTTTTGTATTTTCGAATCTAAATCGTCATTTTTATTGAAATTATTGGAACAGTGTATTGAATTTTTCCCCGCATTCCTTTGTGGAAAATTTGTGATTATGTGATTATGTAGCAATCTTTTGAAAAATTTGAAATACTTCGAAAAACTTTAAAATGTATCGTATACGAAGAAGGATGATAATAATTATGTCACATCTCAGGAAAAAAATTTAGAATGTTTTGGAAAGTGTTACAATTAATTTTTGCT
>BMAW01119744.1:499695-708387 GCA_019974015.1 Nephila pilipes
AAAAAAAGTTTTATTAAAATAATATTTGGACTTCATACAATTAAATTTGTTTTATAGATATAAGAGTTTTTCTCTAATGGAAGGTGAAGTCAAGAACGCTTTCTCACCCTCAAGCTTACTACACGATCGCTAATATCTAATACCACACGGACACTTGGAGAGTGAATTTTTCTCTGTCACTTGGGGAGTGAATTTTGTTTTGCTACAACAGCAGTATTTCATCCCTAAGCCCATCTCCCAGTAAGTCTATAAGTGTAAAGGAAACAAGCTCTGAATCCAAAACAGAAGGAGGTATTTGACCCGGCAATAACCCATCAATAAAACAAGAGAGAGTGGGAGAAAAAAGTAAGCACCACAGGGAGAGACGAGTGATGAAAACAAGGTTCGGCGGAAAACAACGAACGATTATTTTCACAGAAGCCGCAAACTGGATTTTCTTTTCAAACACAACCCCCAGTATCTGGTATCGGAAATGAATTATGAAATAAACCGCTAGACAAAGAAGAAAAGGGAAATAAATCGTCGGAGAAAGGTTTATTTCTGTTTTCCTGGCTTTTTTCTTTGAAAAATCGTTTTGATATGGGTCCTAAAAAACCATCAGCCTATCATTTTTTTTCAACGTTCCGACGTGATTCACTTTATATGTCCGTTATAAAACCATTATGATGAACGATAGCCAGAGATGGAGCTATGGAAAATCCCCATTCCTCTTCGTTTCTTCGGAACTCCTTTTTTCATTCCTTCTCTTCTTTTGCTATATAATCCCGTTTCTGGAATGGTTTTGATGCTTTTCTTCATCCCTATGTTCCCTCCTGTATAGAATTTTATTCCTTTTGTAAATGTTATGTAGGATTTCGATGGAAATAGAGTTCCAAATGAAAACTTTTGTTTTATTTTCTTAAGGTTTACATATTCCTTAGCTATTGTAGTAATCCGGAATTTTCATTCGCTTGATTTTTGAAAGCTTTATGTCATTTTCAAGGTCGTTTAAGAAGTCTGCATAGCTTAGACAGAGTAAAAATAAAAATTTTACGTTTTTGTGGTCATTTAAGTGCTTTCATGTTAAGAATCCTTCAAAATGATTGATTTAGAAAGTCATTACTTAAGGCACTTAGATATTTAAGTATTCTTAAAAATATTCAAAAATTAAATCGTGAGTCCAGCTTGCTGTCTGAAATATAAGTGGTATCCGGGAATTTTTAAAAAAAACCCTCTTTGAAGAATTAAAGGCATATGCTGTAGTTAAAATTCATTTTCCTTACTTTTTGTTAAAGTATTTATAACTTTTAAGAAATGTTCTGTGAATTAAATCGCCGCATTGATCTTTTTTTTTTTTTTTTTTTTTTTTTTTTTTTGATATTTTATTAAATATATTTAATAATTTTTTTAATTATAAAAATAACATTTTTTTTTTTTTTTTTTTTTTTTTTTTGCTTGTGGTAGCTTATTAATAAATTCATTGTAAAATTTATTTAATTATGATCAGTAATACAGTCCATCAGTGCGTATGTCCAAAAATGATAATTATAAAATTACAAATCTTAAAAATTAAATCACGCAATACATTTTATTACTGTTTTCTTTGCTTTTTCGAAAGATGCGATATTAGAAACATATCAATTTTTTCGATTTTTTTTCCCTTTCTCCGGAGGCAAACTACGTCAAATCAAATGGGAAAATATATTTGCCATATACATAAATATGGTCTAACATCCGAAACTTACCTTATGCTGGACATTATATTCATTATATTACATTAAATATAAAATCGGTTCATTAAAATTGGTGTTTTTTTTTCGTAAATGAAAAAAAAAAAATTGACATTTTTTAATAGATTGCAATTAATCTAAAAAAAATATTTCTTGAAACCGAATTATTTTATGAACATGATTGAATTTGTTGTTGAATAATAAGGAATATAAAACTCTTTTTGTGTAATATCTTGTCAATAATACATGAAAAAAATCTGCATTAAATTAAATTTTAGTTTGAAGTAGCTGTCTAGACACATGTTTAAACGTTATCAACAATTCCATTAAATTCATTAATCGCGATTAAATTTATTCTTTGTTTTAAAACCATTAAATATTTTTTATCGGGAGCCAAATATCTGTTGTGAAATTTGACCTAAACGAAATAAAATCTCTGAGTCTATAACGAGGGTAATCTAATGGAATCAACGTCGACAGCGAAACGGGCCGCAGTCTCTCTGATGAGCAATGAGGAACCAGATTAACATCTGGTGACCTCCAGTGGTGAAAACAAAATGCTAGGGGTAAAAAAGAAATGATGATTATTAATAGCGGACAAGAAAGGAGGGGGGGGGGGGGTTTCTCAACATGACTTTCCGCCCCTCCCTTTCTTGTGTACCACCACCTTTAAACCGCAAAACCTAAAAAGAAAGAGGAAACGAAGTGAAAAAAAAATAATAATAAGCCAGTAGTAAAGTGAATTTAGAATCTATGCTCTTACTCAGAGAAAGAATTTCCTATATTGTCAAACTGAATGAAGCAGCCATGTTTTGACCGAGTGCCTTTATAAAAATATCTGTGGTGGGTTTTATTTTGTTCTATTTTTTTATTATTAATTTTTATTTTCAATTCTTTATTTTTCTGTCATAACAAAGCCCCTTTTGCCGCCATTATAATTTAAACCTGTGAAGAAAAAGATTTTTAAATGAAATCAGTTATATATTACAAATATTTTTTTAAAAAAAATATTTGTTATACTGTAAAAGTAATTAGATTCCAAATCACGGGAATATAAATAGCTTTTACTAATAATTTAGAACGAACTCATTTAAAACTCTGTAAATAGATTTAGAAATTTTTATTTGTTAATAAACATTCTAATTTCATAAATGTCAATAAAAATAATTATAATTTCCTTTATAATCTTTTTAATCTTCCCATTCCTTATTTAACTTTTTAAATATAGTTAACCACCTAAGGGGATATTGTTTTAGGTGGGACGTTTTGGCGTACCAGATCACTTTTGAATTTTTTTTTATACTTTGCTTCAATTGTAATTATATTTAGCTTAAATATATTCAATTTAATAATATATCGTTTCCTTTAATTTTAATATCGGAAAAGTTTACTATTGTCTATTCCTCAATATTTCCTCGTTTACTTTAATTCTTATATTTAATTGAGTGATTTAATAATAATTATAGAAAAGCGTACCTTAGGTGGCTAAATTTGTTCTTTGCACATACTTTTTTTTCTTATTATTCTTACTTTTCTTCTATTTATCTGTGGCAGTTCCTTTGCTTTCAGTAATCCGCGGGCTTTGAGAATGGAGTTTGATTTTGTTTTATTAAGTTTGAAAAGTTTCAGCCCGAGCTTTCATTGGTTATTTTTCTTAAATACGTGAAAGATAAATCAGTCGTGTATGGGTGCACATAAGCTTTTTTTAAGGGCGTTAAAAGTAATCTTCGGGTGGAAAGAAAAATCTTTCAAATATTTAATCCAAACTAACTCCCAAATTGTATTTAATTTTTTGACGAATTTTGAGTTACGTTTTAAAACTTTCTCAAAATTCATGAACACTGATGTTAATTTTATGCCAATTCTTAATTTTTTTTATTACTTTAGAAAGAATCACTTATGCAGAAAATGTTACTTCTAATAAAATTTTGAAGAAACTGAGATGTATTTGCTTAAGACTGATTTTTTTTTGCAACTCATGAAATGTTAATTTTTTGATACTCGCATTTTTCAGTAGGTTTTCCAGATGCCTTTTAAGCGATTGGTATTTGATCAAATGCTGAGATTTCTCAAGATGCAACAATTCAGGTCATAAACAAGACTAAAGTTTTGGAAATCTTAAATCCTCTCTATACGAAAGAAGTCACCAATTTACGCGAGATGATTCAAAAGAAACTTTTTTCTCAAAAAATGCAAATAGTGATTGATAATGTCGTTAAAATATTTTCAAACAAAACAGTGTTATGTTTTCAAAATTAGGCAAAATCAATTCGAATTGAAAAATAAGAAAAAAGAGTATTTTGATTCACATTTATCAAACAAATCCAAGACATGAATAAAATAATGACAAATGTCGATTTACTAAGGTAGTAATTTTTAATACACATTCCATTTATCTAGTTTAAATATTCCAAAGGAGATGAATGGAAAAAATGGGACATGCACGAATGAAAACATCTCTTAACTATTGCAGTGCTATTCCGGCTCTAGTAAGCATTTAAAAATTTCGTTCTGTTTTCGTTTCAGGAAGAGATTGTAAATTATTTTGGCATAAATTATTGTGGTTAGGTTTTACCCAGGAATGAGAGACTTTTAATTTTAGAAATTCTTGGAAAGACCGTCTTCTGAGAAAGAAAATGCATATTTTTCTAGTCTTAAATTTAGCTCCATTAGTGAGTATTTGTATTTGTGTAAATTATTTCTACTGTCCACATTATATTGGTGTTTAGTTTATCAATTTAATATTTGCTTTTATTTTTGTAATGAAGTTACAGTTGCGCGTGAAAATGTAAGTTCTTCACTTGATTATTTTGAGGTTCACGAAAGAGGAAATAAGATTGGAAACTACCAAAATAATGTATATATTATACGTAAAATCAAAAGCATATTTTTATTATTATGACTTTTTAAAAAATGATATAACGTTACAATTAATTTCCGTTAACAGACCGTTCCGTTTTTTTACGAGAAGAACCGAAATTAAACAATATTGAAGTGAACACCATGTGATTGTTTGCAGGACTCTTAGCAGATTTTATTTATCCATTCATTTATCCTGAGTTACCTTAATAATTTAGCTATCAAGATAGGAGCATCACGTGATAGAAATAATAATGGAAAGTTTGAATAACATTTTCAGCATGTGTAAAGCAGTATACATTGAAAATTCATTTTATTTTCGAATAATTTTTAACCAATGGATTCTTTAATTTATTTTGTGAAATAAGAGAACGGGCTTTTTGTGTTTAAATATCAAACTTTCATTTCTATCAACTTTTGTGGACTAAAATGGCGCACTTCGTCTGTAGCCTTGCATCGGAAACCATCAACACAGAACTCTCGCCTCGACATCGTCATCTCTGAACTCCACCCCCACCTTCAACATGGTGAATGACAGTTTCTGGCGCCACAATCATCATCCTAGGACTTCTCCCGCATTTTTTCCCTATCCCTTCTCTTTTTACGTGTTTATTTCACTTTTTCTTTTTTTTAATATTCACTCCGCCCTCGTTGAGAGATACGTCGGCAACGCCCTGAAGTATACACCTCCGCCACCATCCCCTCTCTCTACCATTTTTGATTTCTAGTTTTGGTGGTTTGCAGATGTGACCTTTTCATATTGCTAATGCGGAAACTCTCTCTGAACATCTGAAAAAAACCTTTTTGCATGTTGGGGTCATTATTTTCCCGGGGAGATCACTGCGTTTCTTTGGCTATGCGTGGAGCAGGATGGAAGATGCGGATTTTTAGACGTGAAATATTTGCCGGTGCAAATTTTTCTGTTTTTCTCATGGTTATCGGCGAACGTGTACTGCTTGTCTATGGCATTGAAAATAATGATCCTATATGTTTAAGTCCTCACTGAATCCTTTTTAGAACTTGTATAATAGGGAAAGGAGCAAACATGATGGAAAGATAGAATGTTCGAGAATGATAGAGTTTTAATACCCATCGTTTTTTGTATGTTCTAAATAGAAAAGAGTTTCACTGAACATTTGTACCATTTTTATATGCATAATTCGTGTTAAACAATGTTAAAAGATATCTTCAAAAGATATATATTGGTTCAAAAAGAATCTTCGCTAGGAAAGGGTAACTCGTTGTAGAATTGTTCTCAGATTTTTTTCCCCTTCTTTTTCTAAGAAGTCCATTAGTCAGACGCTCCCCACATCCTAAAAATCGTTACCATGACTCTTCCGATCGATCAGACCAACTTAGCCTTCTCTGGAATCGATTTACTGGATTATCAGTAATTTTTTTACAAATAAACTCCATATCGATTGTCACGGTTCATTCACAAGAATAGGTACTTTTATCAAACTACGTCATATGAAGTCCCCAAGGGTTATTATGAAGTAGCCAGAACATATACGTACAAAAAAATTTATTTCTAAATAGATTATCTGCCCTTCTTTTGGAAAAATTCAAAGTATTATAAATAAAAGTTCAGCGTCACTAAATTTCTAAACTTAGCATCTTTTGTTTGCAAGCTGCACAGTTTAAATGAGGATTCACGCTCTTTTTGTAAACAAATAGTTCAAAACTGCTTGTTTAGATGCTAGCTTCTAAACAACCGTTATTTGTTTTTTCTTACTCATTCTCATTTCATTTTTGTTCTTATGCAGCAAATGAAATAATTAATTGTAAAATAAGTAAACCGTCAATCTGACGGATTTTCGTAAAAATAGTTTTACGATATATAGAAAAAGAAAATATAAATCTTTCGGATAAAATGAAAGCAGATATATATTGACTACATTATATTAAAAAACTAATGCATAATAAGTAAACAATAATATTTATATGTTCTGAATTTTTAAACATGAAATAAGAAACCTGTCAAATTGACGGGTCCTGTTCATCTATGTTAATGTTTCTATTTATTCAAAATCAATATCACTTGATGAATATTGATGTGGCTTTCTAAAGGGAATCCATGTAAATGAAGGGATTAATATATTTTTAAGAATATTTAATTTTTTAATAATACAAATGCTCCGTGCTCTCATGCTCTTACAGATGCTTATTTATTACAAATGGGTAGTATATGTATACAATGAAACCGTTTCAATATTTAAAATATATTGACTTCACCTAAATCAGCAACTGACACCCAAGAGTTTTACAATCTTTTTTTTTTTTTTTTTAAAAAAAAAAAGGCGGATTCGCTACTCTTAAATATTTTTTAAAATCTCTTTTCAGGTAAGGCGGTATCACGATTTAGAATTCCGCAGGTTTTGGGTTCAGTAGTGCGCAATTGGTGCGTATAATATTCGCTCAATTGCACCTTTGACTAGAAACTTTTTTTTTTTCTCCCTCACCCTGCCTGCTTTTCAACCCACGTTCCAAAAATCGTGCCTTCTAGAGCGGAAGATAGGGAGAGTGATTTAAAAAATGTCACGTTCTCTTTGATGTAGTTTTTTTTTCTCTCATTTTTTTCCGAACATTTTTTATGCATTCTGTGCATACTCCCGATTTTTTTCCACCCTCCCTTCACTCACAAGAGCGATGTATTCAGATCAAATGCAAACTCTGGATCCCTACTCTGGCGATGATAAATACGATCGATAGGCTTTCATCGTTCTTCACAGACGATAGATGCTTGTCAATTGTTTTCGACGGTAAATTCCCCCGCATGGCATCGAGGATGTTTGTTACTTCAAATGCATTTAGAAACGTCGTAACTTAGTGATGCATTATAGATGTAAATATATGCGCTGTCGGATCATTTTTATTTATTAAAATGATATTCCATTTTTCCCCCCATTTTATCGAGATTTACCTGTCAGTTATGATTTTTGCAATCCATTTCGCTCCGGTTTAAATCGATAAGGAATTCAAAACATCATCAGATACATTTGACGTAAATACAGTTAAAAAAGTGTCCGTTTTTCACGACAGAGGGCGTTTCTAAGGTAAAGGTAATAAGGTGTTACCATTATGTCCTACCATCCGTTAAATGGTACCAAAGCAAATTTGGTGATGATTCATTAATCAGTTTTATTTTTTGTCGCGTCGAGTTGTGTACCAAAATTATGAGGTCCATCTCCAATAGCCTCCCGTGTTGCTTCTCAGTGCGATGTTCATAACCACCGCATACACTCACATCTCAAAAATGCCAGAAATCAAAACAATGGGTTGCTTCTGGTGAATCTACTCCAGAGAAAGCGAAGACGGTCGCATTGGCGGGAAAATTTTTGGCGACGATTTTTAGGCATGCGATGGGCGTCATATTAATGGATTTCTTAGAAAAAAAGCAAAAACATCGATTGACAATATTACAATGAGTTACCCAATTCCCATTTCTAATGCGAGTTCTTTTTGAATCGATATCGTAATAATCCAGTTTATTTTGTGTTATAATTGTTTTTAATTCTTTACTTCGTAAACAATATATTTAGATCTTAATTCGCAAGGCATGAATGCTTTACTTTGGGATGAATGATGAAATAATAATAGACAGGATATGAAATGATGTCGCTGAACTTAGAGTTTTTATTGCATCAGCGGAACACGAGTGGCGTCTTTGTCATGTGTATATGGCATGGTTTAGCATCACAGGGGAGACGATCTCAAAATAACTGTGTTTTTATTCAGTGCTGTTGAATCTTGTTTTGAACAATATTTGCGTTTTTATAATTTTTGTGTTCCCGTAGAAATTGACGCATTTCTTCGTAAAACCACAGAGAAAAGATAGAGAATTTCGATAAGCACGATTCGGTTTTGCTGCATTAGGACCTGTAGGACAAGATTAAAAATTATAGATTTATTTACTTTTTATTTTACTTTATTTTTATTCACTATAGTTTGATCATGAGCTGGTAGGATTACGAATTATATTGTTTTCGCGTTCATTATTTTATTTTGATATTTATTTTTCTATAATTCTGTTGTTGTTTCCAAAGGTTAAAATAGACAATATGAGACAAATTTAAAAAAATTATGAATGATTATTGTTGCTATTATACAAGTATTGAAATTCATACTATAATTTTTTATTTTGAATTTTTCGTACATGAGAAGTTTTATAGAAGGTATAGAATTTAATCAGATTTTATTTATATCCCTCGAAGATATAATTTTTTAAAGTATGGATGACACATAGTTCTAGGGATGTAATAAAATCATTAATGCCATCACTATTTTAAAAAAAATTTAATAGATCACGGAGGTTCGAAATTTTTCTAAAATTAATGTTAATTGTGTGATATATTTGTATTATGGTCTTAAAATTGAATACTTTAACTGTAATATTTTTTTAGGCTTTCATTCCATTAAAGAAACTTTTCTGGATTTGTGCTTTCTTTTTAACGTCAATATTGTCTCCAATAGCCATAATGTTGCTTCTAAGAGTGACGTTAATAAACAATCAATCAATAAATTCTTTTAAATATCTATTTATTGAAATTTTGTTCTTTTTGAAACTTCGTTCAATAAAAGGTAATAACAATTCACTATTCTTAAATTATTTTTTTTTACTTTTTACACTTATGTATTATCAATGAAGTTGGAATGAGATGTTGAAAATGCTTACAATTTAACCGTTTTGTATTATTTGATAAAAATGAACGAGTCATTGAAATTTCCAGCTATCCAACCATCCAATGTGCATTGTGAATGGCATGAAATCAATTTCGATTTGTCTCAGATGATGATTCAGACATTTCTCACGACAGTTTGTCTTCATATCGCATTGAATTTCTAAAAAATCACTCAAATAGCTCCGATAAAGCAGATTGATATCCGGCCCTCCAAATAGATCTCGAAATCTTACCGGGCGTTTTTATATCCTGTCGAAAATATCCGTCCTGAACATCTATTTCTGATCTCTGCGAGATTTACATGGCCAGATATTTTATCGTCACGTCTTCCCATCTGCTGTGGGCACTCTCGCATGGCTGTGCTTCCTTTTACGAGCTGTAAACCTATCTAAATGGGAATCGCCTTCTCCGTTGACAAGCTTTTTCCGTGGAGAAAATGTAATGCCCGATATCCACCCGCTTTATTAGCATTTTTAGGGTCTCTATACGGTTCACCATCTGTGGTGAATACGGAACAAGGCTTTTAAATGGATGAAGTGCTGGAAAGTTTTCGAAAGAAAAAGGACGTGTTAGCAAATTGGCGGATGTAGAAATGGTATCGGGTTGATTTTGTGATATATTTTTTTTTATAATAATGTGCGGGAAACGAGAACAATTTATTTTTCACGTGCGCAAATGCTGTAGAGTGAACTTAACGATTTGTGTGACGAACTACATAGAAAAGGATTATGTTCTTTGATTTTCATGACTTTCAATGTGCCCTATTGTGTGAGTTATCATTCATGTGAGTAAATTCTTTAGTTAAGTGTGTGTTAGTGTATTTATGAAATATTATTTGCAAATTTTCTTTTATATATATATATATAATGTGTGTGTTAACTTTTTAATTGTATTTTTATACACTTTTCAGTGAGCAATTTTTATCTTTCTATTTTTGGTTTGGTTCATGTCTTTTTTTTCCCCCTAAATTTTCAGTTAGGATTTTACATTTTTTATAATTTAACTTTGAATTTATTTCTTTGTTTATTTGTTACTTTTCAAAAATTATGTCTCATTCAAACTAAAATATTTCTAAATTTTATATATAATATATATATATAATCACTTGAATTAAGTCAGCTTTTACGCTTATTTTTTTGTGAAATGCAATATTAACTAGTGTGAAAACTGACAAGCCTTATTTATATTCAGTCAAATGAGTAACTTGACTTTGAAATAAAGTAGAAAACATTTTAGCCGCATGAATATATATTGCATCATAAATATATTAATAGTTGCCGCTATTTTTTTACTCGATAGCCCATAATGTTGCGCGATCCCAAACAAAACATGCAATTAGTTATGCGTACAAATAGAGCCTCGGCTGCAGAATCATCTTTTATATTAAACTACGCTGAGATCTGTTAGAATATTTAATGTAGGGTGTGTACAGTTAGGCGTGTGTATCTCATACCACGAAACCATCTTTAATTTTGATTAATATTAAAGAGAACTTTCGGGTGTGAAAGGTAACGCCTGTGGATGCTCTAAATTAATGATAAAACTGTTTTTTATTAATATTTTTTTGACCCAGTGATGATAGGATTCTGTTCTTTATAATCATGTCGGTATTTGTATGTAATACTAAATGGTCTTTTTTTAAAGGCGGTATTGCTTAACGTGTATTTAATTTTTGATTTTTCATTATATCCCTACGCATTTCGCGTAGGTATTATATCCCTCTCCTTCGAAAATTCTCTTTCTAGGAAGGGGGAATAAAAAAGTAGGAAACAAAGTAATAACTTAGGTATAAGAATTGTTTTCCTGTGTGAAATCGTTCTCATGTTCGTAACATTTAATTTTTGAATTATATCATAATTTTTGATCCATTCCCGCGACATTGTTATTACTCAGTTTTAACTATCCATTTGTTGCACAAAGGGAATTTACTATGTAAGCTGCTTTTATAACAGAGTGATCGAAAGGAAATAAAATTATAATAAGATATTATAAAACAAATTGTGTGTAATCATAATCAAACATTATCTATATCGATATTATATTATTTTGGAGATTTTCAAAATCTATTTATCATCGAAATATTTTTAAAATGTAGAGCTTGATATATAAATACAAATTATCGCTATGTATGTGTGATTTTGATTTTATTAAAATGTGAACAGATTTTCAAAGTTTATTAAACTTCAAATTGCTGAGGCAAGACAGGCAATCATTATATCTTTATTTTTATAAAAACCGAACATAAAGCCGTCAAATATCTTCAAAATTCACTATTCAACTCATATTTTTAGAGACACCTTACCTGCCTTTTAGAAAATCATCCATCTATTTTTCCCTTTTCAGACGATAACAGATTTGTTTAAAGTACAGATTATAATACTTAACCTGCTCTTCTTGGAAGGCTTTTCGTGACAAGTTATCATTAAATTGGCCACTTTTCCCTCCCCTCTGCTTCTCAATTCATTTACTCCCTAATACACGACAGAAAAGGGTAAAAAAAATTCAAAAAAATCCCTTTTCCATTCAACAGCGTCCTTTCTATTAGTCGCACTTTAGCGATCAGTCCTTCTCCCTCGGGTATTAAGTAGGGATCTATTGTTAATCCACCAGGAAAGCTCCGTTCCCGGTGCTGGCAAATAATTGGAGGAGCTGGGCCTTGTTTGTGTTCGACTTATTGGCCCGCCATTGTTTGGGAAAGCTGGAATCCTGCGAGGGGAAAAAAAATAAAGATCTTACGACGTCGTGCAATGCTAAAAGATGGCTGGGGAGGTTTATTATGTGCCCCTCCCCCCATTACTTTTTCCCTCGTTCCTCTCTTTTTTTTCAATATCGGTGCGTTGTTGGTATTTCTAGGGATTTTTTTTTTATGTTCTGGGAAAGGAGTTGGTCGATGATTACGTGTAAGGAGAACATTTTATGGCGTTTGTATGTTAGAACGACATGTATTGCGTGGAGTAGGGTTTTTATTAGTTCATTTGTGGTGATATGTCTGTGTTTAAACAAAAGAAAAGTAATTTTGGTGGCTGTGTGTCTACCCAATCAAGATTTTAGGTTCAGTATTATTACACGGATGCTATTGAAAATATAGAACAGTAAGGCTTTTTCTTTGAAGTTTATTTTTAAATGACAACGTGCATACTATTGATAATTACAATTTTTATAGTAATAAAGTTGAGCAGACATTTTTGCAATTCGTATATTTTGAAAAGCTTCCTTTGCTATGTAGCATTTGTTCATAATGAAAAAAATAACAAAAATTTATGAAATTTTAAATATGCTTTATGAACGAGAAGCATAATTTTTCGGCTTTTTTGTATTTGTTAGGTTTTGCAAATACTTATTTGTTTAGGTACAATCGTTAAATTGGATTATTTTGATGATCGAGCTGTCAGCTTGTAATAATTTAACCCTTTCTGTAGCAATGGGAAATATACTTCCAACAACTCCATCAATTTTAAAACAAATACAGTTAACGTGAAATGGTAAACATATTGATGATGGTTAACTTACTTCCAAACAAATGTGGGGTTTTAAAAATTGAAATAATTTGTTCTAATACGCAGAATTAATTTCTTTTCTTAAGTCAGTATTAATCCCAAAACTATTTTAATATACCATTACTTGAAAAAATGGCACAAAATAAGGTTTAAGCCGAACATCAATGTTCCCATTGAATTATAAAACAAGGTAGGACTATCCTTTTGAAATTATTTCAAATCATTGTTTATCTTCTGCACAACTTTCTAAATTCGACGATACGCAAACATCTAAGTCTTACTTGGGAAATCTAATTTAATCTTATCAGTGATGCACCATTTAAAGTTCACACTTACTATTATCTCCCTTCCATGAGACGTTTTTAGATGATACAAATTCCATTAAGTCCCACCCATCCTAGTTTAAATCGTTCAAACCACCACACGTTATATTTAATTTTGTTTGTTTGAGGTAATATGCGAGATATCTATCCACACATTCCTGAATGCCGAAAAAGAAAACTTTGACCCATCCCTCTAGAAGCGATAAGAGATATTTTTGGCAGAAACATTCATGTGTTTTCCCTGCCGAACTTCCTGTATTGGAAATTTCTCGACAATAACGAACTCGTGGGTCGGGAAGCAGAGCATTAGCAACTTATTCAAGCTGTCCCCGTTACAAAACTCTGCCCGCAAAATGGCGGAAGTCATGACGTCAGAACCCTGCGTCCGGCACGCGTCACCCTCGTGGCTGTCACACTCCCTGTCGTTATTTACTTTTTTGTTCTTTGCTTGAGTTTGGGGCCCTCTCTCTTTCCCCCAGATATGGGCGTTATTATCATCATGCTCTGTCTGTGTGATGCGAGATTTTCTTCCAGATTGTTCCTCCAGAACCTAATTGGTGATGGGTGAGACTGTCTAGTCAAGATCGAGATGCTTTTCATCAAGAAACGTTTCCTTTTTTGTTTTTGTTGGATTTGAATATTGAAACATTCTTTTTGTTACTAATTTGGAAGAATTTCGGTCACGTGTTATGGAATTAACCATTTATTATCACGGTTTTGTCTTTAAATTTTAATTTCTTAAGTGGCTTCTGAATTTTGTATTGGTTCATTTTTATTGTTATCGTGTAATGCGTAAACCATTGATTAATTTTAATAGGAACTTGATTACTGATAAGCGAGACTATTGATAACTCCATGGGTTTTTTTTTTTTATAAAGTCAAATTTTTATTTTTTGTATCAATGTTGTTTTGCATTTGATGTCAATTGCTTTTTTTTTAAAATTGATTGCTTGTTCAATTGTAACAATGTACTATTCGCGTTCTTCTATCAGTTACTTTGGGACTCTTCTTCTTTGGTTCTTTGGGATCAGTCAGACTCTTTTGTAATTCAATTTTACTAAAAATAAAATCTCTATTCAATCAAATGAAACATGAATTCTCTATTCAATCAAATGAATCAATGAAGTACCGTCACTACTCCGTCACGGACCCGAATATCCTAGTAATCTTGATATTTCATATTTAAGTAAAACTTGTTTTCAAACACTTTGAGGGATTGTAAATTAGTAGAGGACATAAATAAATAAGTGCTTTGAAGAATTGCTGTCAGACTTCTTTAATTGATTGAAAATTAGATATATATGAGCTTAGACCTTAAGGTAAAGACTAAGTTTGTAAATTAAGATGACGAAAGAGAATAATAACAGGAAGACGCCACAAAATGTATACAATTTCTGATTTTATTATTTTTAATTTTTGCGTATGGCTTAGCAGACAAAAGATTTCGGAATTTTTAGAATTAGATTGTATATTACAATATATATATATTACAATATATATATATATATATATATATATATATATATATTACACAAATTTCAGACATTTTAAACACTAGCTTTCATTTTTTTCTGTATTTTTAAAACTTTATAATCATAACCAAATGGTAGTTGTTTGTTTCATTTATATTCCCTTTTTGAATAAGAGTTATTGGATATGAGTGCTGTTGTTATTTTTAACTTTATATGACGTACAAGACAGGAAAACTTTCATGAAATCTTCTTGAATAATATTGAACTAGAAATGTTTGTATGTAAATTCTCCGTCCTTTCGAATAATTTAATCCCCCATTATGTACCAACATTATGTAATTTTTTTTTTTTTTTTTTTTTAGAAATGTTATTTTATTTTAGCTCTGACACATTCCCAAGTCTTCAAAACACTGTCGTTCTGAGTGAAATTATAACGTCTCCTCCAAAACTGAATAGTGGTTTAGAACTGTCCTGTCAGAAATAAGATGTTGTCCACCAAGTTTGGCATCCTTCCATTTTTGTTTGTTGGAGATGAAAGCTTGCACATTTTCTCCCCATCAGAAGAAGAGAAAAAGACATAGTAGCAACCTAGCTGTTGTTTATGGAATCGATTTTGTTGTCACGTCCTTTCCTGATTGATTTATGGACTTGTAGAGGGACTTAGAACATCAAACACTGGTGTGGTTTATGGAATTCTTCTATCTTTTTGTCTTTATCTCCCTCCATTTTATTGTTGAGATCTAGAAGTCAGTTATTAAATCCAATAGCTTAGATTGAGATCTCATTCAGTTAAGAATGATAAGATTTTTTTAAATCTTCTACTTTGATTGACTTGCAGTATAGCAAAGATTGTTAACAACTAAGAGAGTTTACTGAACTTTTACATTTTGTCACAGTACATGTTAGCAAAGGAGCGACATTTTTGTGTTGCCGAGAAAAGAAACTTTTATTAATAGAAATTTCATTTAATACCAGTTTCAACTTTGGTACATTTCCTAGAATATATATATATATAATTCGATATATTCCTCCCCCCCCCTCTCCTTTTCTATTAATATTCCAATTTTTGCGTTCATGTATTAGATAGGCTTATTCCACCGCTCGAATTTCATAACTTGTTAATATAACTGATTTTGCCAAAGTAAACAACGTTTGGCTCTGAGTAAAAAACCAAAGTCTTTCACCTCTGATAATAAAAACAGTAATGATGGTAATAATAATAACATGGTGCTTCAGTTCTTGGGTAGCAACGCGACATTCCTCACAGAGGCGTATTTTTACCCGGTTTCATGGTGAATTGGACGCGGATACCCCTTTGAAGGCCCCTTTCTCTCTTGGTTCTATTTTGGGGGGTATTTTATGGCCTTACCACCCTGACGGGGTGCTTGTTGGGGGGAACAGACGAAAATAGAGCGGCTTTTTAGCGTAGGAATAACAACGCAAACACAGCATTCATAACTGGCTGTTTAAAATGTCATCCATTTTTTCCGCGCCTAGTGCCTTCATTTTGGTTTGTCTGCTTTTATGCGTATGGTTATTTGCCAACGTTGAGAGGTATTAAATATCGAACAAATTTTTTAAAAATGACTTGTATTGTGATGGTTCCCCATTCCCTCGATACGGATTAATTCATTTTAAAATTCAAATATTCCGCAAATTTTTTTTTTCCTGTATCAGTAACTTGATGTTTATTTAGGATTGATTATATTCATTGATCTCTTTAAAATCTTTCTTTTAAACCATTTTTAATCACCGTCATCTAAATTACTCTTAAGTATTTTCATATAATTAACTTTTAAACGTTTATCCGTTTATTATTTATTTGCCAACATTTAAAAGAATTAATATTTGATACGGAATAATCATGTATGCTTCTGTTACTGTTATTGATTTTGAAAACAACATTTTAAGTTGTTTGTGCACTTTGTTTTCAATTGGTCGTGTACTTCTTTTCCTTAAGTCTCAAAAAAAAAATTATTATAAAGATTTCTATATTTAATCATTAAGTTAAAGCAGAATTGTACTATTTTTATTATATACGAGTAAATAAACTCCAATGCATTATCTTAGTATTTGATAGCAAGAAGTTGCTAAATATAATAATTCCAAAGTAATAATTTTTAGAAAAAAATATTTACAGAAAGTTAATCTTTCAATTCAGTCATCAATATTTTCGTTCCTTCCTCGAAAATATTCGCTGTTACTTACTGATGGCATCTTGTATTGAAAAATTGATCTTCAAATATTCAAAAACATTATCCTGCTCGTATTGGCTGATTATTGTAACAATAATCAGCCAATAGACGTTGAAAAGCTGTGGCTGCGTGTAACACATAAAAAAATTCCATGAACTCGTATTTTGATGAATAATATATCGTTGGTGAATCCTTATAAAAACATTTACCCACCTGGTTTCGTGGTGCCAGCCGTATTTATCGTTTGTGGATCCCGAGGGATGGGGGCGATTTGCGACACGTCATCCCGTTGCCTAGGCGATTGCTAGGTTCCATCAAGTGCGCGTGATTCACTGGATATATGCCCCCCCCCCCCCCTGCTAAAAGCCCCGGGTTGTATTTTCAGCTTTTGCTGCGCCAGCTTTTCCTTTTAATCTCATCGTGTGCGAACCTATCGTCCTATAGCCTCGAGGGCAGCATCATTTTCTAGAATACAATGTAGTCGTTCCTTTAAAATGCCATTTATTTTGCTGCGAAAGCAACTTTTACCGAAGACGAGATCACCAAGATTTTTATTTTGCTACTTTTCAAAAAATTTAATTTAAAATAAGCGGTGGTAATCTTAATAAATATCTTGAGAATGCAGTCAGTTTACCGTGGCATGACACGTTTTGTCCCTGAGGGAATTTTGGAACTGTCGTTTTATATGAAACAACTTCAATTAAACATGAGTTGAATTTTAAATTCATGTATAAAATTCTGTCTTTAGGCAGTTTAAGCTACACAGGGAATTATTATGGTGCATGCAATGATGATGATGTAAATTACATTGGAAATGAGTTTATCAAATAATAAACATAATTGTTATACATATTATTTATGAGTTAAAGTCCATTCCCTTTTAAATACATATGTTAGTGTGATATATTTTGACTTCCAATGAAAATATGTAAGATGAGAAAATATATTTCTACAATACTAACAGATGTAGACACATTTCCAGACTTAATGATGAAAATGAAATTCGAAGAATGAGTTTCGATTTTAAAAATATTTACCACTCTAAGCTGTATTAACGTGAGGAAAATTATATTTTAACGGTTTTTCTAAATAAATACAATAACGTCATTTTATTTTCATATCTTTTTGGAAGCTATCTTATACGTGATTGCTATTTACATTTTAATGGAGTAAGATTTGCAGATTTGTTTTCTCTATATATGATGGAATCGAAAAGATTTACTATTTTAAGTAATCAGACTCCCCCTCCCAGACGTTACAATTGGGAGCAACAATAAAAGTAGAACTAATTCTCGATCTTGATTCAAAGAGCAAATAGCTTTTTGAATAAGAGGGAGTACAGTACTTGCAAACAAACTAGCTATTGTGAAAAATACAATCTGTGATAAGAATGGCGAAGAGTTGAATGCTCGAAATGCGGATGAATGAACGAAGTCTGTTATTTTGTAAACTATTTCTGGATTTCTATTATTCTAATTTATCTTTGGAACCCATCGGTGGGTCAAAGGTTATTTCTAGTTATAATGCGATACTCTGAAAACTTTTTTTTTTCAAAGGTAAGAATGCTTTTTTTCCAGAATGATTTGTTTTTATCTAAAATATATTCTTTAAATCAAAATTTGTTGAAGTCGTTTTGTAAGAAAATAAAAGAATGCGATGCACCTTAGAGTATCTTTTACTTTTTCAACCTTAACAAATTTCAAATTGAGACTTAGAACTTTTATTTCTCTAAGCACTGTGAGCCACTCTTAGATTTATCTGAAACAAACATAATACAGGGTTACTCAAATAAATTATTCGATTTCAAAATGTTGTATCTTCGTAAATAAACGACACAGAATGATAAGTAATACACGAATACCAAGGAAAATATGGAATTTTTTTTACAAGTGTTCGTTATAGCTTCCTTTAGTTACGCGCTTAATCTTGAAACAATATTGGCTTCAACTTTTCTCTTTACAAAGACATTCACTGCTCTCAAACTGATGATACCATCTTCAAATACTCTGAGCCGTAGATAAATTAATGCGGTGCTTTTTACGAAATTCACGCTGAACGATAATTACAGATCCACATCGCGCAAATGACAGCGCACAGAAAGCTTTCTACTCCGCGAACGCCATTATCACTTCTGCCACTGTAAAGCTTCTAAAACAGCTTTCGTGAAGTAGCTTCACGTGAATAGCTTCATAGCACATGAACAACTGCTATTGATCGCAGTGTAAAACTTACATGTTTCCTTTGCATTCAGGTATTACTTATCATTATATGCCATTTATTATTGAAAATATGGCATTTCGAAATCGGATGATTGATTTTGAATTACCTTGTATATGTAGTAATCTTATCGTTCTATTTTTTTTAGTGGCACACTGTTTCCTAACGTTTACAATATCGATGCTTTTGAAGAATTTGAGATTTAATTTCGTATAGAAAAATAGCATTCAATTTTTTTTTTTTTTTTTTTTTTTTTTTTTTTTTATATAATAAGGTTACCTTCTTTGTTGCTCGGGGGGGGGGTGAGCTTATTTTATGTCAAGTTTAATAATCCTCATTTTTTTTTAATGCAATGTGACGGAAATCATACTTTAACTTTCAGATGTTCTGTATATTTGTGTAAATATTCATGCACCGATAATCACTTTCATTAATGTAAATAATAATGTATGAACTATTAATAATCAATAGCTAGTTGGATTTATATTTGTAATTTGTGTAATTTTTGGTACGTCTTGTATATATTGTACTGCGTCCGTAACTCCTAAAACTTTCCAAAGTACTTACAAATATAATAAATATTACTGACTGAATATAGTTATTATTTCATAAGTTCAATTTAATACAATTTTAAATTTTATGATTCAGAATTTCTCATATTTTTTAGACAAATATTGTACAATATTTAGCAATAGAAACACAAATATCTTCTCTCTGTAGAAAATGCTCGTGTTTCAAAATGGGCAAAACATCAGCACCATGGGCAAAATAGATTTTGAGAAAAGTGTATCTGAATCCTAAATAATAATAATAAAAAAACACACACACACACACATTTTGAGAATAACGCAAAAACAGTTATTTTCGTGTATGACATGGCCACTTGTGTTACCAATTTTAAAATATTATTTTCGAACGCTTTTTTTTTCTTTCTATTTATCAGATTCTCATAAATATCCATCTACGCAATCAATGAAGCGCTCTCTATTTTTAACAGGGGGGGGGGGGACGCAAAATTTGGAGCAATCCGTTACCTTAATTTTTATTGTTCATAAAGCTCATTAATTGTATTTTTGTGAAAGCAACTAATAAAATTCTTAAAGAGCTCATGCATGACAATCAAAAATAAGTTTAGAAAGATTTTCAAAAATTTATTTAGTTTCTACACAGTCTTTCAATTTTTTACAGTTTCTATTCATGCTTATCATAAGCAAAGTTTAATATGAAGCAATTCACAACTTAAATTGTGGTAGCGTGAAAGACAATAAATGAGTCACACTTTTTTCATTTTTAAACAAAAAAATATTATTAGTGAACATTTTACTTCATTGAAATATTTCATATGCTTTAACATAAAATGATTAAAACAAACCTCTCGGTTCTTTTAGTTCTTAAGGAACTTTTACTTTAGTATTAGAGAGCTTAGTATAGCTTTCAAATGTCAACCTTTCATACCGATTCAATAATTAGCTGTAACTGAACTGTGAAATACTAATATTTCTTTATGAACAAGCGTATTCTATTATGTGTGTGTGTTTTATGATGATATGTTTACAGTTACAAGAACAATATCAATAAATCAAATTTTAAATTTTTAAGCATTCTAACTGGCTTTAATTGATTGTTTATTTAACGTCGCACTTAGAAGCAACCCAATGGGTATTGGCGACGAACCTCGTAATTTTGAACCTCGGTCAAGTGACGAAGACGACATCTGAACTGGGATCTCCCTAAACTTCCTTATCACACCAACGGAGGGGATTGAAGTGCATCATGGATTAAATGTGGTATTAATGGATTTAATGTGCATCAGCCCCGCTACAATGTCTTTAATGGCATCAGGATTTGAACCCACCACTCGACGGAAACAAAGCTGACTACGAATTCACGACTGTGACCAATAGGCTACCGCGGCCACTCTCTAACTGGCAACATTATAAAATATGAGAATGAATATTTTAATGGAATGAAAAGAAAAACAAGTGCAAAATCCGGGAAGAGATAATGCCATTTTCAGAAAATTCCATATTTAGTTGTTGATGCAGAATAATTTAAAAACATGTAAAGGTAATATTGTAGTAGATACAGACTGTGAAGTAACTGACTAAAAGAAGGTGAAATAAGAGTTTTAAAAATTCGTGATATTTGTTGTCAAAAATAGTAACTTTTAATCGTGTCATAATTCTTTAAATTATCGTCATTATTATTGCTAAAACTGGTATTTTGGAAGAATATGATACACATTTAAATTTATTGATTGCGTTCAAATTTTTTTAGTGGGATGAAGATATTTTTTTTTTAAAAAAGTTTTAAATAATTTCAGTTACAAAATAACACACATTCAGGATTTATGATTAAACAATAGTTGACATGTTTTGTGGATATACCAGGAGCGAGATTTTATACTTGGTCCCTTGCGAATGCATTTTATTTGCAAAATCGTTCGAAAGTATCGGTTTCTCTCTTTGCATGGTTTGATGCGCTCTCTCGCCTTTTCTTTGAGTGATTCTCTAAGCGCTCAGAGTTCAATGGTCTTTCATCTCCAGGAGTTCCCGTTTCCATGGGAACCGTCTCCTTATTCTGGTTTCCACAAAAGCCGAGAGTTCTGCTACAGTATCTCAATGTGACAAAATTCTGCCGCGAGTAATACTCTGATCTTCATTGATACATTTCCTGACAAAAAGAACTGATACGAAGAAGCCTTCGCGATCATTCTCGTCGAGTCTTTTGGCTTGTTAAATCTTTTCTTGCCTTTTCGGTCGCTTGTATTTTATTTTATACGTCGTACTATCTTCTTTTTTTTGAATTTTTATTGTCACTATTATATAGAATTGCTCGGCAACGCTGAACACTATTAGATGTTACGATATAGATTACCGATGAAACATATCTAGATTTATCTTGTTCCCTCCTTTTTTTTATAAGATTTGACAAATTCTATTGAAAGAATATTTGAAAGAAACATATTTTTTTTTATAACAGGCCTTGAAAGAGAATGAAGTGTCCTCTGAAAACTATTTCTTTTCGGTGTGTATAATTCTCAGTTGATTCCGTTTTTTCTTTGCTCTCTTTCGTCAAAAATGGTAAAACCTACGATTTCTCCCTAGTTTTTCAGAATTTAAGTTTTCGTTAATGATGTAGCATTTGGAAAGCTATAGATTTAAGATTTGGTTATATCAAAAGACATTCCGGGGAATAAAAAGGTCGATTCAATAAACTTAATAGGCTTTTGTGATGTTATTGCTTGCTATGGTATGAAAATTCGAAGTTTGAAAACTGCAGTCCAGATATCATTTCCGTCATTTGAATGGTTTTCACTTATACTTCGAGTATCTTCAGAATATATTTTCAGAATATAGACTTCCTTTTGGGGAATCGTTAAGTGTGTTACATTAAGATTGAAGAAAGGAACCAATAATAATTCATTCTAATAAAATAACATTTTCAAAATTATTTTAAATTTACTTGTTAGAAGTATTAAAGGTTTCATATGAATGATTGTGAGGAATTCTGCTTATTTATTTTTTTAAACAATTTAGCATGCAAAACGTCAGTTTGTGCTTGTATAATTTCTCTCACTGTTGAAAACAAATTCTACTTCATTTACTTTGTTCTATTTTGTACATGAAAATATAAATATTCGAATATGTTTAGGATTCAATATGCGATGACGTTTCGAAAAGCACCCGTGTTAGGAATCAGAATGAGGTAACTCACTGTAACATTGTCCATTGGTCGTTTTGCTCCTTTCCTTTTTTTTTTATTAAAGAAGTTTATGAGTATTACACTTTTCGCATCCCAAAAAATAATCGCAATTTTTCTAGCCATCTTCGCCTGTTTTGAGGCAGATTTACTGGGCGCAACCCAAAGCAAGCATTGATTGTTTCTTGGTTTCCGATGAATCCAGGTCTCATCGATGGTGACAACTCGAAGTGTCAGCAATCAAAACTAACTTATGAATCATTGTCAAATTCATTTGAATGCCACTTAAGAGTTGGCAGCTCACAATGATAGCTTCGTTTCGCCTTAGCAATACCATTTGTCCTCAAAAATTGATACTCTTTAAACTACCCTTATAGCTTAAGATTTTAACTAAATTCATATGATATCGAGTTTTTTTCTTTAAAATGTAATTTATAACCTCTCTTTCATCAGTATTGATCAAAAAAATAAAACTTTCAGTGGCTTTAACAAATGCTTTGAATTACTTTTTGGGTGTTTGACTATTTCTCATTTCAGATAGTGATTGTACATTTGTACTCCGTTTCAGGATCTGGTATTCTTAATCATGGATTTTGACAATCTTACTTAATTGGAACGAACTGCTCTGTCTTTATTAAAATTCGCCTTCGCCTGGAATTCCTTCTTTCTACTGTTGATAAGATAGGTCTGGAATGTTCGTTGATCGTAAAAATTAAGCTGTAGATAATGCTTAAAAAAGGGGAGCGGAAAGTGAGGAAAATATATATGTGCCTCGTGAAGATTTCTTATTGCATTCCTGAACGATGTGCAGTGGGCCATAAAATTGCTGTTTTTTGAAAATGCCTTTAAGAAGAGGCTATTAAACAAATTAAATTTTTAATGAAACAAAAAGTAGACTAAATGAACCGTTATATTATTTGAACATTCAAGGAAGAAAATTCCATCCATTCTTTTTCTTAAGCTGTTCTTTCTATATATTCTCACACATCATTTGGGCTGCTGTATTTCCCATCTAGCCAAAATGAAAAATTTCTTGCCATAAAGCGTATTTAATGACTCAATAACTGTTGCGTTTGTATATTAAGCTCTTACCTACATAATGACAGGGGTGAAAATTGCTTACAGCTTAAATGAGTTATAAGTTTCGTTATCAAAATGCATGTTAAAAGCATGATAGTAAAGTCATTTATTTTTTTATTAAAATTTTATAAGGAGAGATGAGGTAAGATAACATATATCATCATTGATTACGTGTAAAATAATTTCTCTCTCTGTGTTTTGAGATTCTGTTATATTAGATAGACTGAATAAAAATAAATGTTGAATTGACTGAATAAAAATAAATGTTGAATTGACTGAATAGTTAAACTTAGTTTTCTTCTGTTGACCCTTTAAAATTTTTGGGTGTATAAAAAAAATGTTTGAATATATTTTTGACTGGAGTCAATATTTTTACATTCTTTAAACTGAATAATCTTTAAATTTTTGTCTCGCATGTAAGAAAATTTGGCTAAAACCAGGGGAGAAATTCTGGTGAAACCGAGAAGTGGTTGTTTTTTCAACGTTAACAAGACTGAAGAATCATCAATTGTATGCGAGATTTTTTTGAAAATTACTCTCTCTTTCATTGCCTTAGCATCAAGTAAAGTCTTAGAGGAATGTTTCTGAAAATTCAGAGATATAGTTAAAAGGATACAAAATCATCGACACTAGGGAGTGAAATCTTAACTTCTTTTTATTTCAGAATCAAGTTTAAGAGAAATTTTAAGAGGGAAATGACTGTAATAACTCTGAAGAAAAAGTGTTCATCATAAGGCACTTTTAATTATTAAAAAATGTAACAGAAATAATTTGTATTAGAGTGTGCATTTCAAGGAGGGGGGGATTTCTTAATATACAGTGTATGTATTTCAATCATTGAGCACAAAAATACATTTTCGAACGCTTAAAAGATATAAAAATGGCTTATGTATCTATAATTACGGTAAGTTCTGGGTAAATTTTTGAAAAAAAAATACTTCTTATTGCTTACATTTGAATATAAAAAAAAAACCATTTTTACACAATGTTTTCTTATTTTATATAATTTAATTAACCTTTTATATTTTCCATGGGATGTGATTCGCGGTTGCCGAGTGGTCATGAAATCATGGTCGACGTTGTTTCAATCGTGTCATGGGTTCATGTCCTGATGTCATCGTCCATTGAGGCTGATGCACGTTAATTCTGTCGAGGCTCAAAATCCTCATATTGGAATGATGTAAAAGAGAGCGGGGTAGCAACCCAGGCGTTGTCCTCGTTACTTGACCGAGTTTCAAAATTGTGAGTTTCATCGCGAATATATCTCGTGTCGCTTCTAAATGGTTGGTTATCAATAATCATTGTGTTTGTTCTTCCAATGATATCTTACCTCTGATATGTGATTTTATGATATTTCATTAAAAATAAAATAAATATAATCGCTGATAGGAAAGTCTGTTGAAGTCAAGCTTATGTTTCCCAATATATTATATGCTGTGGTAGAACGAAGTTTCCTCCAACCTCCCCAAAGAATTCCACTTTTTTGTATCTCAGTTCCCGGTAGCTTGGCATTTTTATGCACGCTCCTTCACTACGATGACATATTTACGAGACTTTTTTGTCATGTCTTTGGCGCTGTTTGTAACCATTGATTTAGTACGAAGTGTCACTGTCATCACTGCACAGCGTTGACGTGGGCGGATTCCAGTTCTGATAAAAATTCCCGAGAGACACTCCTAAGCCAACCTCCTTTTGGTTTTTTCCCTTCGTGCCAGGATATTTTTTGAAAGAAATCTGGAAAAGAACAGGAATAGTGTCAATGAGGTACTCTGAGAATTTGTCAACTTTTTTTTAGGTAAAATACTTTGAAACAAGAGGAGGAAAAAAGTTTTGTTGTTAAAACATGCCGAAAGTTTTTTCGACGTGTGAGCGGTGTAACTCTCTTTCTTTGTGGTACATTTAACTTCTTAAAAGTTTCTTGGAGAAAAAAGTTTTATTGGCTGGAGCCCCTCGTTTCTTGATAAAGATTTGGAAAATACTGGAAAAAATAAGCAAGGATTTCAATTTCTGCGTTTGAACAATTTACGCTGAATGAGGCGGTTTTTGCAAACTAGATGTTTTAGAAAAATTTTAAAGATTCTAAATTACTTACGAAACTTGTTATATTAAAATAATTTTTTTTTGAAAAAACTTTAAAATAGAAGGTGATATATGATTTATTGATGGATTTCATCGTAAAACCCATATATTCTTGCAAATGTTACATTTATTTAAGAAGAGGAAAAAAACATTTATGAATTCTGCGCTAGCCAGAGAACTCTTTGGAGTTTTTTATACTCTCTCTTAAATGTAAAATAAACTTTATTTATAAATTGAAAAATATAAATATTTTATTACAAAATAGTATTAGACATTCCTTAAAGCATACATTTCTGCTACACTTCTGATTTATGTTTTGAATTTTCTACCTAAAGCTTAAACTTGGTGTAACTCATTCAATCTCGCTTTCCAATTGCTTCTGAGAAGAATTCTGATTGTAAAATCTAGAAAATGCAATTCACTTTAATTCTTATTACTATAGAATAAATCAATTTCTCGGTCTCAGGAAATGAACGTGCGTTCTCTGGAAGAAGTGGAAGAGATAAAACGAACAAAATTGTACTAAATGACGGGATAAAAATAAGAGCAAACCTCACAATGCCTTCGCCATTTTTGAATAACTTCAGTGATTGTATGGTTGATGCGAAAGAAGCAGTGCTTTGTGAAATAATGTCTTACGATTTCGAGGCCACACAGTTTGGGAAAAAAATGAAGAGGAAATGCTATTTGATCTTACTCAATTACGTGGCTATCATGTAGAGAGGAAGTGCGAATACGCGGGACCACAATCATGCAAAAAAAAGGGGGGGGGGGGATCGTAGACCAATGTATCTTGCTTTCAATTGGAAGCTTTCAAAAATCAGACGTTTTGTTCTTTTTCAACCTCGTTTTTTAAAGCTAAGTACTATGTTGAATTTTGCACTTGTTATTTATTTTTTCCTGAGTCTAAATCCATATGAAATAGTTTTTTTAATGTCGGATTGCACAAAGCCAAATAATTTTTTTTTAGGTTTGGCATTAATCTTGCCTAATAATTTTCTATGGAAATGTATTTGAATGAAAAGTTTAATTATGTAATTTGTATAAAGAAAAATATGGAGGTTTTACGGAGAATGGATATATAACATGAGATTCTAAAATCTTTACATGTTAAATTTTTTGAAAACGAAAAAATTTAAATGTATGCTTAAGAATTTATATTTAATCATTTCCCCCATTATTAAGTCAATTCCAAGGAATGAAGGAATAAAATAAACAGCTAACTTAAATTGATTATTTTCCCGTATACTCTTTTTCCAATGGCTAAAAAATTCTAAGCATCGTGCATCGTTGATAAATTCAAAATGAAAAACACTTTTGAGTTATGTATTGTTTTTAAATGAGAAAATTTCCATTATAAATTAATTAGGAAAAATGTTTGGGTCATACATTCGCCGCATTGCGTCTCTACACTAAAACGGGTGAATTCTCCAAATGGGATATCTCCTGTCCACTTTCATTTTTTTGTGAGCATGTTATACTGAAAGGGGGGGGGGTAGTTTTTGTTGGTGTTTTCAGCATTTTTTTTTATATAAAACAGCTTCTCGGTGCATTTCCATTATTATATTCATTATATTTATAAAAAGAGTACAAATTTCTCTTTGTGAAATAAAGAGTGAGAGAATTATTAGGCATGTATCGTAACCTTCATTCTGATTCGTCCCGTGTTTTTTTCCGGTGAACGATGCAGATATTTTGCGTCACTATTGGAGATCAACTACATTCCTTTTAAAGTGTGTGTGAATAGATGGAGGCTTATTTGAGTATGACCTACATTCTCTCTGAGCAATCAATAGCAGATTTTGGGAAGGGATCTGCGCGGATCACAGTTCGCCGGACCTCATTTTCTCCGGGATTTATAACTTGACGGAAGAGAGAGAAGCAGGAAAAAAGAAATGAAAAGTTGGGGGTTCTTTAGGTGATTTCATAAAAAACTATTACATCTGCATTTGACGGTACCTCGAGTTGTATTCTGTACTTGTTATGGAATTAACTCTTTTTCTTCTTATCTGAATCTGAAAACTTTCAAATCAGAGTTATTCAGTTTTTTTTAAAAATAATTAAAAAGGGAGTGTGAGGCATCCACTTGGTTCATTTTGTCTCGTAAAAAGGCACAATCTCATACAATGTTGAAAGAAACTTGGAAAAAGAATTAATTTCATTTCTGCAACAATAGTTTTTCGTTTAGGAAATAACGAGTTGGTCTTATATAGTATGAAAAATGAATATTTTTTAAAATAACTAAAAATAATTAAATAAATATACTGAGCGCTAGAGGGCTGTAAGGGGAGTCGTTCTCAGAATTTGTCATAAATGAAAATTGCCATCCGCGTCTCTTTGAAAATATATTATGCATTTATTCGCAATTGATGTTGTTATTATTTTATGAAATATATTTTTAAAAAAAAATATTGTCAATGCATAAAAAGTAAAATAAATTTTGAGATTGATAAACAAAATTATGATTGGCGAATTTTTGCGATAAGAAAGTTTGAGGAAATTGTGTAGAAGAAGAATATGCGATTAGGTTTTAAAAGTACGTACTTGATTTTAATATTTAAAAGTCATAAAATGAGACGAAAGGTAATTAAACTGTTTTAAACAGAATATATTTTACAGGAAAGCACTAGAGTTATGATCAATAAAATAGCAATCTATACAAATTTAATAGAATAATTATAAACTTAAATTGAATTCCCACTCTGTTTATAATTTTCTTATTTTACTGAGGACGCGACTGTGAAATATTTATGTGTACGTATCTTTCTTCTTATTATTATCATTATTTAAAGAAGACTGAATTTGAAAGAAAAATACAAAAATATTTGTTCGTAATATATCTATATCGGGATGAGAACAATATATAATGATGTTTGTGATAAATAATCGGTAAAAATGGAACAGATAAAATGATTTTTGCTTTAAAGAAAGGACTTCATTAAAAGTGTTAACTATTTAAAAAGAATTCTATATAATTGGAATTTAAATTGTTCTTCTTGTAATTCTTTTTTTATGTTGAAATTATCATCCTATTATTCTAGTAACCAGTCATTACAAAACAATTTTCTGCAGCTGCAATTATTAATTTTTTGTGTGCTGATGTGTGCTTAATTGTTTAAAATTTAGGCCTTATGTGTACCTTATCTTGGTTATTTTAATTTATATCTATAAACGCAAGATAAGATCACGAACTGAATCTAGTTTATATTCACAAGCGAATTCTTGCATTTTAAACACGTGTGTTAAACACATTAGGCCTCAAACATTTAATTTTAAAAAAAAATCATAATGCACTCAGCGAATAAGGGTTCACTGGAATCTAGCTATCAGAATGGGAGTGGTGATCATTTTTTTTCCTTCTTAAGCGCACAAATTATAGTTATATTGCCCGCTTAATTTTATTTTTATAATGAATACTTACTTTGCAAAGGCAGTGTTCTTACATGTCTTCGCACTTGTTACGTTTCATTAACATGCTTGTGTAGCAACTTTTTATTTCTATGGTTTTTATAAATCAATCTCCTCTCTCGTTTTTCTTTCTCGATATTTTTAAATTGACGATTTTTTCTTTCTCCACTTACACTCCGGTTAGGGTGTTTATACAATTTAATCACGATATAATCAAGTCTCCCGAACATTACTCTCTTTCATTTTGCATGTATTCACTTCATCTTCCAGTTATTGGCAAGGGATTACTCCTCATACATTTTTTTTTCTTTTCATCCCTATGCAATTACATTTTCAATTATGCGTAGTCTTGTTTTGAATTATTACAATACAGCCATCTTCTTTATTATTTTTTTCTTCCTTCCCTGGTGAGTTGAATCCTAGTCATGGTTTTGGGAAGGGAGGGGAAAAAACATCGACAAGAAAAGTGAGGGGAAGGAATACTTCCATGAACAAACACACTACCAAAACTCCTTTTTTTTTTTTTTACTTTGAAATCCTACTCATGTAGTGTCTTCTTAAATTTTTTCCCCTCTCTCTTATCTTTTCTTGTGTCTCTACATACGATCAATACTCAAAAAGCAGGAAAAACTCAAATGGATCAGACGGAAAGTATCTGGAAATCCGCGTGTAATGCTCTTTCCCGGAAAATGGATTTTAGATAGAAATGGCGAGAAAGAGTGAGAAAAAGAAATAAAAGGAGAGTTGAGAAGAGAAGAAGGAAAAAGTAAAAGAAAAGCATCTGAAATCCATTTACCAGCAACTTCCTATCATTGCTATTGGACACGATAAAATCCCCTCTTCATAAATTGTGAAATAACAAAAAAAAATTTGATAGTATAGCTTTCTTTTGTCTTTATTTTTATCCATTCGTCTATCAGTGGTTTTCACTGTTGTCTTGTGAAAGTAGTAGATATATATTCCATTTGAATATTTCTTTTTGTTTCTTCATTAATTGTCGGTGTTGATTTATGAAGAAGGGAATAAATATCCCTGTAAGATGAATGATTCGTTAAAAGATCTTTTTAATAGAAATTTTCAAGGGTATTATTAATCGCCTTTAAACGAGCCTGTATCACGTTGAAATCTACTTTCTGAAAAATTTGAAATCCGTTGATATTCTTTCTTTTTTCTTACCTGTCTTACATAATGTAATTCTAAAATACAGAAGCGGATATTAAATATTTTAAAGCTTTTTAGTTTCAGTAAGGAGTAGCATAATCCTTCCCATAAACTATGGCTGAATGGAGAAATTAACTAAGGATAAATAAGAGAGACTGTCTAAAAATAAATTTTAAAAATAATTCTTGTAATGATCATTTAAGATTAAATTTTGTCGAAATTTTTTTTCAGAAGCTTGTTTGCTTACAAAAGTACTTTTCAAGATTATTTTGTTGCGTATAATTTTTTAAGTGATAAAAACAAATGTAAATGGTAATGAGTTGTATAAATGTTTTATACTCTGTGAGATAAAGTTAGTTAATATATATTAATTTATTTTTCACAGGGCCTGGAGAGCGTTCCGGCTAATAAATTATGTTTATCGAGTAAATTAACTATTCCAACTCCAAGAATGGATACCTACAGATTTTCAATGGCAAATATGGAAGGTATGTTATATTTAATTTAGTTAATAAGTATCTTGGAATCTGTAGATAAGAGTGAATTATACATATATTTAAATAATCAGTTGTTGAAATGTATATACATTAATTGACATTAACTAAGTAATAATTATCAGTGTACTAATGTGTTCTTGGTACTGAATTCTAATTACTGAAGTTATTTTATATTGTAAGTAGTGATGCAATCGTGGTGGTAAGTTATTATGATGGAAATGGCTTAAAAAAATTTATTATATAAAATCAAATCCTATAAAGTCCAAGTATTCTTTTTCTAAGTTTTCCATGTCTAATAGAAATATTCGTCTATAGGTTATTTTAAGTCGAGGAAGAGAAAAGTACTATATTTGAAATAGTTTTATGTAACTAGTTCTTGATTAAAGCATAGTTATTTTTTCTCCGCTGTTTTTTTTTTTTTTTAATTAGCCCACACATTTAGTTTTCCTTTTTGATTCTTTATGTTTTTGTTAATCATAATTACCTTTTTAAAAGAATATTCTTATCTATATTCATTGTTTCATGTAAAATAGTGAAATAAAAGAAAAAAGTGGGAATCTCGAGTGAAATTTGAAATTTTCGCTTAAAGTCTTTTTGAAAATTTCTTTCACTTAAGTAAACATTTAGAAATGGAATGTCTGTGTGATGTAAATTAACGTGATATTCGAAAACCACGAATAAACAATGTTCCAAACTGATTTGTCATAAGAATACACTAATGTTTTCAACAATCATGCAATAACACCTAGTAAAGAAACGGGGGAGAGGAGTGACGTTTTACTTTACCTTTACTTGGTTTAAACCTGGTGAACTCAAAAAACTATTAAATGATTCAATTAGTCCAGTCTATGTTCAGTTAGTCAGAAGGATATATTTTTAAATGAAAGGTCCATATGTTATTCCTGCAATTATCGATAAGTTATGCAAAATTTGAACAGTCAAATATTAATTTATGCTGTAATTTAAACTTAATAAAGATTATATATTTGAAACTTACACTTGAAATCTACATGAATGGCTTAATATGTTAATATTTAATGAATATTTGTGTAAGCTATTGCTTCGTTGTAATGTATTCTCTGTAAACTGGTAACTTACAATAAATGGCATAAATAACCATTTGTTTTTAAAGTATTATTTTTCATTTACAGATAGTCAAGATATAGAACTAGATGCAATTTTAGGAGAACTGTGTGCTCTAGAAGACAAACTAGATCGCGAAATGATGCCAAAAAGTCAATCAGCCAACCAAGCATTGGGCAATGCCTGGATGAATTCTAGACCTTCTGGTGGTAATGTTCCAAATCAGAATAATGCGAAAAACCAATTAGAGACTAAAGTAACTTCTGGTCATAGTCGATCCAATTCGGGTGGAAGTGGAACCAGGCCGAAATTTGAAATTGGGGGTCTTCAGGTAATTCGAAAATTTTCCTTTCAATCAGAACCACCGTGTGACGTAATTCCTAAAGTATGTGTTATTCTTAATGTAATTCAGCATTTCTGCTGAGTCTGGATAGTTAAGACTTGAAAACTGTTCAAAATTATTTTAACATGCTTAAAAACGATCTAAAAATAATATCGTTTGTAAATTAATAGTAACTGTTCTACATTAAATTAGAATGTAGAACAGTTATTATTAATTCAGGATTGTTATAAGTCAAAATACTATCGGATTGCTACGAAGCAAATGGAATAACTATTAACTTTGAAGTTCCTGATTCCAGTAATATTTTTTTTTTCTATAAATAAATATATCCACAAGGTTTTAGAAATTCTAAAAGATGCCGCAAAATAAGGAAATCGATTGAAATATGAAAATCCGGTAGTAAATTATCTCTATTTTTCTCTCATCTCTTGATTCTAGAACAGTTATTTTCCTATGCATATATATGCTCTTCATATATGCAACTTATTTTGGTAATTCTTAATGTTTCAGAATTCGATTTCGAAATGCCATTAAATTTGTATTGAAATTAAGTGAAAGCCTAATGCGGAATCCCTCGACAAACAGTAAACCTCTATAAATGTTTGCTGTGCTTAATTGAGATAAATCAGAGTAAACAAATCAATGTTCATTAGTTGAATTCAAACATCGTTTTCTAGAGAGGCATGCTAAATGAGTGCCTTATGGTTTAATCGGTCAGATATAATGTTTGAATTCCACTGATTACAGAAAATAAATATTTATTTTAACTTAAAGACTGAAATGGTAGCCTAAAAAAAATACCAATCAAAATATTTGAGGAGGCTATTTAATTACCTTAATCTCGATTAATATATGGATATAAGTTTATATTAAATTTAAAATAAAAAGAGATGATTTAATACATATAGATAAGTAAAATTAAACCATAATATTTATGACATGTCATATCTAACTAGTAACAAAATATTTAAGAGGAGACGTTGCTACACTTCATAACGTATAATCTTATTTTATTTTCTTGCCAAAATAATTGGAATAATTTGTTAAATAGCAAGCACTTTTACGCTTCCTTGTATCTTGCTTAAAATATTGTTAAAGAATAGAAGCCGAAACATTGAAAATAAAAAATTCATTCTCATAAGAAAAAAAAGGTTTTTTTTTTGTTCAGAATGAAACCATATTCATACAAAAATCAATGAATGAATTCGTTATTTTCTGGCGAATAATTCGTAATAAAAGCTATGCATGTGCAAACTGAAAATTTTTTTTCGTGTTTTTTTATACACGAAAAAAAAAAAAATTCTCCAAAACAAATAATCATTCTTTTTCCTATTGTCTTCATAGGTTGATATGTATTCTGACGAATTTCTCCGCTCACAAAAAAGTGATTTAAGTTTAAGAACCGAGAGTCCAGATAATGATTCTGCTTTTTCGGACAACGTTTCAATGCTATCTTCTGAGTCTTCTGCATCTTCTGGGGGTGTCAGGGGTGAGGGACACTCCAGCAGAAGTATGTCATCTCAAAGCAGCTGCATGTCTCTTGCTTCTTCTCCCACTCAGGTAAAACTGTTTACATATATGCAGCGGAATCGTATTAATTGTTAACGTCCTCTCTCTTAGTTTCCATTTAAATATATTGTTTTTATCATTTATAATCTTTTTATTTATTTTTTTAACATTAATTTCTTTCGATAAAACCCGTGTAGTATAATTTTTGTGATTGATCTGAAATGGGAACTCGTCACTTATGTTATTTGTTTTATTAATGTTTGAATGATGAACATATTTTATTTGTAATATTTTGTATTATATGGTGACAAAATTGATTTTGTCAAAAAATGGATGTGCATCAGAGTTACTTTATTTGTTTAACTTACATTAAATATGTATAGTTTTTCCATTTCTATGTATATTTAAAGTGGTCTATTTTTTCCTAGGGTTTTTGTCTAGAAAAATCATGTTTCCATAAAATGTTGAATTTTATCTCTTATTTTTTTATGTATAGGTTGAACAAGCAGCTCGCCTGAAAGCGGAAAAGATAAAAATAGCTTTGGAGAAAATGAAAGAAGCTAGCATTAAGAAGGTAAAGTTCATTTTCTGTGTGTTTTTACATTCTGTAGAATAATTACTTTTTTTTAAAAAAAAAATGCTAAAATAAGGCTCTAATTAGACACTTATGTGATAGGGTTGTATTCAACCAGTAGTTCTAGATTGGGATGTGCTGCAATCTAGTGGGTGAAGTTCGGGTCACCACTTAAACAGTAACTTTTGCTTTTAGAGCAGAGTTAAACATCATACCTGCGAGGTTGCACACAGGCGCTCGTACAAGCAGAGCAAAGAAAAAATTATGTTTCGGATCAGCTTGTAGCCTGATTTATTCCTATCTTTTCAGTAGCCGCTGTGATTATGGTCACAGACTTGTGGCCGGCTGTGTTTTTGTCGAGTCGTAGGTTCGAGTCCTGATGCCACTAAAGACTCGCCGTGTGTTCGGGGCTGATTCACATTAAATCTGTCGGGGCCCAAAGTCATCCCGTTGGCGTGGTGTGGAAATTAGGAGAAGGAAGTGCCATCTCTGGTGTCGTCCTCGTCAATTGACCAAGGTTCAAAATTATGAAGTCCGTCGCCGATAGCCCTCTTGTTGCTTCTAGTGCGATGTTAGTAAACCAAACCTATGTTTTCATGTTTGAAACGTAGAGAAAGAACTGCCGCAATTTACGGAAAAATCGTTGATATTAATTTATAAATTTATTAAAGGATATTATCTTTTGATATCTATGGAAGTAGTGAATAATTTTTAAGATTTATAATTTAACCATATATTTTTCAGTTTGGTTTGGTTATATTAACTTCGCTTTAGAAGCAACACGAGGACTATTGGCGACGGACCTCATAATTTTGAACCTCGGAGTGACGAGGAAAACATCTGAGTTGGCACCTCCCTCAACTAATCTCCACACCACGTCATTGGGAGGACTTGCCATATTTAACGTGCATCAGCTCCGCCTACACGGCGGATTTTTACTGGCATCAAAACTCGAACCTGTGACTCGACGAAAACCGCCGGCCGCGAGTCCGTGACCATGACCACAAGGCACCGCGGCCACACATTTTTCTGAATTTAAAATTTCTCATTAATCATAATACATACATTGCACCATAAACTACATAGATTTTTTTTTTTTATTTTTTTTATTTTATGATTACAGCAACAATAAAATTTTGTGAATTTCATGAAAAAGAGCATATAAAATTTTTATTTGGGGGAAAGATGCGTTCTCGGTTCCATTTCTCATTAAAAGTTTTATCGCTTACTGCTCAGTAATGAGATACTTTCATAGGAAAACTCTTTATCTGTTGCAGAATTCATCTCGCTCTTACAAGAATTTTTACTACTTTAAGTAAAATATTCATTTAAAACATTCATTTTTTTTAAAGTATTGTGTATTTAATTTCTGAATACTCCCTTTTATTATAAATGACCTTTTTACATAATTTATTTTTCTGCAGCTGTTCATCAAAGCATTCAGTGCTGATAATAGTGCCAAGAGCCTGCTCATAGACGAGCGTATGACTGTAGGACATGTCTGCAAACTTTTAGCAGAAAAAAACCATGTAGCAATGGATCCTAAATGGGCTCTGGTAGAACACATTCCAGAATTATATATTGGTAAGTACAAGCTTACTTCTGAAAAGCAGCAAAATTTAGAAAACAGTATGGGATTATTAGAAATAAATGGAAAATCTTAAATCTCTTATATTCGGTATATTTTTTTAAAAATGAATGATTAATTCACTATATGAAATTATGTTTTTTGTTGTAGAACGTGTATATGAAGATCATGAGCATGTGGTGGAGAATCTACTTCTGTGGACCAGAGATTCTTGCAATCGATTATTTTTCTTGGAAAGAGAAGAAAAATATGATCTATTTTTGAACCCTCAAGTATGTGTATATATTGTTTTACCTAATAAATTACGCTATTTATCGAAATTACCGCAAAATTAATAGGGTTCCTTGTAACATTTATTTTAATGTGTATATATGTTTATATATCACAATGTTTAATGTCTTGGGCTGATTTTTTTCAAAAGAAGGTCATTCTTTTAACGCCCCATTATTAATTACTTCTGCCATTATTAAGCTTCTTTAGAGAAGCATAAAATGACTCGATCCAATGAGGAGAAAATCACTCCCTAGATGATAATCTGATTCTTTTATTCAGATCAATGAACAATCAAATTTTACTTTAACTTACTTTATCTATGGTAATTAATGCCTGTACGCATCTGATTTAACATTTAATTATAAAGATTATTCTTCTTACCGACCCATTCGGGTTCGAGTCTTTACCAGAATGGAAGATAAAAGTTCGAGTCCTTAACCCCTTCTTAGATACTATCTGGACTTTCTCCTAAAGCTTCTTACTCGATACAAAAGTTTCACTTGATAACTTCAGTTAACTATCTTTACCACTCACTAGACTACCAATTCTCGTATTAAAACACTTCACTGCTTATATATGCAGTTCCTCAGTTCTACTCATTACACTTCAGTAACTCTAATCCTTAATTCACGTTTCACTTATTGGGAGAAATTTTAAGTTCAAACAATGTCAGAAAGAGTCTCCAAAATATTGGTTGAAGAGAAAATCACGCTAGAACCCTCGTCATAATTTTTCCTAAATGCTCTTTTTCTTCTCGTGTCTGCAGAGTTCATATCTTCTAAAACGAAAATAAGCAATGGACACAAAATGCATGCACCAAAATAAGAAACAACGTTACTTCAATTGAATTGTCTGTAATTCTTATGTGGTTCATTCTGCATACATCTCACAACGTACAAGCGCCTAGGAATTCGGATACTTTCAATTTGATGCATTATACATTCTATCTCTTTCAACTATTTTACAGCAAAGTATTTATTGACTAATTCCTGACTTTTTAAGTTTTCCGCTTTGACTGAAATCATCCTTTAGGACATTATTATTATTATTTGTCGAATATTTTTTGGTTGTGTGGATACTTTTTATTAAAAAATAAGTGCTAAATGCCTTCGTGTAAAAATGCTTTCCCCCCCCCCTATAAAAGTGCTTTCACAACGGTGACGCTTGTTAAGCAAGAAAAACAATTTCCAGATGACTTCACGTACTTCCCAGAAAATCCACTTAAAGCCATTGCGAGTTTTTTTAAACACGTGAAACATAATGATTTTGTGAAATAAGTTCTTGAATTTGTTTTGTTCATTATCGTAAGGCATGAATGTCTAATATTAATTTTTGCGATAGATTGTGCTCCTAGATAATTTATTTTTAAGAGTTAATTTAATTAGACTTCAAAGGCGTGTAATTTATATGTTTGAACGAAAAATTAGTTAATCATTTCTTTTTTGAAATATGCTGTCAGATAAAGTGCCGGCAATATCAAAGAAAGAATTTTTTCTGAATTCTAGTAATAGAAAAAGGGTTGAAAAATTTTAATGACTTAATTTTTCAACCATATTTGTCTTATTTCTTGAAATTAATTTATTTCCTCTTCCTTGTAAATTTACTAACTTAAAAATATTTTACTTTAATTTATTGTTATTGCAATGTTAAGAAATTTTAATTTTTTATTCTGAAAATGAGTTATATTCATGTTTCGGCTGTACGTTAATTTGTTTTGTAAATTTTTGTGAGGATTTTTGTGTTATTTATGTAGATAGACCTAGAATTAATATTATTACTTATCTCTATTCTTTGTGTTGGAGTGATAAAAGATTTAAAATCTATTTATTGATGAAATGGAATTTCTCAAAGTGACTGAAATAATATTGCTTATTAATGTGTCTTCAAGCATGTAATTTAAATTGTAACCTGAGATATGTAATAATTATCTCAATTTTCTTTTACGTACTTGCATTTGTCTTCATTTATGAGTTGCTGGTTTTCCTATTGAATGTATAACTATTATTTAAGATGTATTCAATGAATGAAAACTATTTTCCTTATGTTATAGAATTATTTACTTGGAGGTACTTCATCTGAAAGACATGCAGAATTAGACGATGATGCTAAAAATAATTTACTGGATGTAAGTTATAAAATTATTCGTGATTTCATCATTATTATACATTCGGTTCCATGCTTTGTAATTTTAATCACTGTGAATGCAACTTACTATGGTTCTTTTTTGCAGGAATTTTTTTCTTCAAATGTTGGAGTATCTGAAGTTGAAGGTTCATTGTATCTCAAAAGTGATGGAAAGAAAGCATGGAAAAAACATTTTTTTGTTTTGAGAGCATCAGGATTGTATTACTGTCCTAAGGGAAAGTCTAAGGTATTTTGACTTACTTTTATATCTATTTTTAATGTAGAATGAAAATTAGATAATAATGAGATATCTAATTATTTAAGTATCACCTGTCTCATCTTTGAATTGAGATTGTATATTAAAATATTATGAGAAAAGTTGCAAATGGGTAAAAAAAATAATAATTTATAATCTTGTCTTGGTTTCTTAATTTACCACTATTCTTAGTTACAAATTATTTTTGTTGCCATTTCTATCTATCAGTTTATTAATAAATGTGGATATAAAGTGTATAAATATTGATTGTAATTTTATTAATGACAAAAATGTATTCATATTTTGTCTTTGTAACATTCTTTTGTATTGGCTTTATTAAAAATATTTTATTATTATTAAAATATGTATCTATTTTTTAGCTATTAATGAAATTTGTAACATAGAATATTTTGTGAAAGGGAATCTATCGCAAATAACGATTTTATGTTGAATCATACAGATTTCTATATATTTTTCATTTTATACATGATATTTTTTACTGCAGTTAGTTTTTTTTTTTTAATTTGGAACATATTTTTAATTTAAATGTTTCTAATATATATTTTCATTAATAATGTTTATTTCTTTACAGGGCGATTTCGCTATACTTTTTAATCTTTCAATTATTTTTATTAAATTTCTTAACATTTGTGATTTTTAATAAAAAAAAATACCAAAACATTTGGAGAAAAAAAATCAAAATATCCATTAAAAGTCACTCTTTGCATTATGAATGAAATATGAATAGTTCTAAACTTCTTATATCTTTTAGATGCAAAAGGATTTGCTAAACAAAATGTCTTTCAAAATAATTTTTATGGGGATTGTTCATTTTTAAACAAGTCTTGTATAAAAATAATTTTTTTCTGGAATTTGTTATGCACTTCCATTAAGGAATAAAACTTAACATTTTTTTTTTTTTTTACTTTATAGTTATCAAAAGATTTACTTTGCCTCACTACTTTTGATATGAACAATGTGTATATTGGATTTGGTTGGAAAAAGAAGTATAAAGCGCCAACTGAATTTGGTTTTGCCATAAAAGTATGCTTGTTTTATTATTTTTATGATTAATTATACTTTTCCTTTATCTTTTTTAATGTATAATTGATAGTAATATATTTAAAAGCTATTTTTGTAACATGTTTGAATTCATTGTTTGATATATTGGGATATATGTAATTTAATTTGTGTAATTTTTTTTTATTTCAGCACCCTCAGATTCAAACTAAATCTTCCAAATATATTAAATATTTGTGTGCAGAAGATGAGAAATCTTTGAAGCAATGGATGATGGGAATTCGCTTAGCAAAAGTAAAATTTTACTTTTTTCTCCCTGTCAGAATTTTCCATTTTGTGCTTCTCACCCATAATTTATTTAATTACATAATTGTATGTTAGTAATTACCTAAAATATAGGAGAAACACTATTTGTTTTTATTATTATTCAGTTGTTTTGAATTATATGATAAAATTTGAATTTTGAGAATGATTAAACATAGATTTACTCTTTTCTTGTATATTTTCTGTGTAATCACTTCAATATACCTTAAAACTCTTTTGCTACAAATAACTGTGCAATCTATTGCCTATAAATATTTTTAGATGATTATTATTATAGAAAATTTAATATTATTTTTGATTGTAGTTTTTATAAAATATAATGTTTTACAGTATGGACCTCAGTTAAAGGAAAATTATGATAATCTTCTAAGAGACATAGCTGAGGAAGATTTAGAAAGTCTGGCCAATGCTCGAAGTTTCTCTATTTCATCAATGGCAAAACATGCTAATGGCAATTCTGAAAACAGCCCAAAGTTCAAATCCACATCATCAAGCAAGACTCTTGATCTGGATCAAATAGATGATGAACCTCCTACAACTCTGGAGAAACTCCACAAATTGAGAGTGATCAGCCGACAGGATTCCATAAAATCAAGCAAATCAAATACCAGTAGCAGCAGCGGTTGTCCATCTGAAAGGTCTAGTAGTGGTACACCCACTACAGATCACTTAGTTTTTGACACTGACTTCCCTATGGGTTAGTGAACTGTTATTATATGAATGCTATTAGCATTTGTGATATATATATGCATTTAATTAAAGGGTGATATGATTATTATGAATCTTATTGTTTGTATTTTTTGTTTTGTTTTTTGCCTTTTAAATCAATAAAGTTGAATTTTTTAATCAAAAGGTTTAACAATTTTCTTTTTTGTTTATGATTCCCCATTTTGATTCTTTGGTCATGCTTTTTAATGAAACAAAGACAAACCATTTGTTTCACTCTCAATTTCAATGTGAAACATTGACAAAATTTCACACTGGATACGATTTTTTTAACAGAAAAAAAAATACTGTTAGACACACACAAACATGTCAATTTCTAACAATATATTTTAAGAATTTTTTTATTTCTGTATTTTTGCAACTTTTGTGGATTATTGCTTCTTAAAATGAAAAAGCTGTCAAAAGATATGCAAAGTCTTTTCATAGAACTCATCATTATGTTCCTAATTTGATTCATCATATATTCATTCTTTAAATCATCATATATTCATCATGATTCTGTGATTAATTTTATCTCATAAAGTCAATTGAATATTGATAAATACATATGTATGAAAATATAATGCTAATTTTTTTTTTTGGCAGTATTACTTTATAAAAAAAATGTATTACAAAAATTTTTATAGGTCGTATGATTTATTGTTATTGCGTTATGCTTAGCGAAAGTTTAATAAAGTTTGTTAAAATTTAAAAACAGGACTTGGTGATTATATTGAAGGATACCATTTTTAAAATTTTTTTCAATCACTGATTGGAAGAAAGCTACATGAAAATGATTTAAAAAAGGAGTATGATTCAGGAAATTTTGACCAGCTGCAGCATTTCAAAAAATGTTTTTGAAAAAAAAAAATTAATTATGATCTCGTAAGAATAGCTATTATTATCATTTATCAATATATAGTTAATCTAAGGCTTTTTTATTTTGATGATTTTCTGAAATAATTAGTGTAAACTAATGTATTTTACAAAAGGCTGTATGATAATATGTATTAATTTAATTTTTAATAAGTTTTTCAAGAGAAATTTTTAAAAATAACTAATAATTAAAAATTTCCCTTTTGTGTTATGTATTGTATATAGTTTAGAAGGATTTAAACAACTTACGTAGTTTGCACTGTATGGTTGTTTCTTATTTTTATGTTATCAGCTATTGTTTTAAAAGATAATTTAATAGATATTTAAACAAAATATATGTTTGAATATTCTTTTAATTCTGGTTATATCCTATGAGTAATTATTTTTTTTTTCGATCTCAACCTTTTAAAACTATTTGAAGAAGCTAGAACGTATTTTAGGCCAATCTTATTTTCTGGTTTTCTTCCTGTTTGATATACAGGCACCATTAAAAGAAAGCCAACCATGACTCCTAAAATACCTCTCACAAGTACAACACGAAACCTAGCCAAACAATCTGGTGAAGATGCTCCTCACTTGGATTGCTTAAGTAATGGAAGTGGAGGGAGTTGTAATGGAAGTCTCAATGGCAGTCTTGGAAGATCAACCTGTGGACGCTTTAGTTTAAGAAGATCCAAGACAGATGACAGAATATCTCTTGGCAGCTTGTCTAGAAAATCTTCTAAACAGAGTTCTTATCTAGTATGAAAACTCAATATTATGTTCTAAAAAACTATGTTTATCTTCTTTGGTTTATGCTAACTGTTTGAAGTATTTGAATCATAATTTATAGCATGAAGGTAAAAATATTAGTATTAACTTAATTGAATGATAAACACAGAAAGTTCATTATATGAAAATGAGTGAAATTGATTCTTTATTATTTAAAATATGTTATTTTATAATATTTATGTTTTCTTTTATAATCTGACTAAAACAGAATCTTTGATATTAGTGTAAAAGCATAGTCATTCTGCTAAATGAAAAGCATGATTTTTTTTTATTTGCATATGTGTGTGTATTTTATTACTAGACAAGAATTTGCTAAATTATTTGATTGTGCACTATCTAATTACTATAAGAAACATTATCTATATTGTTCATTATAAAAATGTTTTAAAATTATGTAAAATTCACAGAAAGCGAAAATACCTGGCTGTGCAATACGTAGTGTGATTCTTAAATACTACACTAAATATCTTTAAAATACTTGTATAAAGAAACTAGGGAAAGAAATACATTGATTTTTTTTATCCATGTATAAGAATGATTCTAATGATTTCTCAATTTTTTTTATTTGCTATTTTTTATAATTTTTTAACCAGTTTTTTTAAATTCCTAGATTAAAATTAAATTGAAATAATATTTAGCATTTCAATGAAATAATTAAAGTTTAAAAAACATAAATACAGTAACATACTTTCTATAACTTTTTAAAATGTTTGTGTCTCTGTCCTTATTTTAATTCACTTTCTTCAAAATTATCTTGAAATATTGTTTAAAAGTACTTCTCTTTTTCAAAGGACACACCTCCATCCACTCTTCTCAGAGAGGATTTACCACTTCCTCCTCCTCCCCCAGAAGTTTCAAACATGACTGAGTGCATGAACTTTGACACTCTTCCACCACCACCTCCTGAAGCCTTCAGAAATGGAACTTTAGACCTTGAAAATCTACCTCCACCTCCAATCCAAAGAGATGAAGATCTCAAATGGTTAGATGAAACAAATATCTCCAACCTACCACCACCTCCTTCTCCACAGATTAATAATTCCAATAAGAGTTCCACTCCTGACAAAAATTCTAAATATTCAGTTCGAGCATCACCTGCTGTTCCACCAAAACCAAGAAAAGGCATCAGACGCAGGCAGTCTGAAAGCGATGCTCGTTCCACTCCTCCAAGATTGTCCGAACATAAAAACAAACTTGTTGTGATTAAACCAAAACCTTCTAAGAACTTAAACTTAGCATTATCTGAATCAAATCCCTGTGATGAAAACAACTGGAACGATGTAATGACTCCAGCGTCACCACCATGTACACGTTCCAATAGAACTTCTTGTGTTGATGATTCTAAGTCTCCAGCGCTGTCTCGAAGTAGAAGAACCAGTGCACCTTGTGTAACCAATGGTAAACTGCAGATTCACTCAGTAATTTCGCCTACGGAACCATCCAAACCAACAGCATCTGACAGAAAATCTAGATCTCAATTTAAACCATCCCCTCCAAAGAGAAGTGAAAACACCAAGTTGTCTTCCGCTTTTACCGCTCCCCAAAGAAGATCAGCTTCTGCCTCTGCTGCACCATATGATCAAGAAGATTATCCACCAGAATCTTTTCTGCGTAATCTACAAAAAGTCATGGTTAGAAAATGGAAGGTTGCTCAGCAATTATCCAATGACAACACTGCCACTTCGCATCAAATCTTAGGATTTAGAGATCCAAACTGCCTACCTTCGGCAGATGGACCACATCCTTTACAAAGATCGCCGTCTTCTCCACCACCTTTGCCTAACCATATTGATAAACACAAAGTTTCTCGATCGTCATCACAATCATGTGAGTATAAAGTGACTGTCGCAAACTCCAAAAAACAACCTCCTCCTCCACCACCTAAGAAAAGTGAAAACAAAGTTTCTCTGTGGTAAAACATTTGCCAGTGTCTTGGTGAAACGAACATGCTCAATTTGGTGCTGTGAATATGCTCTTGTCGCAAAGAACTTGATTTTTAGTCTTTTCAATACATTCTACAAGAAATTCTTTACTCTCTTCTTTCAGTTCATGTGAAGTTTTATATTTTATAGTATAGGTGGCTTCAGTATTGTAGGCTGTTATAATGCAATGTTGGGCTATTATTGAAATTCTTCAAGAAGTATTTTTACACATTCATATTGTATCCATTAATATGACAGTCATTCACGTGAAGGTGCAGAAAAATCTATACTAAACTGCTCAATTAGCAATATTTTTTTGACAGTTTGACTGGTTTTCGTATTCCTCTTGCAATGTTGCACTATTAATGTATTGTTATATTACGTGATTTTTACATTATTGAAATGTGTTTGACAAGATTTAAAATTTAGGTTTTATGAAAATATAAGTTGAAAGAAAATTATTTTATTTTTCAATCAGTAATTCAACTACTCTTAAAGCTTACTTATATGGTTATTGAATTTAAATCGAAATTTCTACCTCCTATAAAGTTCTTTACTAATTCTTTGCTGGTTCAAAAATAACACTTATCGAGCTTAGAAAAATATAAATGGGGGTACATATATAGATATTTGAATATATTCAGTTAATGTTTTTTGGATGTTTCAAAAATATCAATTATTACAATGCAGATTTAACATATCTTGTTCTAACTGAATGAAGTTTGAAGAATATACTATGTATGTGACATACAATCGATTCTGGGCGAATTCATGAAGAATACATGGAATTGAAATATAACTATCTATAAAATTTTTTGATGAGAGTGAAAAATATAAAAAAAAAAGATTGAAATAGTTATTTTCTTGAAATTACATGTTCAGTGAATACTATTATAAATATTCGAACTTCTTTTGATGGGATAAAAATTTATTTTATTTAGTTTTTTTTATATATATATAAAGCTGCAATGTTTCAATTTGTATTTAAATATTTTCTAATTTATTATATTCCTTGTAATTGAACATTATTTAACTTGCGCATTCTTTTAATTTTGTGAATCACATTAAGCTTTTGTTAGATATTTCTTAGGTGTTGTGTGTCATCCATTGTATCATTATAAAAACATTTATATGTCCAATCCTATTCTAGGAATTGTTCATTTGACCTTTAAAAGTTAAATGTATTTCATTAAATAACTGAACAAAGATAATAAATCCCGCATTAGATATTATCCCATGTTGGATTTATGTAATCTTTTCTTGTATAGTGTATTGTAGAAAGCTTTATAGCTATGAGCTTAAGACATCCTGCACCGAAAAACTGAAATTTAGAGAAAAAAAAGTTGTTTTCCAAGTATTTGCCCAAAGCGACTCCTTAAATGTTTTCTGTAACTATTACTAGCGCACATTTAGTGTATATCCTGTACTTATATTTATGTTAAATTATTTGTGCCAATACAAATAGATTCTAGTGACCTGTGTATGAAATTGGCTGGACCAATTAGAAGTCGTGAATATATGAATATTTCTCATTTTTTTCAGGAATGATCTTGACAGATTTTAACAGGGTTAGGTGCATTTTGCAATTTATTCACTGAGGATATTTAATATTAATTACGTGTATGAAACTGATATCTTTTGAGTTAAAGCGCATGCTTAAGGAAGGAGCTTATTTGTAAGAAATGATAAAAGGTTCAATGAGAGGAAGAGAAAAGATCAGAAAAAAATTTTAAAAAAGGAGAGAAAAACAATTGCCAAAATTAACCTCAATGAAAGATTTTGAAGTTAATGCTACATCATATTTTCAGGATGAATAGTTTTAATCATTGAAAAATATTTATCATGAAATGTGACTTAATTACAAAGAAAAATCTGATTCTAATAGCATTGACAATCTGTCAAAATTCATCATAAAAATATTTTAAAAGTACTCAGTTGAATGTTGAAAATGTGTACAGTCTTTTACCTAATCATATATATAAATTGTTAATATTACTTATTTGATTGTAGTACATAGATATTTAACATGTATACGTCAATTATTGCAATAAAGCTACACTCATTTTCAAAATGTTGTAGTTTTTTTTCCTCCATTGCAATGCATTTTATGACAAAATTATATCACAATATTTAGATGTATTAGAATATGTAACAAAAAATGTTTTATTCGATGTTCTAAACAAAGAGTAAGCTAAAGAAATAAGCATGAAGATGGAAAGAAATGGTGAGAAATTCCATTATATAATTAATGAATGTATTCAATTCATATACTGTGATATGTATATTTTATGGACATGATATGGTAACTAAAATGTCATTATTTTATGATCATATTAATGGAACATGTTGAACATTGTTAGAATTTTTCATTTTTTTCTCTATACATATGCGGGTATTTTTTTTTTTTTTTTTTGAGATTCCGAAAACATATATGATGATAGGAATAAGGAGATAATTTCAAAGAGAATTTCTCACATTGTAGTAAATGTATTAATTAAAGGCATATGTGACTGCACGAGAGGAGATCACAATAGCTCCTCCCTACAAATTCTTTGTTATAAGACAATCCTCAAAAGTATTTCAAAAGAGAATTTTTTAGACAAAGGATTTAAAAACTTCATTTTTATGAAAAAAAAATAATAAATACAATATTTTTTTTTTAAACAGCAGAAACAACTGCTGTTCTACTAAAAAGTGCATTGGCATGTAACAATGAGTAACCTTGTACTAAAATAGTAGTTGTCTTTGAGATAAGTTATACCAGTTCGTAATGAATCAGCTTCTCTGGAGCACCTAGCTTATAACAGCCATATCTGAGTTAAACCTGATAATATCTATGCCCATGTTTAATTATCTTGGCAACCTATATGTACACAAGTGCTACAATTCATGCTAAATTTAATTACAAGGAAATAAATTTAACATGAAATGTGGCACTTGTTCACACATAAGAAGTTGCCTCAACTTTTAAGTGTTAATCTATTCAATTCCTCCACTATAATTCACATGTAAAATTGAAAATATTTGAATGTAATTTACCTAAAGGTCAAAGAATTTCTTATCGTTTAATTTGATTGGGCAATTTTGCGATTCATAATGTCGAAAAATAAAGCTTGAAAGAAATCTGTTATTGACACAATATTTTTTTGTAAACATTGCCTTCCTTTCAAAAAAAAAGTGCAGAAACGGACCCCTCACGACATCGCATAAGCACTGGAACGTACGAGTACCCTACAATCAGCGGAAGCCAATGGGAATTAGAAGTGGGGGGAAGACAAACAATTTATAGACAACAAAAAATAACGGTGATTCTTGAGTATAAGGGGAAAGGGGTAGACAGACACACAAAATGTTAAAATTTAGCTACAGAATATAAGATAGAAAATATTGACAGTTTATATCTACTTTATTGTGGATTAATTTTTATACTAATGGGCATTTTTTTTTTATTTTTTAAAATTTTAATTAATTCTATGCTACATAACTTTCATCAAAGAAATGTTCTACATGTATTACCATTAATTAAAAGTATTTTGAGAGATCTAAAATGAAAAGTGATAATTTCATTAAAAAAAGTATGGCTTGTTTAAAACTTCTAGAAATAATTTCCAAAATCCAACATATAGTTAGTTTGCTCAAGGTCCACTATAACACATGCAAAAAACAAAAAAAAAAGGTATTCTTATAGATAGCTTGAGAAAAATAACATTTAATTAGGTGTTCAAAGCAATGCAATTAATTATGGTATAGAATGAAAGGTATACTATTTAGACTCTGTTTTGAAACAACCTAAAAGTGTCTTTATTTTCTTCTAGCGTAAACTTTCACACTTTTATTCACTTTAACTACCCTTTTCTCATTGCACATGCTACATTTGCTGCTCGAATCTCCACCACTTGCGATTCGGTTAGTTGTGACACATGAGTCAACCATACCGCGATACACGACATTGTTCAGGGTTAGTCAAAATGAATCATCCGATTCAATGTACTATATTTTCATAAATAAACGACACAGAATGATAAATATTACGAGTACATGAATGCAAAGGGAAAATATGGAAGTTCTTATAACAAGTGTTTCATATAACTCCCTCTAGTTACACGTATAAAGTCAATTCGATATATAAATTCTTACCGAACACTATGTAAAGCGTCAGAGGTCATTGACTGTATAGCTGCAAAAATCCGTTGTTTAAGTTCAAATAAATTTGTGGGTAATGGTGGCGCATACTCTTTACCTTTTACAAACCCTCAAAGGAAGAAATCACATGAGGTCGTATCAATTGACTTATGTGGCCACCTGTGTAACATTAAGTTATCTGGTGTATTGCGACCGACCCAACTATAAGGTACTCCATGAAGACTTCTTCAACAGTTTTCGTGAAATATCTTCACGAAGAACAAAAAAAAGACCATCTATTTTTCAAAATGTAAAACTTCCTCAGTTTTCCTTTGTATTCATGTATTAACTTATCATTCTATGTCGTTTATTTTTGAAAATTCATAATTTTGATATCGGATGTTTGATTTTCAATAACCCTTTATTTTGTGCATATTTCCGTTGAGTAAATTTTTAATAATTACATAAACGAAAAAGGAAAGATTGTTAAGGCTCCCGTCTACCCGCCATTTTGATTTCGTCAGCTTAATGTTAATCTTATGGAGTTTTGACTTTAACTCTCACATCTTTACTATCTGATCTATTTGAATGCAATAAAGTGCATCTGAAAGAGCAAAAAATAATGAATGCTTCTGTGGAATTTGTACTCAGAGTTATCATTTGTTTTTCTAGATATTTTATTTGGAGCAGGGACAAAAGTAATGTCTCTGGTTCTGGTTGCAGATCTTCAAATTCCTTCAACAGAGATGAGAAACATTCTTCGTTCCGAAACTAACACGTTTATTCTCGTAGTCTTATTGAAGGGCATTATCAGCTGGTTCCAGCTGTCCAATAACTTTCTTCGTGAAATCAAACCAAAACTCGCATGAAATCATCTCAGTTTTCAAACCAAGGTTTTCGTTATGTCTTCTCTAGTAAAATAATATCTTCCTATAATAATTAGAACTGTTAAGTACTTCTTCATAGAACACTTTAGTATTTCCTCATTCTTACATAAGTATTTTTGTAATTCCTATGTGCCTATTCCAACGCTGTTCTAGAAAACACACAATCCACCATAGTTCTGCCTTCATATAACGATGTAATTTTGTTTCGGTGAAAAAAAACTTGCAACATATGTATAGCACATTGATCAAACAATTTTCTTTCTTCAAGTACCTAGACATTACTTTAACAACTGCTGAGTGCAATCTGTAATTACGATAGTGAATACAAGATACATTTCTTTTCATAATTTCTCTTATTCGCGCAGCTACACCACCTTTTCTGCCGTTTATTACACCTAGCACCTTGACTTAGGAAACGGGAAGTATCAAGCTTAATTTACAGCATCACATTAATTTAGACATCTGCAAATGATTAAGCATCCAACTATTTTGTTGTTATTATATATAGAAGAGACTTTCACACACTTTTATTCTTAACAAAGAACAGTTTTGCAATACTTTCCCTTTTATTTCTATCTTTAGTCCCATCTTCTAGAAAAATGAACCAAGGCACCTCTACATGCATTATATCTTCAGGTATCTTTTCTCTCAGAGTCTCTGCTATAATTTCAATAATGTTATTTTACATGTCTAGAGAACTATAAGTTGCATTTTTAGGCATTTGTGTTACACATTCCTAAAAGGTTTTACTTTTCTATGACTATCCAAAAAGATTCACGAATATAAATGCTCTAGACCCTTCTATATTATAGTTTTTTCGCTGAGCTAGCTCATTGACTTCTAAAAGCTGTATTACCTCCATTATTGATTTAACATAGAAGCAGGGGTCGTTTTTGATTTAACGAAGAAGGCAGTCGTTTCATTTACCAATGTTGACTCCGAAGTACATGTCTCAAAACGAGTTTCTCGTTTCTTCCACATTTACGTGGCACATATATGAGATTCTGACATTTCATGTTTAGGAAACCAAAACTTGGTATCAAAGACGTTTTTCCAGTTTTTGGTGTTTATTTCCATATAACTAGTTTCTTTTGTGCCAAATGACTGAAATCGTATGCAGGCATAACAAAATGAAGCCTTCTTCAAAACAGAATGGTTTTGAAATGAATTATACAGAATATAATTTATTATACAGAATATAATTTAAATGAAGCAAGAAAACTTTATATTATTCAAATCGAAAACTATAGCTATCACTTTGGAGGTAAACTGATAAGTGAATTTAAATACTTGCTTCATTTCTCTACGACATGTTAAGATTTTTAATCTTCTTTCTTTTATGTTCCTATTGAAGATCTGGTGGAGCTGGTATCTGACGCGTTCGATCTGTGACATTTTAAATACAATTTGGTCTTCTCACCATTCCTCTATTTTTTGCGATTGCCAAAAATGTATCTTATATCCTTATTTTCTGTTCACTACCATTTCGTCACGAATCAAGAATTAAGTTGTAACTATTAGAACTTAGAACAGTAATTTAAAATTCAGAATTCAAGATAAAAATAAGAACTATGTGGACAAAATTTCCATCTAAAAATATTAATTATGAGAATTAGACTGTTCTTTTCATGACTCATGAAAGACGAGACATTTACGACTCGTACTTTTTAAGCTCAGTAGATTTGATTATTTCCGTTTATATTATATTTGAAACAATGTTGAGAAAAATATTTTTAAGGCTCTTGTCTACCGGACATTTTGATTTCGTGAACATAATTTTAATCGTATGGTATTTCTGCTACTGTCCTCAAATCTATACCATTTTATCATTTGAATTTTAAAAAATGTGCACTCGAAAGAGCGAAGAATAACGAAGGTTTATGCAGAATTACATTTTCTTTCCGATTTTCAAAAAAAAAAAAAAAAAAAAAAAGCAATTTTTAAAGACAAAGAAACCTATAAACGAATCATTAAAATAGCTACAAAAATATTTTTAAAAAACAGAGGAAAAATGTAATTCCATTCAAGTCTTCGGTTTTTCTTTTTTTTTTTCTCTCTCTCTTTCTCTCTTTCGGATGCGCTTTTTAATGTGAGTTTTCTTTAACTCACATTTAAACTTTGTTTGGATCAAAACTTTAAAAGCTTTTTTCTCACATTTTAAAGTACTCAATTGAGCTGAAATTTTCTAAACACGATTGCTTTGGAGGAGGATGCGTTAATTTAATTTCATTATTAAAATTAATTGATTAAAACTAATTATTTAAAGAATTAAATTTTACTCCAAGTTTCTCGACAAGTCGCCGTATCCATCGTTTCATAATTTATCGTTTGCTTTAATTTTAATTACATGTAGCTTAATTGATTAACATAATGCTCAATCGAGCTAAAAAATTTTACACGTATTTATTTGAAATAATAAACTTAATAAACGTCAAATAATAAAATAAATTATTAAAACTAATTATTGAATAAAGTCAATTTGACTCAATGCTCCCTTTCGCTCTTATAATTTAAGGTATAAAAAAAATTATGTTACTCTAAGTGTGAGGTTTGAAAGAAAACCCTTGATCAAAAAACTCGTTCTTTACCATTGTTCTTTGCTTTCAAATAGATAAAACAGTAAAGATTTGAGGATGGTAGTAGAAATTCCATAGAATCAACATTACGTTCACGAACTAAACTTTGTTTTAATAACCGGTAGTCAGAAGCTTTAAAACCTTTAGTCACGGAAGCAGTTTTCTTTTAACGTTATTGTTATACTATTATTATATAATAGAAAAATAAATTATATAAAACTAATTAATAAATAACATACGTTAATTAATAAAAAAAAAAAGAATACAGTAATACAATATTATTATTGAATATCAAGGGATTTTTAAACGGAAGAGTTCCTGAAATACCTTACGGTAATCCCCTTTTAAACTTTCTCTCCTATTTCTCATCTAGATACGCGTTTAGAAATAAAAATTTAAAAAGGACAAATATAAGGAAATGAATCAGTATGGGCATTGCCCGACCTGCCTCGCCAACCCCTGTTACGGACCTGAATATATTTTTTGGAAAACTTTTTTTCTGCTAAAAATAGATTATAATAAATGATTTTCTTCGCAACTGGTCACTGTATTAATATGCACAATTATTTTCTCGTTCACATCCGTTGTTGAAATAGTCTATTAATGTTATTACAAACACTTAGCAACTCAAAATTAAAAGAAATATGAAAGTTGTTGAACAGTTATAAAATTCTGAATTTAAAAAGAAAAATTTCCTTTCATTTGAATTCCATTTAGCTTAAAATATATTCAGTTTAATAATTAACCGTTTCCTTTAATTTTAGTTACTATTAGCAAAAGTATATTCAGTTTAACAATATTTATCGTTTGCTTTAATTTTAATTACATGTAGCTTATATTATGTTCAATTACATATAATTTTAATTACATTTAGCTTGAAATATATCAGTTTAACAATTTACCGTTTTCCTTAATTTTAATTATATTTAGCTTATATTCACTTTAATACTTTCTCTCGTTATCGTTTGCTGTAATTTTAATTACAAGTAGATTATATTATTTACGTCAACCTGAATGAAAAAAGGCGACTGGCTGTTTTGTACGCTCCTCTGGGAGCAAACTCGGACGATATTGTGGAAGCAGTGTACGAAATTTTGGGTGATAAATCGTAAGATCGAATAAAAACGGTACTTGCAAATGGACAAGGGCTGAAATGCACAAAAAAATATGCAAACAGACAAGGGCAATAATTTATCGAAGACCTTAAAATCATTGATTTAGAATTACAAACCAATCGAAAACATTATACTACACGTGGGAATATTACAATCGATGCTATATTTTCTACAAAAAATTTAAAAACTGAGTTGAACTTGTGTGGATTGTAAGATAACGTATCTAGCTATCACAAACCTTTATGTGGAAGATTCGAATAAAAATAAATAGATTTAAAAAAAAATTTAACCACCTTGAACAGATTTAACCATCCAAAGTGGCTAAAAATGTGGCTTTACAAAATCTTACATCGAACATTTTTCTACTTGATTTTTAAATTTATCATCTAACATAAATACATGTTAAAACTTTTAGCTTAATAAAGCATTATGTCAATCATTTAAGCTACATGTAATTAAAATTAAGGCAGACGATAAATTATGTTTTCAAATTGAATATATTTAAGCTAAATGTGATTAAAATTAAAGCAAATGATAAATATTATTAAATTGAATATTATATAAACTACGTGTAATTAAAGCAAACGATGAATTATTAAACTAGATTTGGAGATTTCCAAGAAACTTGGGGTAAAATTTAATTCTTTAATTAATGAGTTTTAATAAATTAATTTTTATTAACTATAGTTAAATTTCGTATTTTCATCCAAAACAATCGTGTATACAAAATTTAAGCACAATTGAGTGCTTTAAAGTATGAGAAAAAAGCTTTTAAAGATTTGAACCAGCTTTTAAAGATTGTAACACAGTTACAATGTGAATTAAAGAAAACCCATTAAAAATACAGCACAATCTGTTTTGTAATATTGGATGACAGCATTTTTTCAAATTATCCGGCTTTTTAAGATGTTTTAGAAATGTTACTATTTTTTTTTTTTTTTTTTTAAATCGGTGGTAATTTAAATATTTTTTTTTTTTTTTTCATATTAATAATAAATCAGTGAAACTTTCTGGGAATGTATTGATTCAGATGTAACCAATTTTTAGAATGAATTTCAGTTTTGTATAGCGATCTTAATAAGAAATAGTAATTTGGTGTAATTAAATTTGTGTGTGTGTGATATATTATAAAGATATCAAATTTTCATTTACATTTGATCTAAAGCTAATTTTTGACACATTTTTGGAATAATATTTCATTTTGTGATAAAAATGTTGTAAAATTCAAGACATTAAAAAACCAAGCATTTTTATTTTGAGTAAAGAGGAAGGTAATCAACAATTTTTTATTCAGTATCGAACAGTGAATAAAAACCCAAGAAATTTAAACACTTGTTTGTTCAGAAGCTTTATTTTCAATCGCAGAAAAAAAAATTCACTTATTCAACGTTAAACATCAATATCTATAAATTCAGGTTACCTATAACATAGAAATTAAGCTCGAAAAAAATAGTACGTGGTTTAATAATCACGTTATATAAGACTTATGTTTATATATAATATAAAGTATAAATCCCTAAATTAACCATACACTACATTCTTAAAATATTTTTTTAATAAGCATTGAATTCAAAAAGATATTGCTTATAATGAGAAAAAATACATCATCTTAATCCCATTAATTATGCGAAAATTAAATGTTTCTTGGATTACGTAACGGACCAGTTTTTTAATTTTCGGAAATTATTTTTAATAGACTTCTAGTTGTATTCTGCGTTTCTAGTATAGATATAACTTCAGCTGATGATGTCTTCGTGGGATATAACCAGATGAATTTTGTTAAGCCGTCAATAATCGCCAAAATATGTTTATAGTTTTTTGAAGTGTTTTCTAAGGGCTCTTGGTTTTCCCTATTACGGTTCGCTAGGATACACAATTAGCTATTATTCTTTCAATCTTGTATTTCAATTTAGGAATAAAATAACGATCTTCAAAATGTTTCTGAAAAACTTAACCCCCATATGTCCCTTTTTATGAGCATTTTTAATAATTTCGGTTTGTATACTTTCAGTTACAACTATTACTTCTTGACCGTCAACAAACTTATAGAGATTTCCGTTACGTTCGTAATAGTCTTCATAATTGGAAATTTTCAAAAGGTCTTTAATTGTTTTCATTTCGCTGTCCTCGTTCTGAGCTAATTTAAGTTTAGGTAAATCACGCATTTTCCATAGAAACACATAACGTATTAATAGGGTACCTACATAAAGTATCAACATGAGACATTTTTGTACCAGATCGATGTGTGTGTTCGATTATATAATTAAATTCCTCTAGTAATAACGCCCTTCGAGTAATTCTTGTAGACAAGTCTCGTTTATTCATAGTTTTCTGAAATGTTTTATAGTCTGTTATGATTTTAAAGGGTATTCCTAATAAATTCGTAATTTCTTAATAGCTTCTATGATAGCAATGATCTCAAGTTCGTAACTGGAATACTTCTTTTCAACATCTGTGGTCTTTCTATTAATGTAATATGTAGGATGAAAATTATTATTATTTGGAGAGTTTTGTGCTATAAAATTGCACCATACCCATCCAGACTAGTACCCATATGTATTTCCGTTCCGTAATTTGGATTATATATAGCCAAAACATAGGTTTCTGAGAGAGTAACGTTTTGTTCTTAATAAAAGTATTTTTCTCTTCCTCATTGAATCTAAATTTACAATCATTTTTCAAAAGATCCATGAGAGGTTTATCAATAAGAGAATAGTTACGAATACATTTTCTAAAATATCCGGTTAAACCTAAGAATTTTTGGATTTGCTTCAAATGAGTAGGTTCGTTAAAGTTAAGTACAGCTTTGGTTTTTAAAGTGGGTGGATAAATATAACCCTTTTCTATCACATGTACTAGAAATTTATTTCTTTTCTTCAAAAATTGATTTCTAAACCTTATTCACACGCAAGACTGAGAAATAGTTTAGTCTTTCGATTCCTTGCTTTTCATTAGCAGATAATATTATTACATCATTCCATATGAGATAAAATGATGCCATCATTTATCAGATGTCGTAAAATAGTGTTTATGAATCGTAGGGAAATTGATGAATGAATTGCATAAGCCAAAAAGTAATTTTAAAAATTTATATTGTCCTTCATGAGTGACTAATGACATATATTTTCTACTCTGTTTACATGAACATGATATTTTTTTTAATCAATAATTCTAAATATTCACAATTCCTGCAATCGATCTAAGACATCTTCAATCAAAGGTAAAGGGAATCTGTCTTCGTAATTTTATTTAGCTTTCAATAATCTATTCATATTCGTGGAGTTCTCCATCTTTTTTTTTTTTCTAACAATAATTATTAGATTATAATACCCTGTTCTAACTATTCATTACTTGAGCATCAACAATCTTATTTTCCGAAAAAGGTAAACAATACGGTCGTTGATATATTGGTTCATTGTTTTTAGTTTAAATATTTAATTCCTTATTAGTTGATTTAATCTTCTTTTGGTAAGTAATTTAGAATAGGCTGACGCACTTAATCTTAACTGGATTTTGAAATATTATGCCCTATATTTTCTTCAATTTCATTAAAATTAATATTTATTGGTAAAACTGATAAAATATTGTTTTCTTCACTTGGAGACTTTTTTTTTTTTATTGTAAATCCATTTTCATTTATTATAACTTCACCTTGCATAATTGCATCAAGTCCTATTATAGCATTATGCGGTATAGCACCGTTTTCAACAACACGTATATCAGTAGTGCACTTAAAGTTATCAATTTGTATCTCTCCTTTAAATACACCTAAGGGCTTTATTTTATAATCTCCTAATCCCGATAAAATTTAATTACACTGATTCAGTTCACAGATATTTAACTTTTCAAATATATTTTTAGAAATTAACGCAGCTTGACTTCCAGTATCTATCAATGAGTTAATATTTAAATCACCGGAATTAATCATTTTGAACAGTTTTTTTTTTGTTTCGCAATATTGAGAGATGTTACGTTATCGTTGGGTTTGGTTTCCTTAGGTAATTTCGAACATTCAGACGCCTTATGCCCTAAGTTTAGACATCTGAAACATTTTAAACCTTTATTCTTATGTGAACAAAATTTAGATAAATGTCATTTACCACTACAATTAAAACAAAATTTAGTATTCTGATCATAATTACTTAAACGTTTGTGATTCACAAAATTATCAGATTTTTGATTTACTTTACTAAAATTAAATTTACTCTTCATAAAATTATTTTTTATCTCGCCGTAAAAAGAACTTTCAATATCAGAGAAGCTTATTGAGATGTTTGGGTTATGATTTGCAATACAATGCCACTCCTCTGAAAGTTTAGCTGACTCGTTAATGTTCAGGCTCTGCACGCACGAATCTTGTTGAGTCTGGTTTCTGCTTTCTGATACAGATCAATTCGAATTTTGAATACCGTGATAGAGCAAGTTACCATCATTTAACGACACTATATTCTCTGGATTATTTCAATTTATGTTCCATAGAATGCAATATTCAGAATATTACAGATAGAAATAAACTCATTCAATAAAAAAGTATCTTTTAATATTTTTTAATTTGGATTCAAAATTAGAGTCAATTACTGTGAATCGGAACCAGTGAAGTTTTTCCTTATTATTTGCATCGCCATCTGTATAAAAAACAAGCTTATGTAAAATTATTTTTTCTTTCTTCATATTCCTCAGTTTATCTCAATAATTTCGTCAATCTTCATTTTTTAAATTAACAAATAAAGATGAAGCCGATCATCTCAAAGTCTTGAATTAAATTCTTTTAGAACTTGGATTATTGGTTTTATTAACGTCGCATTAGAAGCAACACGAGGACTATTGGCGACGGACCTCCTAATTTTGAACCTCAGTCAAGTGACGAGGACGACACCTGAGCATTCTTTAAGACACACAAAATATATATTCGTAGATTTATTCAAAATGCGACACGCTATTAAATTAAATCAAATCATAGTTGTAATTCAAATAGAGATTTTTTTTTTCTCACATCCTCATTCATCCCGGTTTTGATGTTTGTGGAACTCCCATTTTATCGTGTTTAGGATGGCCAAAAACCACAAAGGCGTTTTGACGTTCATAACATTTAATTAAAACATTTACGGACAAAACATTCACAAACATTAAAACAATTACAGTTCTACATTTTCAATTTTACATGTAGTCTACATATATATTTATGTAGTGTTTTTTTTTTTTTTGAAGCAGGGAAAAAATTGTTTTCATGCATAAAGGTGATTTTTTAAATTAAAAAAAAAAAAAAAAATGCTGGGAATATCAGATGATAAGTAATACAATACTTTCTTTTCCTTGCCACCAGTCAGCTTTTCGCGCGATATAAGTTGACGATCATAGAATTATACTGCTTATTTATGCGTTTTGTCCTATAGCACAAGTCCTGCACAAAAAAAATTGAAAATTATAATGTATTTTTTTACTGACAACTTTCACAACAAAATTTATTAAAATGTTCTTTTATATTTCTTTAATTTTTTTAAGAAAGCTATTCACGAATATTCGTCTCGTTTCTTTATCATAAAGAGAAAAACCATTATTAAAATGGTTAAGACAGGATCTGGTTGAAGATTTTTCATTTACAACATTTTGTACCAATGAAAATATCTTTTGAATTAAATAAACACTCAATAGCATAAAAGGATTCGAGATTTTTGAACCTCTGGCCCAACAGTATAGAACAAAATTCGAACCCACGATGAAGCGCTACAATAAAATTTTTGGTATGATGAAAGCATGTCTCAAATTTTAGGTTCAAAGAAAATAAGCATATTTTTTTAAAAAAAATATTTGAAGGCTTCAATTTTATATATGTATATATATTAAATGTGAATATTAATATATTTCAATAATTTTGATAATATATGTACGACTCATAAAGGAGAATTTAAGCAATTTACATAATAATGATCTGGTTTAATAACGGTTTTTTTATATGAACTACAGTCAGTACTATATGATTTAAATTGCTATTTTGGATTGTATTTTGAATATTTTTAATTTAATGAAAGAAACAGAATTAAGTTCAAAAGAAAATCATTAAATTTTAAAAAATTTCAAAGAAATGAAACAAATCCCTCATACCATGAGGGAAAAAATGCATATAAAATAGAATGAGGTGTAATATGCACAAACTTTAAAAGAATTTAAAAATTACTAAGCAGTCAAATGTAACAATATAATGATTTTTCAAACCTTTAAATACAGTTTTCTCAGAAACATTTTCAATAAAAAATTTTACGAAAAATTTAATATAATTGTATAAGTGATATATACTTCTTTGGGTGTACATGAGTATTTCATTGCAAATATTTTTTCCAGGCCTAATCTGAAAAAATAAAATATTGGTCTGAAAATATGATTTTTCTGTTCTGCCATAAGAACAAAAAATATTGAAGTTATATTTTTTATGAATCTATATACATCGTAAGACTGAGGAGGAGTATCATTGATCTTTTTGTTTGTCCTACATGATATATTCTTTGCTTTAAAGATATCCAATGGTTTTTTTTTTTTTTTTTTTTTCAATTAGAAAATTTTACATTCCATGTAAATCAAAAATTATGTTTTTCTCATTTGCAAAAAAGTTTTGTTTTAAATAACATGCCTTTTTCTCTCCACATATATGTATTTTTTTCCCTAAGAGACATAACAGAAAAAAATTCTGTTTTATCATTTATATCTTAAGCCAATCACAGAAAAGGTAAAAGTACTGAGGTAAAAGCACATGCAAAACAGGTTAATTAAAAGACCTGTATGCAACAAGTATCCTCATTATATCAATACATTGATATTGTTTAACAATAAAAAAATAATTTAGAATTTGGTTAATAATGTTTGATGAAGTATTTAACTATTTACATTCAGAAATTTTTTAGGAGGAAATATTTCATATACTTTGAATTATTACATATTTAACTTGAATAATAAAAGAACAGCAAAATTTATTAGGAAATAAATCATGAAAATTTTTAAGCACATATATGTATTTGTATAGATTCTGGATCTTTAAAAAGTCTACAAGTAGAGGAAAAATATGTAAGCAATATAAAAAAAAGCATTTAGGAGAAAGGAAAAAAAACTAACCACTCTCTATTAAATTATATCGTCTGAAATAAAATTGTGGACAGGTTGACAAAGTTAGATTAAAGAACAGGTAGCATAATCCCCATTAAAAAGCTCAATTTAGCATCATAAAAAAAAAAATTATAAAATTCTTAATACTTCCGAATCAAATAAAAATCAAGAATTGTACTTTAGTCATTCAATGCAAAACACAAAGATTTATATATATATATATATAAATATGAAATTTTTTTCATAACCCATTTCATTCATACAACTGTTTATAAAAGGAGACTATTATTGCACAATATTAGGTATTTATTTCTTACAAATACATAAGTACACCAAATAATGGAAGCTTGTACACAAAGAAATAATATATTTTACGAAAAGTTTACAACAGTAAACAAAAGCATTAAAACTTTCTTCTAAAAGACAAACATTTAATTTCTTGATTAATAATGAATTTTTAATAAAGAGGAAACACAAATTTCTATGAGAATTTTTAAGGGTAAACTATTGCTCACATCAAAGGAAAATATCATATATTTTAATGAAAAAATATTCAAAAGTAAAATAACTGTTCAGAGTTATCACATAATACATGGAGTAAATATTGTGTGGTAACTAAAATTTATTTTTACAATAGTGTATATATAATTAGTTCCGTCCCTATATATTTAACATTTCAATGATGCTCAAAATGATTTTATTAAAAAAATATGAAACTCAACAGATAATTTTTCTGTTTTTTACAAGATAGTTCAAGGAATTAGAAATAAAAGAAAAAGGGAAAATATAGTATGATCAAAGTACATTTGTTCTTTCATTGAATAACAGTAATTTCACATCATACCTAAGATATAAAACTATTGTAAGTTAAATGAACATAAATTCAAACTGCTAGCAAACCATAAAACAGATACAAACACGTTACAAACAAACACAACTGAAATTGACACTCATATTGCACATTCTTGGTGCTTTAGTTACAATTACAAATCAATGCAATTAAAGTCTGTCTGGCCATCTTCCTTCTAATGTTTTAATTTTTGGAAAAGTTAACTATAAAAAAGTAACTCCTGAACATTTCATATCAAATATATAAAACAACAACTGCAGCACAGGATTAATATTATAAGAGATGTCAAATTTACTTAAATATTAATAGCATTGAATTGAAAAAATGGTTTCAAATCAGCAGGGCTAAAAATGCTATATCAACATGACCATTTGCTTCTTTCTCCCTTAACATTTTTTGTATTATACGTTATGACAAAGGCTGGTTTGCATAAGTTTTTATACACAAAGGCCCCGATTAAAATTTTACCTGCTTTGAATTTTATATAATAAATTTGCATCTTAATTTCACATATAACTATTTTATATTTTTAAAAACTAAATTCAAAATTATAAGAGGAAAGCTTCATATCTCTAGAAAAAGAGTAAGAATTCTAAGAAAATTTTAAAAAGTATTCACTCAGAAGAGGAACATTTAAAAGGATTTACACACCTCTTTTTAAAAAATTGTCTCACATTCAATACGAGTTTTTATAAAATTACAATACAAAAATATAATAATTTTCATTAAAAGCTCTCAAGTCAAGCAGGAAAGTAATTTTAGATCAATATTTTTAATGCCAAGTCAAATACTATAATTAAATGGACTGTATTTGATTTACATTTCCTATACCGAGGACAATTTTTTATATATATAAAAAAGACTTATAGTTACATAAAAATAATTTAAGTTCTTAAAATTCAAGTATTTCCATTAGATATATCTAAATTTGTCAAAATAACAAAATTCGGGTAGATCTTAAATTAGCGTACTTCTTGGTGGCTGGGAAAAATTCAAAAAAGGCGATAAATCGCCAATTTGGTAACCCATCCAAAAAAGTCGTACAAACTTGTTTTTGTGAAAAGTGATCTCCTTTCTATTCAGGGGATTGATTTATTCTATTTCTGAATTATATTACATTATACTATATATATTTGAATTTTAATTCTTATTTATATTATACTATTTATATTTTGATTTATTCTAATTCTATACATCTATATATTATATTTCTTATTTATATCATTATTTATTAATTATACTACTTAATTATTTTACTTTTTAATTTATTTAGTTATTACTAATTCAATTAACGCCGAAGAAAGCATTGTGAATGATGACACGTTTAAAGATTTCCTTCGTACGATAGTCACAGTTTATCCACCTGGTCACAGACATTCCTCCATCATAAGGTTAGTGCTTTTTTTACGTTTTTAATATTACTTTCATGTCTTCCCCAAATGCTGATTTACTAAGTTTTTTTGTCTTTCGATCATAATTTCACCGTATTTTCATACATTTTTTCAACATTTCGTAGTTAATGTTATATAAGTTTATTTATTGAAAAAAATCTTATTTATTTTAAATATATTTTATACAATCTTAAATATATTTATCTCAGTTTTGTTTTAAGTAAAATTAAGATCTCCCCTATTTAGTATTTAAATGTTTGTGCCACAAAACGCTGATTTAATACGTTTTTTGTCTTTCGGATAAAATTGCACCGTTTTTTAACATGTCTACCGCTTCGGCTGATGTTTTTTCTATATTTCACAGTTAACATGTTTTTTTTCCCCCAACGGACAAAACGTCATCTCGATTCTGACTTAAGACTTTGAGAATTCCGCATTTAGTGCCACTTTGGTGCGATTTTAAAAACGCACCAAGAAGTAAGCTAAATTAGGACTTTACCCAAAATTCAACAGATACAATGCTTCCCAAGGTATAATAATGAAGAACTAATAACTTTTGATGAAGTATAAATGAATGCAACTTTTCATTAATAATAAAATACAATTTAATAAGACAATTTTTTATTCCGAGGATAATATATGAGTATATTTATAAAATTTCAATAATGAAAAACAATTGATCTAAAGAAAGCATACAATTTTGAGGGGGAAAACAATATATATTAAATTAAAATTAATGACTTTTATCTCTTCCGCACATTAATTTTTATGAATTTGTATGTTAAATTAACTTTTTCAATTTATACCAGACAGAACTAAAAAAAATATATAAGGTTAAAAACATAAAATGGATATTTTAATATATCAGGATAAATAATACATTTTACAAGTTCAGAAGCATTATATTTTAAACACATACAAGGCACATTCTTTTAGGAAATATTAGAATAATTAGTTTTCTTATGCTTTCCTAAAATCACATTGAATATCACAATCAGAAGCCCATTTAAATATCACAATCAGTAGCTTAATTCACCATATATGTGGGTGATATTGAAAAATTATCTTTACAATCTATTACTGTGATAAATGACTCATATATTAAACAACACATTTTAACAAAATGTGCCAAATAAAAGCAACATGACTTGAATTAATTGTATAAAAAAAAATTCTTTTTTCAAATAGGTACCATATGAACAAAATTTAGTCGACAATAAAAATTACAATTAATAAAATGTTTTAAATAAGATCCTGCATTGCACCAAAATTCATAAAAAAGAAATTCTAAAACACAATGGTACTCTTTAGCTGAAGTTCTACCACTCGGAGATTTGTTTTAAGACTGTTGATGTTGTTAGTTTTGGTTATCTTTCTTGGTAATCATTCTTTTTGTGCTATCTCAAAAGTATTAAAATAAGCAATCATAAAAAAATCATGGAAATTGGTTAAATACTTGACATTTTTTGTGAAGCTTTCTTCAAAAATATAAACTGAAGTATACCAATTTAGGACTCAAAATGGGTAGTATGGATTTTCAACGAAAAAGTACCATAAAAACTGTATTAATAAGGATTTCAAACAATGCTTTGTTCTCTGTAATGATAAAATATATGTCAATATATGCAGTGATTTATACAATTATTTTATGTAAATCAAACGTCACAGTGTTTGAATCTTTATCACAATTAATAATGTAAATATTTTTTCTAGCATGAGTCAAATATATAAAGAACTAAGAACATTTTTCTTAAAAGCAAAACTTCAAATAAAGAAACACAACTAGTGTTATTAGAAACATTTGAATAAAAAATGAATAAGATTATGCACTTATTTACAATCCTTTCGATGTACTTTTTAGAATATTACTATTTAAAAGGTTTTATATAGTCAAAGTGGTCTTTCCAATACAATCCAATTTGGAGATATACAAAAGTATATCTTCAAATAAATATTTAATAAAGTTTCATAATTTTCAATAACTGACAGAAATTTTTAATTCTATTAATAATTTTAACCTAAAGTGCATAATTTTAAATTAGCATTTTGAAAGTCTATTTTTTTTTTAAAAAAAAAGTGAGCTATTTTCTCATAGCAGGACATAGATTATTCAATGATTTAATTTTTTACAGAATCAACTTATGTTCTCTCCTTGTTAAAATTAATAATTTTTAAAAGGAAATCATCAAAAGAATTATTCAACATCTTACAAAATCTTTACCCAAATAATATTTATTTCGAGGAGATGAGAGAAGGAATTCATCTCTAATCATTCTTTTAAGATAAAACTTCAATAAAAGAATATTTTACTGAAATATATATGAATTTCCCAATACTAAGCCTAAATTACATGAATAAAATAGTAATAACTAAGAATTTTGTGGCACAAATATATAAATGCAAGAAAAGACAATACTCCACTTACAAGCAAGAAAAACAATAAACGCAAATGTAAAGAGTGGTAGCAAAAAAATAGAAAATATTCATAAAAGCTTTTGATATGTAAAGTCCATACGAACTGTCAATGACTCAATAAAATTCTTATTGTTGTCTGAATTACGCCTTAATTATTCAGCTCTGCTAGCAGGGTTCACTTCCATTTATGTTTTTTTCAACTTTCTGGAGTTCTTGCTAGGTGCTCCACATTTTTCTGCTGAAGATGTAACCGCTTTACTACTATTTGAAACTTTTAACAGTTCACTCATTTTTAACTTCATGTTGCCTCCTAATCGAAAAGAGCCTTGGACACCTTTTCCTTTCGTTTGAATAATAATCCCCGAAGCAACAGCAGTATAAATGTACCGCTTTATGTATGCCGCAATTTTTTTTTCGTCCACATTAAAATTACTGGAGATATATTTCTTTATGGCACGATAGGACGAACCATTACGATCATTTAACATGGCAATTGAAAGCACCACCATTTCGGATACTTTGGGATGCTTGGCATTACGTGTTGCCATGGGTTTTTCGCTGGATTTCTTTTTAAAATTCATTTGCGAAGAAATCGAAATGAAACTACAGAAAATAAATTAAACTTTGGCGAAATTGAAATCACAAACACAACTAATCAAAGTTTGTTTGGTTTCGCTCAATCCGGTCCCTGTCTTTAATGAGTTGAGTTGAATCCTCTCTGTATTAAAAAAAATATAATTTTAAGACAAAAAAAATGTGATTACATTATAAATTTTAATATTTCAAATTTGAATTGCAATTTTGAACTAATTGTATAGATTTTTTTCTCGATCAATTTCAATTTTTTTCAAAATTCTACACTAAAATTAAATTTTTCCTGATTTTCTACAAAGGTGGTAGGGAGAAAAGGGTGCAGTCTTGGTTTCGACTTCGTCATTTGATCGTAGTGTAAAAGCGAACTTCTATGACGAGCAGAAATAAGCAACATAAGAGGCAGCTGTTTTGTTTATAGTGCAACTTGTGGCGCGAATTATTTTAAATTGGATATGTGTCTTGCTGGAACTTACGAATGTAAAAATTTGTTTTCTTTTTTCATCGTTTGTTATTTTAGCTTTCAATTCTCATGATAAATCATTTTTATATTGCAATATTTATATTAGTTGTTAAAGATCGAACATTTTTTTTTTGTATACAGGTTGGGGTAAAAAATTTTTAATATCTGTAACGTCTTGTTATAAGAATTTTTCTATTCTCTACATGTTTCCTTAATCAAAAAAAAAAAAAAAAAAACAATGAAGACTCTTCATCAAATAATTTAATCAATGAAATGTAACAGGATATTCATTTAAAAGGTGCTGCTTTTTATACATTGAATAAAATCAATGAAATCTTCATGAAATAAGCTCCTTTAAAATTAAGTTAAACTTTTATGCATGATTTGAAATGATTGACACAGAAGTCTGAAATATATTAACTCTAAACAAAAATGAAAATGTCAAAAAAGAAATGTATTAATTGTTGTCAGAAAACATTTAGAATGTTTTTTTTTTTTTTTTATCTTTGAACTCTTAATATAGGTGTATTATGATACAATTAATTTGTTTTGTAACTGCATTCTATACTATTAATGTCACATTTAGAGCTCATTATTTTTTTCTTATTTGAACAATATAGATTTTTTTCAATTCATTTTTAAAAGTAACTTTTAGTTTCTATTTTTTGATTTGCTTATATTCTGTTGCACAACCTACTATTAGATCGAAAGTTAGTGTCTTTTTTGCTTATTGACATATTGCTTGGTGCAGCATTGCTAAAATGTTTGCTCAGATTTCCTAATTTATATGAGATTTCTGTATATTTTTAAAAAATATGTATTTTTTTCTAAGTTAAACACAGTAGTGCCTTTTAGAGACAGCTTTAAATTTTCTTGAACTTTTGTACCTTTTTTTTTTTTTTTTTTTTAAAACTGGGGAACGAATCCTTAAAATATATTAATACAATTTGCTCTCCAAGTTACTTCTATATGTGTAGAGAAATTATCTATATTATGTTAAAATTTGATATAAAATCTTACATTCTGATATTTTTCTTTATCTTTAACACAGATTAAAAAGCTTTTATTGTATGTTTATAAAGATTTCAAAAATAATTTATGAACTTTCTCATTTATAAATAGACAATGTAATTCAACATTTAAAATATGCTGCGCATTTAGCCATTTTGCATGTGTTAAATTTTAAGAGTTATAAAAATTTTCACCTTGAATAAGTGATTTCTGTAATAATTAAAAATATCAAAAGAGTGTAAATACGAACAAAATGCTTATTCAAATGGCCAAAAACTCAATGCTATTGAACAAATTTTAAAGGCTAGACAAGTAGAAATTGTCCAAGATTTTAATTTACTATTAATTTAATAGATTTTAATCTATGCTATGTGGATGGTTAAAAAAGGAGTATGAAATTCATCAGCTCATTGATAATGATAAAAGAAGGCATGAAAAAGGTCTAGGACAATAGAATGACAAATGCTTGTTTGATTTTTTAAATTTTCACTCTATATATATTTGCCATGGTCAGCAGTTTTTGTCGAGTCATGGATTTGAGCCTTGATGCCTCTAAAGTCCCACTGTTTGGCTGATGCATGTTAAATCTGTTGAGGCCAAAGTCAACCCTTGGGCATGTTGTAGAAATTAGGAGAGGGAAATTCCAACTCAGGTGTCGTCCTCGTCAATTGACCGAGGTTCAAAATTATGAGGTCCGTCACCAATAGCCCTCGTGTTGCTTCCAGTGGGACATTAATAAAACCAAAATGCTCTTTGTATGTTATTACTGTAACTCATGGTTCATTTTACCCATTTAGTGACCAGAAATTCTGATTGCTGCATGTTAACGAGGTCAGGCTGTTTTTGAAAACTTAGGTTTTAAGAGAGTGCATGAATGTGATCTCCAAGAAAAATTGTTTCTGCAACAAAGAAGTTAATTTTATCTAGATTATTAAATTATGCTCTGTTTAAAAGAATCTGGTAAAACTTTTCTGAAAACTTTTTTTTGACATGAACAGTCATTGAGTTTAAAAAGTTAAAGTACGCCAGGTCCCCTCCAACTTCGATCTAACCAGTTTATTACATGCATATGATAAATTTTAGTTACTGTTTGCTGATAAGTTAGTTTAAATGTTAATTAACTTGTGGGGCATGGAGGCACCTTATTGAGTATGTAGATATGGGGGGGGGGTAATCAAGTTATAGGGATAAAAATTGAATCAGTTAAGTATGAGTAAATATGACTATTTTCCTCATTTTTTTTTTTTAAATAAAACAATTTAATGCTAGAAATCCTGTTGATTTTAATTAGGGATAAATTCATAAGTGTTCAGATTCTCCTGCAGTAATTGATTCTACACTATTTTTGTTATTCAGCTTTAGAATAACATAATTCAGTTTAAATTGAGTTAATCCAGTTGATATAAGCAATGACCTGATGATTTGTAGTTGTTAAAACTGGTGTATTTTTAAGATAGACATCGGAAATTAAGGAGTTAAGGAACGATAAATATAATTGATTTCAAATAATTTTCATGCTCTGTAGTGAGGAAATTGGGAGAGAACGGTTTTCCCATTCTTTTCACAATCTTCTGATTGTTGCATGAAATTGATTTGTTGTACAAGATTTGTTGTTGGTGATTTACATTTTGATGTTAAGAAACAAACCTATACTTCTATCAAATCATAATATAATTGACAGATCATCATTTAATCCTTTTAAATAATTTTTGACATAGTAATAGCCCAATCACATAATATTTACAAATTTTATTGTTTTAACATTTTGATATGTATATTTTTAAATGTATAACTTTTTTCAGCTCTACTTAATTAGCATAATTTAATTTTATTTAATATAAAAATATTTGTTCTTTTATAGGATGGAAAACAGACTACAGAAAGAAATTTGTGATCTTGAATTAAGTTTTAGAAAAGTATCTGATATATTAAAAAACTACAAACTGAATGAAAAACAATTTAATGATGCAAAAAGAAATATTGAAATTGCTAGAATAGCTCTAAATTCTATAGGTGAACTTGAAAAAGATCTTAAGGTAAATATTATAACTACTGAAGAGTATGTAAAAACTTTTGATTTTATGTATTTTCATGAAAACTCTTCTTAGATTGTAAATAGAACTCAGTTTTTTCTGAAAAAATTAATTAAATTGACAAGTCTATTTTAAATATGGATGCATAAATTTCTTCAGAACTTATATGAATACTAATACAAACATTCTGTTTTTAAATTTCAATATTGCTTTACACAAAAAATTATTGTTTAATTAATAAATGTAAAATGTGTCTTAAAAAATGATTTACTTGAGTATTGCTAATTAGTGTAAGTAAAAAATAAACAAAATATACATGAATGTTCTGTTTGTTGTATTGAATACTTGCAGCTATCTATTTCTGTCCCAAACAAAGGTCTATTGATCACCACTAATGTGAAACATAATTTTGAACTACAATAAGAGGATATGCCAATGTGAGGCCTTTTGGCCTAAACAAATTTAATGTGTATCAACCCCTCAATATGACTGACAGAGACATTAAAGAAATGCTCGTTTGTAATGCATTCAAAAAGAAAATCCTGTAATTGTTTGAAATCTAATGTATACTTTCCATTTATTTGTGTTTATTTTAAACTACATTTTATTTTATTCCTACCTCTTTTTTTTTTGAAAATTCATTCTTCTATTTTTTGTTAGTTTCATAAATATTTTATCCTGAGTTTATAATCATATTCTAATTCTTTTAAAAAAAACTAAATAAACTGTTTTGACTTCCTACTTTTAAGTAATTTTTTAACTACATTTCTTACAAGTAATTTTTGTTTGATTTTTTCCTATCAACTTATGCATTTGATAATCCATATGAATTTACTTGGAACTGAGCTTTTTACTTTGATGTTGGAGCTTTAGAATATATTTTAAAACTAAGACATTCTTCTGTTAAAATAAAGCTCTTGACCATAAAGATGAAATTTGATTCCATAGGATAAATATATTTATTAGCATATGTATATATATATTTTCCGCACTTGTCTATTATAGCAGTGCCCGCCAAATTATGATTTTGCATCTAGACGATAAATCACCAAGCGAGCAAGATAGATCACCAATTTCGATTCTAACTTCCTAAGGTTGCTGTCCTAAAGGAACAAAACTTGATCATATTAGTAAAATATTGCTTGCCCGTTAATGTTGCTGATTTCATATTATTTTTTTTAAATACCTAATTTGTTTTCTTCCAAAATGTCGTTAACAATCTTCAATTTATGAAACAGCAAAATGATGCCATCACTTCTTTTCAGGAGAAAGGTGTTTTACCAGTCACACTAAAGTGCAAAAGAAATCCACACCATGAAGTTGTATCTTAATGAAGAAAGTATTTGGAAGTGCATTAATAAAGTTGTACAAATAAAAAAGGGCCTCCCACGTTGGAAGTTGGTTCAGCGGTTCCAAAATACTGTTCATTATTGCAATATGATTTATGTATTGTTGGGCAGAGGAGTTGATGTCCGTTAAATAGTGTTGCAAACAATTGAATATGTCTAAGGATGCAGTTGATTGAAAACATTATATGAGAGAAGTGTGTTCTCTACATCTTATACATATAAAAAGATTATTAAATAAAAATATATAAGAATAAAAAGTTTTACATTATTTATTGGTATGTTATTTGCCTTCCTACTTTTCAATTTTGCACTTCGCTTGCTTGGCGCTTTTTACTAGCTTGGCGACGTTGGTGCATTTTTAATTTGGTGGGCGCCGCTGTAATAGACAAGTACTTTTTTTTTTTTTTTTTTTTGAAAAAGTAAGTATTTTTATATGTCAAGAAAAGTATTTGTTAGATATTTTTGGAATTATTGATAAATTAGAAAAATTTAGCAATGATTTGAAATTTTCTTAATGAAAATAAGTGTGTAGTATTGTTGTGTATTACTCTAAATAAAAGAAATTAAAACTATTAATATAAAAATCATCTATTTTCTGTAGGATGAAGTTATCATAGATGAATTCAGTGAAAGTGAATTACATCAAAGTGAGGATGACTGGGGTGGTGAAGCTGATGATTTTAATGATATGATAAAGGTACTTTTTAATTTTTTTAAAAATGTATTAATAAAAATAAAATTAGATAATAATAAGAAATCATAAAATTCTTTACTTTATATAATTGGCTAGATTACAGGAATATATAAATGGATCACTTGTTCGTGCATGAGTGAGGAACTGGCCTCTCAAAGAACAAAGTTTATTATTTTGATAAAAACTTATTGCATGTTACAAATGAATCTTGTATGGTTTTTTTTTTATATTAGAATGTATTGTGTTAAATCATATATAATCGAAACATTTTGAAATTATGTATACATTACAATATGTAATGAGTATATTTGTTATTTTCTCGTGTAATTAGTTTGAGATAACTTGGCTATTGACTGATTAGGGGTTCATGGATTTTGTTTTTGCTTGTTATTCAATCAGTACATCTTATTAAAAAATTTACAATGCTCTCTGTAATAAACAATATGTTACATCTTAATTAAATACATAGTAATAATAAAAAAGAAAATAGAACTTATTAAAAATATTTTTTATAATTATAAAGAGGAAATTTAACTTTTTATTTCCTGTGTGTGTGAAATATGAAGTGCACTCAACAGGTTAAATTACATAAAGCATATTAATTACAAAGATAATATTATTAATTTTTTCATTTCAGAAACATCTTGTGAATAGTATAATCAGAGTGAATTTGTAAAGTGCATGGCTCAGTTGCTATTTTTTGAAATTTATTCATCCTCTTCAGGAAACAAGGAATTTTTCATGCAAAATTTTATACTTCAATCACTTGGGAAAAATGAAATGATAAAAACAAAACAATTGACATAAAAATGGCATAATTCTTTGTTAGAAACTCTTATCTTAGAGAATCAGATGAATAAGTAAAAAATGCTCTTACTTCCCACCTACATAGATTGTTTATCAGAGAAAAGATTAAGTTTTTCATTACTCTTGTATATTATGAAGGATAATGTATTCCAATGCAAAGCTTTAACTTGATGCTGAAATAATGGAATTGTATATACACATATAAACATATTTGAAAGTAGGTCTGTTCTGTAAATGATGATGATGTTAATAATGATAAAAATATACTTTAGTCAAAGCTTAAACTTCCACGTCCAATAATGTTTAAAGAATCAAATAATTACATCCTTTAACTTAAAAATTTAATCTCCATGTACCCGCCAGAAAAGCAAGTATGTCAAACTTTACTCTAATAGTGATTTGTAATTTAAAAAGGTCATAGACGAACTAACTGAGGAAAAATATAAATTTTAAATCATCAAATTAATCAATGCATGTGCAATGAAAGCAGTAAAAAGGCATTTTCTTAAATAACCCCCCTTATAGACATTTGGGGAGAATTAAAAGTAAAGGGATTTTCCCTCACTAAATTAATTCTATTAACCAATAAAAATAAAAAACAAGCATGCCAATTTTCATAATTACCCTTCCTAATTCAGAGAAGAACCAGAAAATTTTCAAAGTCACCAAGTTATGCTAATTGCTATTTTTATAAATAGTCTTTCTTATCTTAGTGATGAAGTAACCCAATGTTGCAATAGTAATGAATTTAATCATAGAGCATCTGATTGCCATAAACAACCATTGTTTAAAATGCAGAAAAACATCAAACTATTGAATATAGCATTAAAAAATCGAGTGCAACCCCCTTTTTGTATCATTTGGGAAGAACATGGACATGTCGCCTTTCATTAGGATGTCCAAGTTGTCCTAAACTTCTAAAACCAATTAGAAACAAGAAAAAAAAAAAACATGAGTTAATCCTTATTTTATAACTATTGAATAACAATAGTTATAAAATAAGGGAAACATTCTCCTATGCTGACACAGTGAATAATGGAGATTCTCCGCACATATGACCGCTCATAACATGTGTTGTCATATCGCGGTAATCATGGGGAATTACGTTTTCCGATATGACGTCATCTCATGCATCTGGCAATGGAATCTGGAATTTGCATTCGACGGTGTTTTTCTATTACGTCATATGAAGTTGTTTTTCATTGGATGCCGATTTTTAACTGTCAAGTTGACGGTGTCAAATGCAAATTCCAGAATATATATAAAGGAGATCTTTGTAGATCGAATGGATGACTGACTGACTGTCTAGCTACTTACTGCTTGAATTGTGATGAGATTTTGGCTGATAATGTATTGTAAATAATGTAAATATAATAGTGTAAATAAATATAGATTTTAAAATATTAGAATTTGTCTTTCTCTGTTGATGTGGCATTATATATTAAATTAAATTATCAAAGGCCTACTTTTGAGGAAGGCCAACAACATGAACTTCCAGAAGAGAAGACCTAGGAAAAATTTCTTAAGTAATAATAGTACCCCAAACCTAACAATAAATAAGCTTTATGACACAGTTAATCTCCTCATGATATCCATAGATATTCTGAACAAAATCCCAGGACTTTTAAAGCAAATACCTCAAATTCGAAATAAGAATATATTGGAAAAATTGACGTTCTGATAGACAGTATAACAGATGAAAATGAAATCAGATTGTATATCAAATCACTTATTCCCACCTATAAATTCCTCTTTTCTCAAATTTCATAAAATCAAAATTTTCCTTTTGATTCTCAGATAAATTTTTTATGACATAGAAATATTAGGGCAGCCAATGTTAAGAAATTTTTGTATCATGTGAATTCTAAAAAAAATCTTATCTACTGGTATTGGAAAAGCTTTTGGTATTAAATGTGGGATAATAGACTTTGTTGCTCTCTGTATCCCTTAATACCATTCAATCAATCAAGCACGACTGCTTGACATCATTGATAAATTTAAAAAAAATAATTAAATCTTGAAACATTGTTTTGGTTGATGTGATTATTAAAAAAACTAATTTGTTTTAAAAATGGAAGTTCTTCCTTCTCCCCCCCCCTTATTTCATAAAAATTTATTAATTAATAAACTTTCTAATTGGTAATAATTTATTTGTATTTTCATTATAAGAAATTTTTTTTTTACAAAAGTTGGTATTTTATTTATTCAGTATATTTAAATTTAATATAAGACTAGTCTCAGAATAACTGATTAATATATTTACAATTTTCTAATAAAAGGTGTAAAATGTTTTAATCATTGATCTCCAGTAGGTGATTTTCAATTACAAGTTAAAAGTTTGAGAATATTACGTTATTAAATGTTTTTAAAAAATGTATATGTCAAATTTTTTTTTATCTAACTCTTGTATAGATGATGGTATGTGTATTTATATGACTAATATTATAATTGTTGTTTTATCAAGGCTTGTGAGGATGCTGAAAACAGTTATAATTCTATTGAAGATGCTTCTGATTCACCTACAGAAAATGATAACAATGATGACAATTCTTTAGATACTTCAAATGAAGATAGTGTGCTTTTACCATCTAACAAAGAAGATTTTGGTACGTTGGAATAATATAGTTGTCGTACACACACTAATGCACATTTATATAAGCATATTAGTAAATTGCATATAGTTTCTTTCCACTGTGTTGCATAAGGGCTACATTATATAATTATATGATTCAGTAAAATTTTATTTTTATCTTTGGAAAGTATGAGTGCAGCACCCCTTTTCATTGATTCTTCTGTACTTGATGGAAATATATGAAAAATTTGATGAATATTTGATGCATTTTGTGTCACGAGATATGAAGAGCCTGTTAAATAATGAATTATGGCTTACATAGTGAATTCCAATTTTGTAAGACTAATAATACCTTTTATTTTACTTAAATTTTTAAATTTTTTTTTAATTGGTAACCTTATATTATTAGAATATTCTCCATAATTAAATATTATAAAAGCAAATTCATTAGCAATAACTTTGTGAAGATTTCTGTACTATATAACAATTTTTCTTGATATTGATTATATTTATGCAGTTTTGTTATGAATTAACAAAATGCCGATTTCTTTTCTGCAACAATGGCTGATCAGAGAATATGTGAGAGAATATATATTTTTATGAAGTAGGATTCTAAAATTCCCTTACTGAATCTATAATTTAAAAAATATTATCAATTAAATTCCTAAAACACATCCTCCTTCGAAATAAGACCCTTGAGCAACAACACACTTTTGCCATTGCTTGTAAAGGTCATCAAAACATTTCTGGAACCCATTTTTAGTCATGTCCTTTAATTCAGCCTGCGCTGCACTATTAATTTCATCTGCTGATTGAAATTGATTACCCTGCAAGCTACGTGCCAGTTCAGGAAATAAGCTGAAGTCGCAGGGAAGTAAGGAGAATGTAGCAAAACAGTTGTTTTCGTTTTTGCAAGAAAATCAGTGACATGGAAGGATAGGTGTGCAGGAGCATTGTCATGCAAAAGCACCCATGACTGCTCAGTCCACAATTTTGATCTCTTCTTTTGAATTGACTCATGCAAATGATGCAGGATGTCTACATAGAGTTCTTTGTTCATTGTGCATCGGTATAAATTACAGATGCACAATGTCCTGGATATTGAAGAATACCTCTAGCATTACCTTCCCCTTTAGAGCGATCTTGGCGGAATTTCTGCTTGTGTGGAGATTTCCGCATTCCTAATGCTCTTCTTGGATTGTGAGTCATATGAAGAACACCATTTCTCATCTCTAGTAACAATTCTGTCAAGTAGGAAAGGATCTTTGTCAACTGCTGATATTAAGTCTCCCGCCATTTCCATTTGAATTGCCTTTTGATCTGAATTTAACATGTGGGGAATGATGTGTTTAAACACCGTATGCATGTTAAGATCTTTAATCACTATCTATCAGTAGTACATATGGCCTCTGATATCCCAACTGATTTTGCTATTGTTTGAAGTCTATTATTACATGCTGCCGCAGAAACCTTTTTGATGTTTTCAGCAGTGCAGGGAAGTCTGTGGGCATCCAGAGCATTTGTCGTCTTTGACACTTTCCCTGCTTTCTCAGAAACGTTGATTTCACTCAAAAGCATGCGTTTACAAAAAAAATGTATCACTGCCTTACATGCTTCAACATACTGTAGCACTCTTTCCTAAGCAAACACAAAATTTGATATTCGTTCTCTGCTTAACAAACACCATTTCTTTCATACTTACAGCAGAGGAAATACATTTTTAGAGGTAACTGTATATTCAGAGCAAAATTGCATTTTACTGTCAAGTAGATTCAGAGCATGATTTCAGAGAGAATTAACAGGAAAGTCTTTCTGAAACTTTCCTAGTCCAAAATTTGGTAAGCAATAAAAGAAGATAAATAAATTATTGAACATTCTATATTTCTAGGAAAACAACCTTTGTGTTGATGTGTGTACAATAATTTTATGTTAAATATCAACTGTTTCCCCACTTAATTGTAATTTTTTTTGAAATTATTATTATTTATAAGACATATTCCTAATTTATACCTTAGAACTATATAATGGATATTTTTGTATTTTCTGTGCAAAATTTTCCATTCCAAAATATTTTTGCTAAGAAATTCGTCTTATTTATATTAAGAAGTTTTCTTTCAACATGTACGTATATAATATTTATAAAATTATGATAGAGACTAATAATCAGCTTAATGAGATTTTTTTTTAGCTATGCGCAAAGTCTTGTGCAAATTATGATATATTGATAATCTACAATTTTTATTTTTAAAGTTTGAAACAAGTTTTATTGTACCTTTTAAAGCACACTGTGTAATTTGGTGAGTTGGAAAGAAGAAATTCGTGAAAATCTTAAATATATATATATGCTTATAGTTTGTTTTTAATTTTAGCAGTTTTCAAAATGCTCTTTTCTTTTTTTAAAAAAAATTCAGATTGTGATCCACCTGCTGATGAACATTTTCGCATCCTTAAGCAGTTTTTTGGCCATGCATCTTTTAGACCGTAAGTTTTTTTTAATGTTAGTAATTATATATATATAAAAGCTAATATTAAATGTTTTAAGGAAATTTTTAATGATCTGATCTTTTTTGTAGTGCTTTTAATCTTTTTAGAGCTTTCCCATTTTTTCATTTAACCCTTTTGGATTATTAAATTTATCTCTATTACAATTTTATCTAGACTTAAATACTAACTTCTTTATAAGGTACCACTTGTGTTTGTTAGTAATTTTTTTACTATTTACATGAACAGAATAATGTCTAAATATTACTTAACAAAATTCAAAATCTTAAAATAAATAAATGTTTTTTTTTAAACTTTACTTTAATCATTTTATTATGATTAGAATAACAGTTACTATTTTTGTTATTGAGACTTAATTTTAAAAAAATAATAATGCATGTTATTTAATTAATGTTTTATCACTTTTACTTGATTATAAAAGTCATACACTATTAGAATAATAGATTCCCTTTTTTATAAACTATTTAATTATCTGTAATCGTCAAAACTGTATAAAATATTATATATATTGGACTATTTGTACATAGGAACCTGTTTGCTTGTGAAAGATAAGACTCAAATGTATTTTAGTAATCTTTTTTTTATGTATTGATCATTTTTCTGTTTGTTTATTTTTAGAATGCAATGGAAAATTATTCATACTGTCATAGTTGAGCAAAAGGATGTAAGTGCTGTTATGGCTACCGGTAAGTTTCATTAACACAGTTAAAATCAATATTAATATTTAATACTTGGCAATTAAAGCCATTTCAAAATCAAAGCTTAATAACTCTAACCTAAATAAAAGTATATTGATGTCTAAATAAAAGGATAATTATATAAATTCAGTACTGTGGTAGATAAAAAAGACTTTTTTGAGATTATATCTGTAAAGTGATCTGCAATTTAATATCTTTCTAATGATTTATTATTTTTATAAGATTCAAATTATAAGTACTAAAGTTAGATTTTGAAGAATGCAAACTAATATATCTTGCATCTTATTGATTTAATCCTTTCTTTATCAAATAATTTAAAATTTCATAGCAATACTTGCTAAAGTGTAGAACATTTCATTTTTCTCCATTCTTTTAGTTTGATATGACATTTTTTGATGCAACTAAATAGTCCTAAAGAGAATATCAAGAATGTAATATTGTCGTATAATTTTTTATATATAGATTGATTCTGTCTTATTTGAAATATATGGTGACAGTGAAAGTTTCTAATGGAGGGAATCTTGTGATATGTTTTTAATGAAATGTGTGTAATACTGAGCTCCTTTTGAATACTTAGATAATAGTGATTTTTAGAGCAATCCCCCATTTATGATCACACAAACATAAAGTAATAAATGGGAAAAAATCAATTGTGATATTGATTCTCAAAGTGTATGTCCTAGCTAATCATTTAAAAATCAATTACTATAATATGGTTGGCAAACCTTGTGATTTCTTTACCTTGAAGTTAAAAGAACCAAAATGACAAAAAAATATGCTTCAGTGCAAACAAAGTTTTGTTAAAAACTTACTAGGTGACTTATCTTATCACGAAATGTTAAAAATACCAAACTATCGCAGAAAAATTTATGCTACAAACTGTTGAAGATAAGGTAAACATTATGGTGGAGAGTTAACTGGAAAACAACTCTTGAAATTGTCTTTGTCCAATAACACAATCATTTGCAGAATACAACATGGAGCAGAGGTCGTCAATGATAAATTAATTGAAAAAATCAAAAGAAAAAGGTTTAGTTTGTAGCTGAATAAGCCATGGATAATGAGAATGCTCTTGGTATGCTATGTAAGGTTTAATTGGTAGTAATGACACTGTATAAGACCATCTCTTTTATAAAAATATCTGTGTAAGTGTGAATGCTCAGGTTTTGTTCTAGATCCTTGTATTTTTTGTACCAGTAATTTGGATTGAACTTAGTGCATTAGGGTGTGTACTAACAGTGTTCATTTCGTGTCTGGCTTTTCGACCCTCCTTCTTGTCAACCACTTTTTATCTTTTTTCAACTTCACGTCTAGACCACAGTTTAATCTTGTTTGGCGCAGCATAGCCATATCTGGCTCTTGCGCCAATAAACTTTACATTCACTCACTCACACTCCATGTCTGGCTGTTATTTTGGATTATAAGATTTAACTTTGGATTTAAGCAAAGACCCTGATTTATTGTGAACCTATTTGCAGGAAAATTGTTTGAGAGCATCTGTATTTTTATTATTACTTCATTCTTCCAACACAAATATTCTCAAGCAGCATCTGGCAATAATGGTAAAAAGTTTCAGTTTAGATTTATTTCATATTTCAAGTGGGATTTTGCAACCAGGCTTATTGCATTGAGTTGAGAATTTGAAAGTATGAGTTGACCATGGGAATAATTTAATTCAAAAGGGGCAAAGTGAGTGAAAAATTGTTGTCATATCGCGGTAATCATAGGGAATTACGTTTTCCGATATGACGTCATCTCACGCATCTGGCAATGGAATCGGAAATTTGCATTCGACGGTGTTTTTTTCTATTACGTCATATGAAGTTGTTTTTCATTGGATGCCGATTTGTAACTGTCAAGTTGACGGTATCGAATGCAAATTCCCGAAGATATATAAAGGAGATCTGATTAGATTGTGATGAGACTTTGGCTAATAATGTGTTGTAAATAAAATAGTGATTTTAAATAATTAGAATTAGTCTTTTTCTGTTGATGTGGCATTAATATTAAATTCAATTATCAAAGGCCTACTTTTTTTAAGGAAGGCCAACAAAAATGTTTGTGAACCTGTAGGTTACAGGAAAAAAAAAATGGGGTCGTCAAAAGAATACTTAAAAGTGAGTAAACTATTGCATATGGGGCAAGAATATTTTAATAAGAAGGATTTTTATTGAAATATTCCAAGTATTTGTGATTATAATTTTTTCAGATAAAAAATGCACCTTGTAAATAATTTTCTTAAAGCTCATTTTAATCCATTATTATATAAGATATATACATTTATAGCTCAAAAAAGACTTTCAAAACCATTACTTTCTGAGAAAAGGCCTATGAAGAATGTGTATTTTAATGTTGTCAGTATAAAAGATACTGAATTATGTTAAAATGTTAGTGGAATGTATGTGGAAATGTTATGTTAACTGTTTTGAATTTGGAAACATATCATCATGCACAATTTAAAAAATGGTATTTTTTTTAACTACAGGAAATTTTTAACACTGCATAATAATTTTATATTTTAATTATGCATTAAAATAATTAACAAATAGATGGCATTCTTATGACTATATTGTAAGTTACAAGTAGATTTGATGCATGTCTAATACTGAAATTTTAACGTAAAAGTATGTTAAATGTTGAAACAAAATTGAAAAATAAATGGATCTAGCTTATTAAATCTGTTTTGATATTTGCTTGTACTTTATGCTTATGGTCGCGGACTCGCGTCTGGTGGTTTTGGTTGAGCCATGATGTCACTAATAACCTGCTGTGTAGCCAAGGCTGATACATGTTAAATCTGTCAAGGCCCAAAGTCCTCTCATTGGCATGGTGTGAAAGTTAGGAGAGGGAGGTGCCAGCTCAGGTATCATCTTTGTTACATGACCAAGGTTCAAAATTATGAGGTCCATCACCAATAATCGTCGTGTTGCTTTCAAGTGGGACGTTAATAAAAACCAATCATTCAATGTACTTTATACTCTTTATGCAGAAATTATTATTTTGTTTACCATAATGAAAAGGGTATTTATTACTAATGAAATTATATTGCATATGTGTGATAACAAAAAAAGGAATTAGGAAAGAGCAAATATCCTAATCTGTCATGCTTCTACCTTTTTAGTTTATATACTATTTTCTAGGTTATGGGAAAAGTCTATGTTACCAGTACCCTGCAGTTTATACAAATAAGCCAGTTGTTGTAATTTCTCCTCTGATATCTTTAATGGAAGATCAAGTGATGGCATTAAGGTAAGTATGTATATATATAGCATATTTAAAAAATATATGACCATATTTTTTTATACATTAACAAGTGATGCTATTGAATTTTCAAAAAAAGCTTTAATCTTAATTTAAGGCAGTAGGATTGTTCAAGTTTTTCTGTCCTTTCGTTAAATATGAAAATCAAATGGTACCTTCCGATATTTCCTCGCTCACTTGAAACTGACAGCTTCTGTAGCTGGAAAAATTTATGTATGCACATTAAAGATTGCTGATATATACATGCACTAAACCAAGCCTCCCTAGCTTCATTTGTTTTCATGCAAAAAATTTATGGTTAGATAATTTTAAGCACTGTATATATATATGTGTGTGTGTGTGTGTATTAATGTATTGTGTGTATGATAGAGTTAAATGTGCTGTATTGTAAAAAAAACTATGAAAAACTTTATTTATTGTATGTATAATATCTCTTTGATTTGACTATGTTTCAATTTTTATTTTAGTGTAGCAAATATAGGTGCATGTTATTTAGGGTCTTCACAGAATCAGATGGGTAAAGTAAAGGAGGAACTTCTTCAGTAAGTGAAATTAGTTCACTCATTATCTATAATATATATATATATTATATATATATATACATATATATTTCATTACTTCATTTTCAGATTTCAGTTTTGCCATAACATGTCTTATGTACATAATATTTCTTGAATTTTTTTTCTTAGGGGAAAATATAAAGTTGTCTATATGACTCCTGAATTTGCGGAGAATGGAGAATTTCTCTTAAAAAATTTGGATAGTAAAATTGGTATATATGACTAATTTTATTTTAAAAATGTATTGCTTGTGCTAGCATTTTATATAAATAGGCATAGTTAAAATAATTCTTAAGAGCTTTGTTCATAATCTTTATTATATTTTAAAGTTACTTTTTTTCAAGTTCTGTAAAAGTTTACTTCATTGGAATTTAAGAATAATGATTTTTTTTCTTTTCTTGTAGGTATTGTGTTGTTTGCTATAGATGAAGCTCATTGTGTATCTCATTGGGGACATGATTTTAGAGCCTCATATCGAAAACTTGGAAAATTACGCTCAACCTTTTCTCATGTATGTATCCCCATTATTATTTTTAAAAATGCTCTTAAATGTCTTCAGAATGCATGGTTGTCTTACAAATAGATATTTCCCTTTGTAGGTGCCTTTTATTGCTGTAACTGCCACTGCAACTCCAACTGTTCTAAATGACATATGCAGCTCTTTGAAGTTGAAAAATCCTGTTAAAGTTTGTTCTAGTTTTGATAGGTGAATTATAATTACAAAAATATATTTCTCATTTAAAAATCATCATTATTATTATTGAGAATTATTTATAATTATTTTTATGATTTTAGGCCTAATTTATACTTAGAAGTTTGTATGAAAAGTGGATCAATTGAAAATGATTTGTTAAGAGTTATGTGTAGAAAAGATGGAAAGCCTGGGTTTTCTGGTCCTACAATTATTTACTGTCCAACAAGAAATTCTACAGAAGATGTATACAAAAAACTACTTGGTAGATAATAATAATTCTTTTAATGTTTCTTGGAACATAAAGATATCTTGTCACATATAAATCTATAATTCAACACTTATGCTAGAAGCCAAAATTGTGGAAACTCTTTGAAAAAAGTGTATTTTCAATATTTGATGGCTCATAACTTCACTTTTTTTTAAAGTAATTCCATCAAATTACACCAGTAGAAAATTTAATCCGCAATATAATGCAACAAAGTTTAATTATAAAATAACAAAAGTAGCTAACTATATAACCAGAATAAGGCAGGTCAATTTGCTTAGGTACTTTTCCTTCATTTGAATAATACCAATAGTGAGCCAATCAGGTGTCATTTTCTATTGTCAATGAACCAAGCATATATGATTCTGTCAGTGTATTAGAGCTTTGCTATCAAGTTGATCAAAAATTTTTATGTACATTAAATTGAGGGATTTTTTATAAAAAAGTTTTCTTTCATTTGGTGAGATAGAAAAAATTGAACTATTAGATAGACAAGACTACAGTTATAAAGAAATTAGAAGAACAATTGGTGGGAACATAACCCAAGGTGTCCTTCTTGAATTTTTTGAGATCTACAAGGAGATTCAATCTCTATAAAACCAGCCTGTTAAAGGCAGAAAAAGGAAAGTGGTGATAGAAAAATTAAGAGACTGTCTAAATGAGTTAAAAATCATGTTGCACAATACAAAATGCAATGGCATAATACAATATGAAGTTGAATGCAAGATCTGTTCAACGCAGACTGCAGCAAATTGGTTCTAATGCTACAATTCTACAAAAATAGTCATTTTTATATCTCAAACAGAAGTTGAAAGATTCAACTAAAAAGATTGAATGGACAGCAGAACAGTAGGAAAATGAAACTTGAAGCAGTGATATCAGAATCGTCATGTTTTCTTTAAAATAACATAAAATTTGTAAGATTTGAATCCTAATTGCATAAAAACAAAAAAATGCAACAAAAGTGTCAGAGAATTTTCATGATTAATGGGAATTTAAATAAAAAAAATACATTAATAAAATATTTGAGACTAAATTGAAGCCTTCCATGCATACATCATTTATTTCTCAACAGGATTCAGCTTCATATCATGCTGGTGTTGTGTGCAGAAAGTGATTTCAAGGGAGTCAAATTCCATTGCAGGATTTGTTTGGGACTGGCCCAAACTTTAATCCAATCAAACAATTATAAAGCCACTAAACAAATTTCTTAGGTAGAAGCAACTTTGGAACAGTTGCTTCTACCTAACACTAACTAATACAAGTAATAATTCAGTATTAGTTTCATAGATCAACAGCAGTAGAACCTTGAGAAGGCATCATCAGGCCGTAATCAAGACTTAAAGTTTCTCTATTAATTCTCTTAAGTATTAATTGACATAGTGAGAAATTTTTATACCTTATTTATAACTACTGTTCTAATAAAAAAAATTGCATCAAAATTATTGCTTTACATTCTTGATTAAAATTGATTACCATTTCATCGATGTGTGAATTATATGGTTGTACTCCAAAAAAAAGTCAAATTTATCAGCCATAAGACTTCAAAATTGTACTTATTTCTAGGAGCTTCCACAATTTTGGTCACTGAATAATTTTAAAATTATTCATTTTAGTTATTTTTATTCGTATTTTATTATAAATATATTTTGTGTGTGTGTGCTGATATATATATATATATATAATTTTTATCATCTATTTTAGCTTTTAAATACTCCAATTTTAAGAAATATATGCTTTTTGGATTATATTTATTGATACTGTTACATTTTAACTTCATTTTTGTATTTTCAGATATGAAAATCTCTTGCCAAATATATCATGCTGGAATGACCCCTGAACAGCGGAAAAAAGCACATCGTGAATTTGTGCACGACAAAGTAGAGGTATTTTGTTCTTGCAATTTTTATTCCTTGTCTTAATGGTTAATTTATCTGTTCTAAATAATAAACTAATATTCAGGAAAGATCAAGTTATATTAAGAAAAATCACTTGGTGTATGATATATCGCATAATTGATCAGAATAATTCTGTTGTATAACAGGTCAATTGAAAAGTCCCCGACCTGACACATAGATGGCACTACTAGAATTAAATCCATATGTTTTTTAGTTAGCCCTAACCCTCAAAAGACGCGTGTATAAATTTGACAGCTGTCGGATCATTAGTTTGTGAATTATAGCATTTTGAGTGATGCAACTTTTGTTATTGTGAAAAAAATGGATAAAAAGGAATTTTGCGTGTTGATAAAATACTGCTTTTTGAAGGGAAAAAATACAGTTGAAGCAAAAACTCCGCTTGATGCCAAGTTTCCGGACACTGCCCCAGGAAAATCAACCATCAAGGATTGGTATGCTAAGTTCAGACGTGGTGAAATGAGCACCGAAGACGGTGGACACCCAAAAGAGATTGTTACCGACGAAAACATTAAAAAAAATCCGCAAAATGATTTTGAATGACCGTAAATTGAAATTGAATGAAATAGCAGACACTCTAAAGATATCAACAGAATGTGTACATCATATCATTCACGAATATTTGGGTATGGGAAAGCTCTGTGCAAAGTGGGTGCCGCGCTAGCTCACTTATGACCCAAAACAACGACGAGTTGATGATTCGGAGCAGTGTTTGAAGATGATCAAGCGTAATAAACACGAGTTTTTGCGTTGATATGTGACAATGGATGAAACATGGCTCCATCATTTCACTCCGAATTCCAATCAACAGTCATCCGAGTGGACTGCACACGATGAACCCGCTCCAAAGCGTGGGAAAACGCAACAGTCGGCTGGCAAGGTTATGGCGTCTGTATTTTGGGATGCGCATGGAATAATTTTCATTGACTACCTTGAAAAAGGGAGGACCATCAACAGCGACTATTACTTAGCATTATTGGACCATTTGGAGGACGAAATCTCCAAGAAACGGCCGCATTTGAAGAAAAAGAAAGGGCTGCTTCACCAAGACTATGCACCGTGTCACAAGTCAGTGAAAAAGATGGCAAAAATCCATGAATTGGGCTTCAAATCACTTCCTCATCCACCGTATTCTCCAGATCTGGCTCCCAGCGACTATTTCCTGTTCTCAGATCTCAAAAGAATACTCGCTGAGAAGAAATTTTCGTCGAAGGAAGAGGTGATCGCCGAAACTGAGGCCTATTTTGAAGCAAAGGACAAATCGTACTACAAAAATGGTATCGAAAAGTTGGAGGGTCGCTATAATCAGTGTATCACCCTTGAAGGGAATTATGTTGAATAAAAAAAACTAATTTTGCCAAAAAAAATGTGTTTTACTATGGTAGGCCGGGAACTTTTCAATTGACCTGTTATAGAAGGAATTTTGCAGTAAATTATAAGTTTTATTTTTGTATAATTTTTTTTAATAACATATTTATTTTGATTCAAAATTGAGTCAGGTTATGGATAATCATATTTCTTTTCAAACTTAATGTTTTAGGAAGGATGATAAGAAACATGTCTGTTATCCAAATTATTATTTTTTTTTAAGTGATTCATTTTTTTGTAAAATAAATTTTGAATTAAAAATATTTTTAGATGAAAAAAAAATATTTATCTTAAAAATCTGTTTAAATTATTTTGCTATTTCATTCATCATTGTTTTTTAATAAGGTAGTTTAATCTTATAAACTATAATGATTTAAATTTCTTAATTATATAAACCTTACCTTAACTGTTTATGTACACATTCAAATGCAATAATTTTCTGTATTCTATTTGTGAAATAAAGGTAGGAGCTTTGTTAAAAAATGTATGATGTATGTTTCTGAATTATCTTCATACATTATTGAAGTAAAAAGTTATGTTATTTGCTTAATTTGTAAATATGTAATTTATCAAGCATTAAAAAATCTTTAACTAATTAAATTAAATTGTATTTTTTTTTTGTCCTGAAAATTTCATTAATGTAATGATATATTGTGTCACACATAAGAAGCAAAATATGAAATGTAACTCTTGTTTAGGTTGTAGTGGCTACCGTTGCATTCGGAATGGGAATTGATAAACCTGATGTGAGACGTGTTATTCATTATGGTGGTATGTAAGAATCTTTAAACTTTATTTTAAAAATTCTTAATTAATAAAGTCAAAAGCGATATTAGAATACAAAACGGTGAAGTTTTTTGTTGTACATAAATATTGAGAGATTTCATGTGCAATAGACTATGCTTGAGCATAACAAAATTCTATTAATGTAACAACAAGTAAAAGAATAGAGCTGTGATAGATTTTATAACTTAATAAAAATTTTAAACAGTATTTTAGTATCTCTATACCTGCAAATCTTAGTTACATATTATAATAATATGAAAAACTGTAATTTTTGATTCAGGAAACAATATTCTTGTAAGTTACAGGTTTTTATTTCACATTTTTAAATTTAAAATAAAGTGTTTTTTTTTTTTTGTGTTATAAAAAATGCTTATTTTCTTGGCATCAATTTATATTTATGTTACTGTAGACTACTCTTCTATAAATATGACATATACCAGTTGTCATTTAAAAATAATATATTTTGTAAATCCTTTTTAAAACAATTTATAGATTTTTGTTTTGACCTTTTTCTTTTTATGTTAAAAACTAAACCATATTTTGACTTTTTATTTCCTCCCTCTTGTTTCATCAGAATTTTTTAATGTCCTGCTTATAATTACCCAGAAAACTGATATTTAAAACTTTCTGCATTTTAAGCTATTTCAGCTTAAAGAAAGTCATATAATTGTTCAATCAATAAAATTTTTAAAATTTAAACTAGCAAAAGTGTTTCAAATGCAATAAAAAGTAATGAAAAAGACATAATGATTACCAAAATATGTAATAAATGAAAAAATAAACTAAAATTAATACTCATTTATTTTAGCTCCTAAAGATATTGAATCTTACTATCAAGAGATTGGAAGAGCTGGTCGTGATGGTTCACCAAGCATCTGTCAAGTCTTTTATGCCAATGCAGATTTTGTCACATCAAAGTAAAAATATTCTTTATTTCTGCTGCTTATTATTTCATTTTGATAATTCATTGATTTTTCTTTCTTTCAGTAATATATATTGTATTGATTTTTATATTGATACATTAAGGCAAAAGTATTCTGTATGTTTTTAATTATACAAGAGCTTGATGTTTGTGTTTTCTAATGCTAGAAATTTCTAGCATTTCATAATTAAAATATTTTGGTATGATAATTATTTAGAACAATAATTTTTAATAAAATCTTCTGTAACTAAATATATTTTTATTCATTTTAGGTTAAATTATTATCTACGAAATTAAAATAAGTTAAAAATGGAGCATTGAACTTACTATAATATAGTCTCTTATTGATCCATTGCATAAAAGGGACAATTGTAAATATTTGTGAGGAAGATATGTTAAAAACTTTTGAGCTAAAGTGTTTGTTTTTTTTTTTTTTTTTTTAAATATTTTTCAGATTTTTTCTTAAAGATATCAAGAGCGAAAAGTTTTTAACTCATCGAGCAGATATGATTTCAAAAATGCAGCAATATCTTAATTCAACTCGTTGTAGACGGCTGATGCTATTATCCCATTTTCAAGGGAATGAAGTAATAAACATTGGACAAACTGAAAAATGTTGTGATAACTGCAAGAAAAAGTATGTATAATTTAGCCAGTGGAGTAGTTTTACTTATTTTTATATATTATTGATAATCACAAAAAATGTTTCTGTTATATTAACTTCAAAATTTTGGATGTAAGTTTCATTTGTAAATGTTTTAATCATCTTATTTTGGCTTTGTTTTCTTTATACAGTTCCATTCATAAATTTAAAAAAAAAAAAAAATGAAATATCTTGATACTATTCAGTATAAATGTATAAGGTATTGTAAGGTCAAAATTGTATAAACTGCATAAAATGAGGATTCTCATTTGAAATGGATCAAAAATGATCTAAAACCATACTTTTATGACTCATAGTTTTCTAGAAAATCATGAAGAAAAAGTTTATATCTGAACAGTTTTTTAACTAATGGATATTGTTTGAAACATATTATTTTTACATGAAAAAAATTAAAACCACATACTCTTATATACCTTATAAATGACTGACAATTTTAAATTCTAACCGTATGTGATTTAATTTGTTAAAAGTGTTACACTAACACAACAAACAAATATTGTATAAATTCTAAAATAATTTTTAATGATTATTTCCATTTACTTAAGATTATAAGTATCTTAATTAATTTCAGAAATACACACAAATTTTTATATATATAATGAAGCAATAAATTGTACATGTTGTATTTTCTTATTATTTTCATTGTTGTTTCAGTACCAATAGAGTAAAAAAAAATCACTTGAATGTAACATGCTTGCATTATATAAAACTTCTGATATAAATGTTTATTTATTTTTCCCCCTGTAATATATTTATTTTTCAGTTTAATTTATTTCCAATCATTGTATAACTTTTGTATAAATAGAGTTTTGAGGTCTTAAATATCTAATTTAGTTAATTACATTCTAGTTGTGCACAACCTATAGGCTTGAAATATTCTATGAATTACTCTTATGTTGCTTTTTTGAGTTTATATTACCAATGTATCTAAAAATTGAAGCTGTTTGATATTTTGTGCTTGGATATTGATCAGTTATGTTCTAATTGGAATTTCTAAAAAAATGTTGAATGTCTTAGCTGTTTTGCTGATAAAGAACCTTTTTTTAGATTAAAACGAAATCAAATGACCAAGAATGTTACCTCTTCCCAACAAAGTATGGATGGGAAAAAAGATTTTACTGAAGAAGCAAAGATCTTATTTGGAGCTATAGAGGTTAGAATATGTTTATAATATTTGGTAGTTATGTATATTACTTAATTGTCTCCTAAGATGTTAAAAATGACTTACTGTTAAAATTTGCTCACTTTGTAATAATTAGTTTCTCACATTACATATGTGTCTTAATGAATTTTCATGCTTACATTTTTAATTGCATTTATTGATTAATTTTTGATGGAGAAAAAAAATATTTACCTTTTCTACATTAGGGAGAAAAATAAACTATTTTAGGTTAAATTTAAACATTATTTATTTTAAAAATTCATTATATTAAAGAATTTTGTAAATTATGGCAAAAATCATGATTTACATTCTAAAATATTTGAAGTGGTTCTATCAAGATAAATTCTTTGAACTTCTTCAATGTTTATAATTATAATGAAATTTCTTCTACCTGTAAATAAACCAAAACAGAATTACCCTATTCATTAGAATAAAGAACTACTTGGTTTTACGATGGAATATATTGGTGTATATATTCATAATTATATAAATTAAGGAAATTTCTTTTAGGTAATTTACTTCAGATTTTTTTTTTTATATAATTTTGAATGGAGATTCACTCACAAATGAACTGAATCATTTATGAAATTTTTAAAAACTGTGTTTTACCTTGTTATGCTGAATTTTAATTTTATTTTTATGTATCTAAATATGTCATATTAGTCTACAGGAGGAGCATTTGGTTTGGCTATACCAATTTTCATTATCAGAGGCTCTGTAAGTATTTGTTTTTTTATTTACTAGTACAAATAAGAAAATTTAAAATGAAATTTTTCTGTATGTGTTGTATTTGGAAATCATTATTAATCTGGATTAAACAAAATTGATTGTTAAGCTTTCTCTTTATATTATTATTTTTTAGTAATAAACAAGAACGGTACATATAATTTGCATTATAGTGTTCGAAAATTATTGTCTCTTTGGCTTCTTGCATATGAAAAAATTCTAAAAGAAAATTTTTTATTCCTTTTACATTAATATTTATTTCCATTTCAACAATTCAAAATTTTGTAATTTTTAAGTACAAGTATTTTTCAAAAATGTAAAATTAAGTGATTAAAATTTCAGAAGCTTCGTTAGAGTGAATTATGTGCAAAAAAAATGTTTTGTAGTTTATACTTATTGCTTTATCATTTTCTGTCTGTTCTGTTATTTTATCATTATCTTCATGTTGATGAGGAGCATGTATAGGATGACGTGAATGTGTGTGTGCAACATGTATGTTGTGAACTCACAGCTAGTGTTGTTTCTGTCAAGTTGAGGATTCAAACCTTGATGCCAATGAAGATCTACATTGTAATGGGGCTGATGCATGTTAAATCTGTCAAGTTTTCAAGTCATCTCATTGGCATGATGTGGAAGTTTGAAGAGGGTGGTGTCAGCTCAAGTTGCATCATTGTCACTTGACCAAAGTTTAGAATTATGAGGTCCTGCTCTGATAGCCCTTGTGTTGCTTTTAAGTGTAATATTTATAAACAAAACTAAAGTATAAAATATTTCATAGCACTGTTTTATTTTTATGTTGATATAATTGCATTTTTTTTATCTGACAAAAATATTTTAAATTTGTGTTTGGTCAAAAAGCTGAATCTCCTTATGCCAATTAATTTTGTTCTGTAGCTGGTTTTCATTCAAAAGATGGAATAATTTTTATTTTAAATTCCCTAAAAACTTGATTGATATTCAGTTAAATGAATTTTAATTAAAATGTATCGTTTATATGTTTCTGTACTTTTACGTATATGGGTGGGAGCTTAGTTGGTGCCTGGGGGCTTGTCGCAAAAACGATGACTGCTGTTCTATGGCAAACACACTGAAGTTTATTGCATGGACAAAATACTTTGCATTCTTGAATGTATAAAGTTGCAGCTATAATTTTATTACAAACACAAGTAAATATTAGTTTTAGCATGCACATAAAACAGTGTTTAGTGGCAGAGGAATGACACAATCTAGCTTGTTAGATTCTCTTCAGGCATCTCATCTCTTGTAAAGTGATATCAATTCATTTCATAGTAACATATGGGCTCGCAATAAAAAATTTTTGCAACAATTTCACTCAACCTCACGCACCAATTTTCCATCTTTTTCTTCGCTCTCCCTATAACTTCTCTCAGTATTCAACAGTACCATCTAAGGTTCACTTTCTACACGCACATGTATGTGAGTATGTGGATGCATGTAGAACTCTTGCAAAAAGAAAAAATAAACTGAAAATGGAGAGGGAATTGAAAATAAAGAATATCACGTCATATATTTAAATTAAATTCTAGATAGACCACACACTAATAATTTTTAGTATGTGGTCTATAACTTAAAACCAGAATTTTTTTAGGAAATTTGAACATTTATTATAGAAAATCTTGTACAATTCTGTTATCCAAATAATTGTCCAACAGAAGTTACAACATTTCCCCATCTTTCTGGCAATTTGTGGATGCCATCCCCAAAAAAACTGGTCATCTTTTCAATCAAAGAATGAATCAAGCCATTTTTTGATGCCTTGGACTGAAGTGAAGCATATTCCAGAAAGTGCATTCTGTATTGACTGAAACAAATAGTAGTCAGAAGGTGCAAAGTCTGAACTATATGGGGGGTGGGGCAGAACTTCCCATCCGCTGTTTTCCAAATAGTTTTTAACGGGTTCAGTAACATGCGGCTGATCATTGTCATGTTGGAAAATGAATGCCTCATGCCTGATCTCCCAGTCTGGCCATTTTTTCTTCAGTGCTCTCTTTAAACAAATCAGTTGTTTTTGGTACAACTTGCCAGTAATGGTTTCACCCAGTTTTTGAAGCTCATAATACACAACTCATTTCCAGTCCCTCTAAATACAGAGCATTATCTTAGAAACATGACTATTCTTCTCAGTGTTGATTTGGATTGTTTGCCGGACTTCACATACGATTTGTTGTTCTTTACGTTGTCGTAACAAATCCATTTTTTGTAGCCAGTAACAATTCGATGCAAAAATGACTTCTTTTTATGGCACTTTAGCAGCATTTCAGATATGCAAAATTGCCTTTCCACATCTGTCTGCTTCAACTTGCATTGCACCCAATCTCCTTGCTTTTGGATGAATTCCAATGCTCTTAGGCACTTGGAAATGGCTGCTTGAATCACACCCAATGATTCCACAAGCTCTTCTTGTTTTTGGCACAAGTCTTGATCAAGTAATGTTACCAATTCTTCAAACTTTTCATCTGTTCAGACCACTCTTTGTCTTTGATGTTAAAATCGCCACTTTTAAAGCATCGAAACACTTTGTTTCTGCTAGAGCATGTTTGCCATACAATTCCATGAACAAACAATGACTTTCAGCTGCAGTTTTCTTTGCAAGAAAGTCACTCAGCAAAAATTCCCGCAAATACTGTTTTTTTCTCCAATTTTCAAAAATTTCCATGATGGAAAAAAAATGATGCTCACATGCAAATCAAACACTGTCGACTAATTTTGTCAGCTTATGAATAGAGCTTCAAAATGATGTGTATGTCAATGATTTGCTATAGCGCATACACAAGTGTTGACATCTAGTTCCAAATTCCCATTTTAAGTTATAGACCTTATATTAACTTGATGTTATGTATTCAAATTCAAAATTCTTTTTGAATTTGATGGATTTAAAATGATATTTAAATTTGTTCTAGCTTTCTTTCTTTCTTTTTTTTAAACTTCTGAATAATGTTTTATTCATTTTATACACCGAGGGGGATCAAATATGTTATTTGTTGGTTTATTCCTATTCTTATAGCAATGCCCTATCATAGTATTAATGTTAAATTTGCATTTTGTAGCAAAGTAGAAATAATAAAAAAAATACTGTGTCTGTATAAAACTGATTTCACTTTTAAAAAAATGTTTCTATTAACCATTCTAATTTTCATCCTTATGTAGATATATAGGTATTTTACTGTGAAATGTTTTTTTTTAATGTGGCACATATTTTCTAAATTTTATACATTAATTTTTTCTGATAAATTCAAAATCATTTGATTCTAGTCGAATCAAAGGGTAACAGAACCAATGAAGAAATGCTCTCAATATGGTAAAGGAAAGTAAGTATATTATTTTTTTTTTATATTCCTTTTTTCTTTTCTTTATATATCTATATTTTAACAACGTGGTAAAAATAATTATATTCATATTAATTTGTAAACTGAGCTAATTAAAAATTTTCAAATTATTTTATTATTAGAAAAATTATTAAATAAAATGTTTTATATATGAATAAAATTATATCAAAACTTGTAAACTAAAAATGTTAAAATAATTTCCTTATAAATAAAAGTAAAGTAAATGTAGAAAAATAACTAAAATAATATTTTTTTAAAAAATGGTTTTGAAGGGATTATGTAATTTTTTATAATGGGAGTTAATATTCTCTAATTTATTGTTAAATGTTGTGCTATTATCATCATTCTGTCTTGTTGTTTATATATTTCTCTGTATATTGTATGTTCAATGTTTATATTTTTTAAATTCTTGCTATGAAAACTGTTGGTAATATTTTCTAGGCATTTATCAGAAAATTGGTGGAAAGCCTTTGGTATGTATCATAAAAAATTTTTAATTGCTTTTTTAATAAATTCAAGTAGTCAAATATGTAATCAAAGATCCAATTTTATTTAAATCTTATAATAACTATTTCAATTTGCAGTGATTTTTAAGCAGTATAAGAATCATCATTTTATTTTTAATTATAAATTTTCCGTCATACTTAACAATTATTAATTCATTATTTATAATTATTTAAAATATAATTAAATATAAGTTTAGCTCCTGTAAAATAAGTTTATTTATTCAAATTAGGTCGTTTACTGATGTGTGAAAAGTACCTACAAGAAACTCGAATCAAATCGTTTGGAAAACAAAATATGTTTGGTTCTACTGTGAACATAACTTCTAAAGCCAAAATTTGGCTAGAAAAAACAAAAAGGAATCCTTCAAATAGTGAACCATTGATTTTAGAAATGAATACTGAATTAGCTAATCTAGAAGAAGCTAAAACTGCCCTTGCTGAGAAAAAGATTATAGCAATATCTGCTCCTGTAAAACGGTAAGTTGAAAGCATCACATAATGTGAATGATAGTATTAATTTTTAAAAAATAGAATTTTATGAAAATTTTCATCACTGAAAATCATTATATCTCTAAAAATTGATTGTAGAAAATATTGTAACCAACTAGTCAACATACTTAGATGACCAACATAAAGAATTAGATCTACTATATTGATTTATGCATGCATTTAGATTCTTAGATAATATTATATGAAATTTTGGTTTACCAAAGTATGAAAAAATCTTATTCTTAGTATTAAACAAAATCCATACACGTGCAACCTGCTTTTTATTCACCATTTTTCCATACTGAAAATGCAATAAAAACATGATATCTTAAGAAATAGACCTGTTCCACACATGCAACAGTAAAGCATAAAAAGATGTGAATGGAAAATCCTGCATCTTTTATCCCTCTATTTAGAATGAATTCAGAACTGGTTGAATTGCTGGTAATGGATTAATATTGTGTTACTTAATCTAAATACCTAAAGGGTAATTTAAAAAGTTGTTAATATAGAGAGTTCAATTTTTCATTAAAAAAAAAAAAAAAAAAAAAAAAACAGCTCATGTTAGTCTGAGTGAAAATTAGACAAATACTAGACAGAGGTTAGCCTTTTAAATTCAAATATGTTTTAGCTTTTTTAATTTGTATTTGTATGTCTTCAAATGTACTGAGATCTGAATATATGAGAAATAATGCCAAAAAAATAATTTTTTTTATATAAAAATCGTTATTTTAGAGTATTGTCTATTCCTGTATCCAAATCAAAAGCAGAGTCTCAGGAAGAAGCAATATCTGATGATGCTCCTCTTGAATCAGATCTGAATGATATTAGTACTACTGAGGAACCAATGGATCCACAAGAACAAGAATTAATTGTAATTTTACCTTTAAACTTTAGTTACTGTTATTTAAAACAAAATTTTATGTAACAGATATTTTTAAAAAAGTATCTCCGTGATTGCATGACCAAAAAAAAAAAAAGGAGAAAAAATGAAAGTATAGCATGATTGCAAGACATTTTTATTTTTAATGTTAAAGTCTTTTTTTTTTATGAATATAATTAAATTTTTAATGGAGTTGTTGATCCCAAATGTTGTTTAATGATTATTATTAAAATATATTTGTGCAATTTCAATAGTCAAAAATAATTTTTAATAAAGAGTAGTATGATAAAAATACCATTTAAAATTAAATTTAAATGGCAATAAATTTTTTTTTTTTTTTGTTTGATCATCATATTTAAAAAATTTCTTAAACCTACGTACTGCAATTTCCTTTCTATTTGTATGTGACACTGTACTTTTGAATTTAAATTGAAAATAAGTAAAAGTTATCATATAAATTAGTTATTACTGGTAAAATGATGTACTTATAAATATATATTTTTAAGAAATAATTTTGTGGATAAAAAAATATTGCTTACAGCATATCAAAAATTAATGTCTTAGCATCTGAAAATTATGATGAAAATTGCCAATTTTATCAATATTTGAAACTTTTGTTTGTATATTATTATAACTGAAAGGAATGATATTTGTATGTAGAACTTAAAATTATGTAATAGATTTGATCTAATATATTATTTAGAAACATATTGTAGTAGTTGCAATTTCATTTTATCTTTTATTTTTTATAAACATTATTTTTTTTTTTTTTTTTTTTTTTTTTTTTTTTTTTTTTTTTTTTCTCCTTCATTTAGAGTATACTTTTCAAGAAAGTTATGAATCTCCGGAATGCAATTGCTGATTCTGAAGGTCTTGCTCCATATATGATTTTCAGTAACAAGAATCTCTTGGATATAGCTGTACAGCGTCCTACTTCTATAGAATCTTTATCACAAATTGAAGGCATACCTTCAGCTAGAGTTTCAAAATTTGGGGAAAAAATTATTGAATTAATTAGCAATTTTTGCAAGGAACACAATTTGAAAAATGATGTGATTTCTTCAGCAAAACCACTTCCTCAGGTAAAGGTACTGTATGTTAAATAACCCCCTCCAGAAAAAGATCCATATATTGTTGTATTTGTTACTTTTTGGTTATCTGCAACCCCTTGAATTGTTACAAATTCATTGATGATTGGGAATTTGCATAAATCATTTATCCACTACTCCATCACTGTTGATTTACTTTGTTATGTTCATAAATAATTAGCAGAACCATTTTATGAAAAGAAAGTAATATTATGTGAAAAAAACCCAATTTTTTTGAGCTAATTTAAATTATAGCCACTAGTTTTTAGACTCTAGTAACCTATTAATGATCATTATGTTGGTAGTTAATCATATTTTTTTTCACTTGATTATATGTGTTCTTGACTTTATAATGTTCAGCAAAGGTCACTGCATTGACCTCTGCTGAACACTATAAGTAAAGTAACATAGATATATATATTCAATTAGTAATTTTGTTCTTCCTGTAAATTCAAATCTGCAATTATTCTCCTTTTGCTGGTTCATAATGAAATCTGGATGTTATTTGCTATTTTAATGCTTATTATGCTATTTCTTTGTTTTCATATCACTAGGAATTTGAACATAATTATTATTTTTTTTATATATTCATTATGGTCTTTTTTTTCCCCTTCTTTATGAATTAATTTGTGTTCATGTTATTAACACAGAATGGGAAAATTGACAATATCATATGGTATTGTTTTGTTGGGGGGGGGGCACTTGTTTCGAGCTATTGTGAAAATATTTTTGATACATGCAAGAAAAATCAAATGTTATATTAAAAAATATTTTCCATATAGATGAATTGTGATTTATGTAATCTTCCTGTAAAAATAATTATGTTTTTAAAAAAACAATGTTGATTACCTTCAAAATTTAAATTGCTAAATGAATAGTAATGAAATTTGAATGTTTAGTAAGCTAGAAATGTTAACCAGATTTTTTTTTTTAAAATGAATGAAGGAAATTAAAATATTTCATTACTGAGCTTTAAAATTATTTTTTTTTAGACTGAGGAACAAAACTTGCCTCTTTTAAAACAATTAAGTGGCACTGTCCAGGAAACTTATCTTCTTTCTAAAAGTGGAACAAGGGATTTGAAAGATATTGCTTCAGAAAGAGGATTGTCAATCAATACAATCGTCAGTCATATGACTGAAGCTGTGAAAATTGGACTTTCTGCTTCTCTAAGTACTTTCGGTGTTTCGAAAGAAATATTTGATATTGTGTCAAATGTCATTCGTTCACCACCCCTTAATGGAGGTAACTGTTGCTTGTGATGTTTTTAAAGTATTACTTAAGATTTACATTTTTTTCAATGATTATGTGTTGAAAATAATAACTGCAAGACAAAAATTATTCATTGAAAAAAGTTTGATATATTTGTTTGTGTATTTTTAGTTTTGTACATTTTTGTTTGTAAAATTAATTCTGTCCCCCTCCCATCTCCTCCTCTCATTGCTGGAAAATACATTAAAACTCTAAAAGTTGTTTTGATCTTTTTTATCTTTATTCATTTATATAAAATATTAATTTCGTCAATTTATTGAATTGTTTTGCATAAAGTACTTCTCATTAATTAATTATTTTGCGGCATATCTTTTAAACATTTTAAAATTTCAACATTTTTTTCTAATTTGAAATATATTACAAAATTGCATCATTTTACTGGAAACTTCAAGGAAAATGTACCAAAGCATTAAAAGTTTGAAATGTTTTATACATACATGTTTATAATTTCTGTTCATTGTTAAGTAAAATGTACTAAATTAGTGCAAAATGCGCATTTTCTGTACTAAATTAGTGCAAAATGTTCGTTTTTTTGTACTAAATGAGTGCAAATTGTTCATTCTTGTTTCCAAAAATTGTCTATGGAATTAATTTTAATCCAATGTTTTATTTAAGCGGTATGTTCTTGCATATTTAAAAGTATGTATGTAAATAATGAAATGCTTTTTAACATATGCAGTCTGTGATTTATAGTCAGATTATTTGAAATTACACAATATTTCAATGATTTTTTTAAAAATAATCATATTAATATGTAAAAACATGTTTTGGATTCAGAATTATTTGCTATATCCTGAATATGATTAGTAAGAAAAACTGATTTGCAAAAAAAATTACCTAAACTGAAATTACAGATATTTTAATAAAATACAGAGAGAAATTTTATGTATATTCAAAATGAAATGTGTATTGCTCTTCGTATTAATCAAATCTGCTTTAATGTAAACTTCTATAAACTATTAATTTCTTAGCCAAAATAGGGTAACTTTAATCACATAACTTGAAAAAGGATAGTTTGAAAGAATATTAGAAAGGAGTTGCTCAAAATATAGCTCTTTCATAAGTAAATGATATTCTACATTAATCTTATGAACTTGGTTTTGAATGCTATTTTTACTATTTTTAAATATAAAGTTATAAATTGAATAATTTATTTCAAATTAAATTATACTTAAATGCAAGTCTATAAGAAAAAATCAAATTTTACTAAAACATTTGTATTCATAATTTACAATTAATTGCATAAAAACATTTTTGAAATTTCTAGATGATTCACTTTTAGTCTGATTTCCATAGGCTAAGAAGCTGTTATTGGAAGTATAAACTTTAAGAAAGTTTTTGAATACAAATAAAATATTTTAACAATATCTGACGTTTATGTAATATGAAATTCCTTTGTTCATTGTTTTAGATGTTAGTCGTTTAACACCCATAAAGCAGTTGTGTCCTGATTATATTGAGTTTAATCACATCAAAGTTGTTATTGCATTTCTTGAAAATAAATATGGATTAAATGAAACTTCACAGGACGAAGGAAATTCTAACAAAGCCAAAGTAAGTTATTTAGAAATTCTTTTGAAAGTTTTAACATCATATATCATCATTCTAAAGCAGTATAAAACAATTATCAGTGTGAATGAAAAAAAAAAAATTAAGGAACTAAATTCTTATATTAAAATAAGAGTTCTTTTTTATATTACAAAATCAAAATTGTTTTCCATTGTAAATTTTCTTATAAGATATTTTTAATAAGTGTATGTGCTCTAAAACTAGTTTTAATGTGTTTTAAATATTTATATATCTTAGGGTACATCATGTATGAGTGGAGGTACTATGAAAAGTAATTCATCCTATACTACTACTAATACAGTAGCTGTCTCTTCTGTTGAAAACAATTCTAATAAAAGAAAGGAAAGCAGCTATTTCTCACAATCCAATGATGTCCCTACAATGAAAAAACTAAAAAGCAACAAACTTTTTAAGTTATGATTTGCAAGGATGTTTGTACATTATTTCATGTGAATGCTTTTAAACATGTTTTTTTTTTTTACATCAATATGAATTTGTACAAAAAAAAATCGGTTATTTTCAATAATTGTGATAAATGATGTTTTGTTTCATATTGTACCAAAAAGATAAGTGGCATGATTTTAGAAATATCGATGTTATGTTGACTGTATTTTGCTGTATGTTATTTTTGTGAAAGTAGGAACGGAATTTCCAAAAATTTCTTATTTATTATGATTTTCCAATCATGATAAGTAAATTTACAATTTTAGTAAAATTGAATTCATTTAGTGAACATTTTTTTTATTAACTGGAAAAAAGCTTGTTAATTTTGTTGCATTGTTTATACAATGTAATTATGAGGGCAAATATGCCAAAAAGTTGTGAATTATAAAGTAAATATGCTGTTATAACAAATGATATATAATACTTTATTAAAATAGTTTCTTATTAACTGATTTAATAATTAAATAATGATTTATAATTATTTGAATTCTTTTTTAACCTTAATTTAAGGTTATCTATAGCAGCATTTAAAAACTTGAATTTTCTATTCAAATTTTTTGTTTCCTTTTGTTAAATGCTTTTTAAGAAGCTTGGAATATTCTTTCATTATTATTTGCTTCATTTTGCATTCCAAAACACTGTATTGTGCATATAAGATACATATAATTCAAATATTTTACATTATGTGCATTGAAATGAACTATTAATAAGAAATGCTTTTGAAAATTAAAGTGTTGCTCCCCCCACACACTAGATTTTTTCCTGAAGTAATTTACTTTTCTTTAAATTCTACAATTCATAGCATTTTCTCCATGAAACAGATACAAGGTTATGCTAAATGCTTTTAGAATTCTTTTGCTTCTTTAAGATATATGTAGTATAAAAATTATTAATAAGCATTATTGCTATGTGAAATTCATAGTGATTTTCTACTGAAATTTAATGTGTATACATTGTTAAAAATAATTTTTCAAGACAAAAAAACTCCTTAGAATTACAAATTAATAGAGAACGTTTTAAATGGTTTTATTATTGCGTTTAGATTAATCCTAATGTTCAATAAAAAATTCCATGTTTTTAGTAAAGTATTAAAAGGGGATTGAATGGAAAATTAGTTGTGTTAGAGCTTCTGATAAACACATTTCATCAAGATGATATATATTAGGTAACTAATTTCTTACCAGCCTGCTTAGGTAGTAATTGTAACAATCATAAATATTAATTTCATTTATGTTGTAAAATAATGTAAATAGCAGAAATTTAATTTGGTATCTAAAATAAAAACAGATAATATTGAGATATAATTTTAGTATTTTTAAATCTTCCCATAGAAACAAAGTTATGTTTCAATAAATTTTCCTTATTTTTTGAATTTTTAAAATAACCATTTTGTTATTAAAATTAAAGGATATATTCAACAGATTATTTACCCATTCTAAAGACTGCTTTCAAGTGACTTAAGAAACTATTGTTACCTGTATATACTACAGTGATTATATATTGTTACCTGCATATACTACAGTGATTATATATTGTTACCTGAAGACTACAGTGATTGTAAATTTGCCAACTTTTTCTAATACCTGTGTATATATCAATAAAATTTTCTAATAAAACCAGTGTACCAGGAATACTTTAAAATGACAGTATAAAATGAAAATCAATGATAATAAGATATTTTGATTCTTGTATACTATGATAAAAGTATTTGAAGATAAATAATACAAATAAATTCTACAATTTTATAGCAAATTACAAATAATACTTATACATGAATAATTTTTCACTATGGAAACAATATTTAAATATATAATTTAAATGTACGTAATCTCTTGTTTTAAAAAAATAAGCTCATAAGAAACAAAACTGATTTACATTCTGGTCTCTTAATCATGATCATACATACAATTATATGTGATTATAAAATTTTTATACAAAATAATACCACTGTCGAAAAAGTTCTTTCATGTTCCACGCTGGTTGATTTAATAATTTTAAATTATTTAAGTATATGTCCCTGGTATATTTTCTTGTTAAAAAATATTTAAAGGATTTTATAAGTGTGTGTGTGTCAGACGCAAATTATTATTATGTATTTCTGTTTTTGTTTTGATCATGAACTTAAGTTTCTTTTTCATGGATAACATAATTATGGATGTTAAAGGAATTGTGCATTCTGAATTTTCAGAAACAGTAATGTTAATTAATTCTGTTCCAAGTGGCCAAATATATAAATAGTATGTACTCAATCAATTTCATGACTTTATCTTGAATATTTGTTTTATTAAAACAAGTAAAAACGTGGTCCTAGCAAATAAATAGAAAAATAAGTTTGTTATAGTTATGTTCATACTTTACTGGATGAAACACCCATCACAATTTTCTGATAAATAGGTTTACTCAAATTGCAATCTACTGTGGACAAAGCCATAATACAGATTATTCATTTAAAATTCTTACAGCTAAATTTTGTTTTCTCATTAGAATTGACTTACCTTTTAGTTTGATTTCTATGGTTCATTTAATTATCGCATTAGATTAATAGTGAGAATTTTGTGAAATTGACTTTATATAATTTTCATATATATATTAAGTTTGGAATATCAAGTAGTCTATGTATTGTATTAAGTTTAAATTCATTATATAATAAGTAATTGAAACTATTTATATCAATGACACTGTTATAGTGATGTTAAAATATTTCAGTATTAATGAAATGAATTTATCATTATAAATTCTAATGAAATATATTAATTTCTAATAATTAGTTAAAACACACATAATATTTAAGCTTTAATATAATATAATATGAGGATTTAGATTAAATCATTCACGTCATTTTATGCTCCTACTTTAAAAATGGTGAATATGTTCTTTGTTATAATATGTACAGTAAAAAAAAAAAATCTCAGAATTTATTTTTTTGTAATTAATTATTGGTATGCTTAAGCTGAATTTCTTTATTGGTTTTAAAAAAAATTAGGAATCGAAAAACAATTTTAATGGGAAAAATTATTATAATATATTTTGAAATTAAGGTATAATTAGAAGTAATTTGCCAGAAAATTTGTTTTTGATGATCAATTTTGTTTTTTTAAGTGCATGAAAAACAATTCCAGGTTTAAAATCAGTTATATATATGTATGTCAAATATTTGGTGTGAATTTACCAACTTCTATGATTCAAAAGTTTCTTTTTTGCTACATATAAAAACACTTGGGTGAAATAAAAACATTTTAAATTTAGCAGCTTTTTATATAATAAATAATTGTAATTCATAAATTTAATGATTGTATGTGACCCTTAATGCAAAAATGAAAAAATACCTTTTTAAAAAAAATAAAATTCAAATTTGCAGCCAACATAGTAACTTGCATTTATTTGTATGTAACTTTTATTCATTTAAATTGGTTATATAATTTAGAAAATATTTTTAATATACTGCATATGATTCATACTTTAAAAGCAAGGTTACTTTTCTTTGATTTTTTTCCTCATTAATATATATATAATTATCTAACCAAATGAGAGAAATATATCAAATCATATAGCAACATTTAAAGAGAATTATTCCATGTGTAATAAATTCCTTATTCTGAGCATGTAAATTTGGAACTTTCAATTAAAAAAAATTATATGAGATTCTAATAGACATGAACTGTTCCAAATTTCACGAATTTTTCAAATTTTGTTCTATTTTAATGGTAATGTTAAACTATGTACATATACTCGTTTTCACTCACAAAACATTGTGTTGGGAGGAATAGTATTTTATTATTATTGAGAAAAATATATTTTGACTACCTGATGTGTGTGTAATATTGTTATAGAAAGTTTGCAATCTATTGTCTTCCCTGAGAATGGCTATTATGACTAGAAAGATGATTTTACTGTCAAGCAAGATCCGCCGTGTTGCGGAGTTTATGTATGTTAAATCTGACTTTTTGTCGAGACGTGTGTTCGAGCCCTCTGTCACTAAAGACCTGCCATGTTGCTCGGATGATGCACGCTGAATTTTTCGAGGTCCCGAGTACCTCCCTCCAGGCGAGGTGTGGAAGTTTGGAGAGGGAAATACTAGTCGGGTATCATTCTCGTCATTTGACAGAGTTTCAAAACTGCGAGGCTTTAAAATTGTGCTTGCAGCCCGATTCTTCGATCCTTTTGCCTCGTCTTCGCCTTGGTGGCCGCGGTAGCCTAGTGGTCATGGTCTCGGATTCGTGACCGGCGGTTTTCTTTCAGTCGCGGGTTCGATCCTTGACTATCAGACTCGCCTTGTAGCCGGGGCTGATGCATGTTAAATCTGTCGGGGCCCAAAGTCCTCCCGTAGGCGTGGTGTGGAAGTTAGGAGAGGGGGTTCCAGCTCAAGTGTCGTCCTCGTCTCTTGACCGTGGTTCAAAATTACAAGGTCCGTCGCCTATAGCCCTCGTGTTGCTTCTAGTGCGACGTTAATGAAAAAACTAAACTCTCACTGTAAACCTCCACTTTCACTCACACATTTTTACATTCCAAAGCCGATCAATCAGCGATAGCCTAGTGGTCATGCTCGCGAATTCACGGCCGCCGTTGTTTCCGTCGTGTCATAGGTTCCAGTCCTGATGCTTCTAAAGATACGCCATGTAGCGGGGCTGATTCACGTTAAATCTGTTCAGGTTTCAAATCCTTTCGAAGGCGTGGTATGGAAGTTTGGAAACTGGGGTTGCCAGCCCAGGTATCATTCTCGTCACTTGACCGATGTTCAAATTCTTCGAGATTCTTTTAAATTTTGAAGTGTAAATAAGATTTGCAATTTGATGAATGAATGAATTTTGACTGATGAATTTTTTATTTTCATCACATGTTCAATCTAATTAATTTTTTTTCCTTTTATTTATTTTCATAAGCTTTTATTTAGTTTGTTTTGTATATATGAATGTAAAATATGTCTTTCCAGTTCAAAATTTTGTTCTAGAATTTTAACTCGCTTCCCATCATCCGATCGAGCAGAAATTTTGCGTACATGTATAACTCCAATGATATTACAATATTATGGTTCAGGCATTGAATGTAACATGGTCCAAATAAATTGAAACTTTGCACACACAATAAAGCTCATGTAATACTTTTTTTTTATGTCTTGAATTTCCAGATTAAGATTTGTATAAGTAAAAATATTTTTTATTCACGTTTTTATTTAATGATGGACCAAAAGGTAAAAAAATACTTTTTTAAGTGTAAAATAACATATAATTCATAAAATATATAAAGCGTTAAGGCTCCCGTCTACCCGCCATTTTGATTTCGTGGACGTAATGTTAATCCTATGGAATTTTTCCGACTTTAATTCTCACATCTTTACTATTTGAATGCAATAATGTGCATCTGAAAGAGCAAAAAATAATGAATGTTTCTGTGAAATTACTTTTTTCCTCCGATTTTTAAAAATCAGAAGGAAAAAATGACTCCACAGAATTCATTAGTTTTTGCTTTATCAGATGCATTTTATTGCACTCTATTAGATCAAATAAGTAAAGATGTGAGAATTAAAGGCGAAATTCCTTGGGATTGATATTACGTCCACGAAATCAAAATGGCGGGTAGACGGGAGCCTCACTATTTCTTTGATTTCATATTTAAGTATGTAATTGTGGGGTACTTAATTTATGGGTTTTTATTTCACAAATTATATATTTCCCACTTAAAAAAATGTTTTTATGCCTTTCAGTCCACACTTAAATAAAAGCTCGATTTAAAAATGTTATTTACTTATATTTATGTTTTATTTTAAAAAAGTCGATATATGGATAGGGTGGAAGACTTTAACAAAGGCTTAAAGTCTGGTTATTCAGAAAATATTACTCATTTCAACTTTGTTAATGCTTTGTCTTTTTTAAATTTCCAAAATCCCCGAAGATAGTGTTGAAGCCTCATTGATAGTAAAAATATCTACATAATTTCAAAATCGTAAATATCTTTAATAACATGATTTTATATCCTACAAAACTGACTCTTAGACAACTTAAGACATCCTACAATTGTTAATAAGAAGCTGATATTTATATTTTAGTTTAATCAACTTTATTCTTTTCCTCAAATACAGTTTTCATCTATATAGCTGTAATATCTTCTGAGCAAATAACTTTTCTGAATTTACCTTTTCATGATTGAGTTAATGATAAAAGTAATTAAAAATCATTATTGTTCATTTAAATGTGAAAATTTTCATGTATTGTTTACTTCGAATAGCGTAAAACAAATTAAACCAATTCATGGATATTGTAATGATTAAAAATTTTAATGAAAAACTTAAATTAATTAAGTGAAAGTTGGGTTCTCTTTTCTAATATGACATTTTTCATATTTATTTTGAAAACTCTTTTTTTAAAAAAGTTTTCAAATCTCTCACCTTTTTTGAAAATTTTTATCTCTTTCCTTAAAAAAAAAAAAAAAAAAAAACTGTACTATAAGTGCTTAGAAAGGCAGAAATTTCATATTTTGCACTTGAATAATCAAACTTTCTACTGACACTAATTTAATTTTTTTATGAAAATCATGACATTAAAAGTTACAACCATATATTAAATGGTTCAAGTGCACTAGACATCTCCATGTATCCTTTAATACTGAAATGTTCTAGTACGCGACCTTTATTTCAGTGACTAATACAAAAACTTTTCAATTTAAACTTATAGTTGTCAAATTTTCTCTGCATTTCTTCGTATGATGGCGGAAAGAATAAAAAATATATATTTTTTTCTCTATGCACGGGGGTTCTGTAGAGTATGAAAGGCCTAATACTTGGCATTGCGCCAAGTTCAGTTCGGTCGTTTCGGTGTGACAAAGAATTACTTTGTATCTCTTATTGACCAGAGATAAACATTGAATAATTTGCCGAAGATTATGTAAGTCATTGATGTTTCTTTCAGAAAAAGAAAATGACTTTACAAGAGTAATATACATGGAAGATTTTTGAATAATTTATTTGACTGATTCTTCCATCGTAAAAGTGAGTCAAATTTTACTTTTGGTTTGAAAAACTACTAAACAAATTGAATGAAAAATGTTAAAAAAAAAAAAACATAAATATACATCCACTGAAAGAAGTAGATTCGTTAAATGTTATGCAATCTTTTTTTTTTTTTTTGCCATGAATGATCTTGGGAATTTTTTAAAAATATGAGCAGACGAAACGAATGATTCTAAAATCGGAAGCGCTGCTAACTATATTTTATGGTTATAAGAACAAGATTCTTATTCGCTTCCTCGCCTTTCAGAAAAATTTGCATAATTGATGTTGAAACCATGAGCTCTGCTTATCAGTCTTTAAAAAGAGTCACGGAAATTTCAAGTTCTCTTTTGCGCTTAATAAAGAAATTTGTAAGATATTTAGTTGCAAAAAATATTAACGGTATCATAATTTACAGCCTCATATATAATATTGCTCTAAATAGAACATGCAACATAAAATAGTAGTGAATAATTATTAGCTTGAAAATTACACAGAACAGGGATATGAAATAGCTAAATTTTCAGCTTGTTATAATTTGCGATGTTCTTTCTTGTTTTTATTACGTCATGTTGTATGATTTTATTCTGTTTTATCGCGATTCTACTTTCTAGCGAGTCTGCCATTATTTTCGGAAATTTATGCAAATATGAAGACAATGAAAAGAACTGCATCCTTTTATAAGTTTTTTTTTTTTTTTTTTTTTTTGCTAAACAGTCAAAAGGAAAGAAAAAAGCTTAGATTAGAGAGATAATCTACTTGAAATTGAAGTCACTCATTCGAGATTTGCAATTCTGTTACAGTCGTTGACGTTGATATTGTTACGAACATAAGATGGCGCTTCCCTGCGGTGGCTCTCTTATGAAGGAAAAGATGCATTTACAGAGATTTCATCAGTTTGCAAAATAGAGTTTAGGTAATGACACCTTAGCCTTGGCGATGGATTTGACGACTATTTTGGCGACAAATGGAAAGATCTCGAAGGTTCTGGAACATAGAAGAAATATCGACCAGGAGGAAAGTTACGGATTTTTCGTGAATTTTCCCATGTAACTTCATACCTGGCTGGAATAGGTACAAATACGCTGAGAGGCAGGGAATCAGTGTGTGTACAGAATCAGTCTGTGGAGTCTGCCTTGGTGAATCGATTGAAAGCTGTTGGCACTTGAAGTGGAGCTTGCTGGATGAATTTGTGGAGAAGCAGTGTGTATCTGCCCGAAATTGTCGGATCCTACCCTCTAAGTGCAGAATATTACTGCTAATAAACAAGTGAGCTGAACATTGCTGAAATAACTGTGACTGTCCTTAAATGTGTGTCTTGTTCGTGTATTTAGGTGACTAAATTGTGTATCTGTTTGTACTGTTATTGTTCAAGCTGTGTTACCTGTGTGTCATCCTGAAAATTTACGAATAAAGCGTCATTTATCATTATCCTTCAAATTGGATTTGATTTTCACTTCCTACACATTCCCAAAGGAAACATTTTCATAATAATATTATGAACAGTGTCTAGATAAAATTCAGCATTTTTTTTGTAGTTGCTTTGAGTATCTCATATTCCCTAATTGTATTTAGTATATTCTGTTGTTCACCTCAAGTAAATGCTTATTTTCCCTTTTTCTCAAGATGTATTTACCATTTGATGAAAAAAGATAGCAATTAAGATCTTGATCTGAATTTTTTGTGAATTGAATGTACATGGTCACTTTTAATGACAAATTTACTTACTCATACTTCCCTAGCCATCGAATCTTAAAGCTGTGAGCCAAGAAGAAATAATATGAAATTCGAAATAATTTATTTATTTTCAATTTAATTTGATTACTGGTTGTTTCTTGAAACGAAAAAAAAATGAATAAATGTTTCCAAGAAAATACGAATTCCAGTTTGACAATGGTTAGAATGACTAGATTTTTTTTTTTTTTAAAGAAATCGATGTAATTGATTATTGATCCTATTTGTTTCTTCCTTCCTGTCATGTCCTATACACTGAGCATCGCATGTTAATAGTGTGTCAAATGTTTCATTTTTATCGTCATATATTTTTTCATTCACCCGTTTTAAAGTCTGACGATGGGTTAGACGCTACTTGTTTTTTTTTTTTTTTTTTTTTTTTTTTAAGCAAATGGCTTTTTACATCATATTTCTAGATGCATTAGATTCTCTTATATTTTAAAAAAATCATTGCAGATTCTTTAAAACATTTTGAAGTACACTTTTCTACAATTGAAAATCAAATTAATATAAATTATTTCCTTATTTCGAAAGTCAAGCTCGTATCTTAATATTCTGAATTGCAATCTGAAGAATTTTGAATGATATATGTTGAATTACTTAAAATCTCAAAGCAAAACAGTACTCGCATATAATGAATTACCTGAAAAAATACAGTAACGAAATAAATCATTCAGTTTCTTTCCATTCGATAAATGACGGCTCTAAATGAGTATTAATTTTATTGATTCATCTAGAAGAATATGAAGGTTATTCAAAATAAATCCTGCATCCTGCAATTTCCCCCTCGTTGGGGAAATCACGATACCGAGGTGCCTTAGTGTTCTTTTTAAAAACGTTTTTATGTATTTCACTTGGTGTGTGTGTGTGTGTCATCAAATTTTCGATCGTTAATTTAACCAACTTCCCATCAAGCTAGAGTTCTGAAACTATGAGAATCGTTCTTACTCGCCTAACAATGCAATATTTAGACATTTGCGACAAGGTTTAACTAATATTTTCTTTAATAATGCAGTTTAGCCCAACCACTTGGCGCGATTTCAAAAATTGGCACCAAACTTGGCGATTTTTTTGTTTGGCTGAACGTTAAGTCCGTAAAATGGACCAGGGTAGCCACATTTGGTAAAATACCGCCAAATAATTCTTGTCACCAAGGGTGATTGGGTTAAACTACATTCCAACCATTTAAATTACCGGATGAATTAATTAATTTTAGTTTGTTTTAAAGTTCTTATGTATTTCACTTGGTGTGTGTCTGTCTGTGTGAGTATCAATGTGTCATCAAATTTTCTGTCGTTAATTTAGCCAACTTCCCATCAAGCTAGAGCTCTGAAATTTTGGGAACAGTTCTTACTTGCCTAACAATGCAATATTTAGATATTTGCGACCAGTTTTAATTAATATTTCAATAATTTTCTTTAATAAACTTTGCCAGCATATGAAAGAGTTGGTTTTTATCTCAAATTATTTCCTCGTAGGGTTTACAATATTTGGTAAACACAGGAGACGCGCTCCCGGGAAACCATAGCGATCCTTCTCTGTTTTCAACCATTCGTCTTGTCCATCATTTTCTCTCCTATTTCTTCCATCTTTCTTCTGTACACTCCAACTTTCACTCAGTCATACACATTCTGCAAATTTGTACAAATTTATTAAATTAAACTCAAGTGGCAATAAAAACATTCACAATAATAATTATGTTTCCGTGAAAACATTTTTTGCAAATTCCCTGTTTCACATAGAGCCAAGGTAGCCCGTTGGTCATCTTCGTGAGATTCGAAGCCGGTGACGCTTAAATAATGATTTCACCGAAGACTGATCATTGCGGAATGATGAGAGTTAACTCTCTCAAAGTCCTGACGTTGAGTGATGTGGATGACAAGAGGATAATGTCCTCAAAATATGACTGATTTTCAGGAGAACTAGGTCTGTTACCATTTGTTTTCATGGTGCTCTAAATTGATGGTGATTCATAAAAGGAAAGAAAAAAGTCAAATTCCATTTGCTGTTATAGAAAGTTACTTATTAAAAGTTCAAAGTTGCGAGGTCTGTCGCCAGTAGCCACATCATTATCATCCCCCTAAAATGCTTTATTGCGTCAATCACTGAGTGCTGAGAACAATGGGGATGCTAGTAAATCAATAATATTAAATTTTTGCAATATGGGATGTTTTCATGGTGCATATCAGAAGAATCTGGATTGTTAAAAATTATATTTCCTCTTAAGGCTGCGGTACTTTTAATTACGTTGAAGTATTATTACTTAAAGGCATAAAACCAACTGGTCTGATTCAGCTTCCGTAGAAATCTTGAAACAGAAACGCTTCTTTTAAAAGAAAAACATGAAACAATTCTTTATTCAGGCTTACAAATCATGATTAAATACTAATTAATATTCTAAGAACGCTTTGCACAGTTCTATATAAAAAAAAAAAGTACACTCTTAATCATTTTCGCAATTTTCAACGCAGCTGCACAAAACTGATATAATTTTGAATGATTTGAAAGGAACTAAATCATGATATTAATGGATTGATTATTGAAATAGCTTATTAATTTCTAGAAAAGAATTTTTTCATTATGGAACCCGATTTTTGAATAGAATCATATAGATAATAATTGAAATAGCGAATGATTCAAATTTCTTTGCAGGTCAATCAGGTTCCAGAGATATTCGGACAAAACTATAGAGGGGGGGGCATATACTAGAATACTTCTGCGGATATGATTCATAACGTTTCTTCCATTTTTAAATATTATGTGATGATTGGATCAAGAATTAAGATTTATAAAGTAGTATACGACCCCTTAAGCCTCTACTATTACCGACCATGATTTCAAAATTAAATATTTCTCCAACTAATGGAAGAGAATTGCAATAAAATTTGGATTTAAGGGTTTTATGATATGAGAAATACAAACATGTAAAAATATCGATATATTACGATTCACACATTTTTTATCCCGTAATTGAATTTAATAATACATATTTTCCATGCTGTGAATTTTTAAAAAAATTTAAGACCTTTTTTTTTAGAATTGGGGTAAAAATTATAGTTTTGTTTTGTGGAGCAAGAAATTTGGAGAAATATTGAGCAGCATTTTTTTTAATCGTCAAATATTTGAGAAACCTATTTAACAACAAGAGAACCATTTTCTTAGTCCTCGGAAACTAACAAGCAGAATTTTACGAAACTTGAAATTTAAACTTTTTTCATAAGAAATCAAGAAAATCAACGTCGATAACGAGAAAAGGAAGTTAATTAAGACATTATTTGTATCAATTAATTCATTACAGTCGTAATTGAATGTTCTTTGAACCATTGAAAATTATACTAATTTTATCCAATTGCGATGAGGATTGCAGAAATTAAATGTATTACATTTTTTGACAACTATACATACGAGGATGGTTCAAAAAGTGTATTCAAAGACAGATGGAGTTGCTAATGTTGATTGGTGTTGCCATTGTGTGCTGCCATTCGTTTAAACGGCTCCAGACCAAATTTGACCCTGATTCAGATGCTAATTTTGATTGCTGCCTCATAGAGTTGTCGTTGGTTTTCTGCGTTGAATTATCACCGTCGATGAGATATGAATTCATCTTAATACACCGGAACTTAGTGAACAATCAAAATAACGAGTTGTCTCCGGCGAGAAAAAGCGAAGAAGGTTTCATCGACCAGGAAAGTTATGATTACGAATTTTTTGGGATCCGAAGGGCATCATACTAATGGATTTTTTAGATGAAGGAAAAGTGATTGCTGGAAAATACTCTATGCGAGTTAACACCATTCCTGTCATGGGTACTTTTCGAATCTCCCTTGAATAACTGCTGTTTGGGTAGGTTGAGGTCCCTATCATTCTCAAGTTGACTTGGTTTGCATCTAATTTTCGCTTTTTAATATTCTTTGGCGGCCAGTGGTTTTCCGACCCCGTGGAGGGGGAGAGTGTCGATTGGCCTTGATGCGGCAGCGTTGTTTCAAACCCTTGTCCAGAGGGTCCGAAGGAAAGTTGATCGGTCGCTTTTTGTCATGCCTCAACCAAGTGAGTTAAAGAGAACGCCCTATTCGGACTAGTTAGTAAGGCATCTTAACTTCTGGCGCTGTTGTAGAAGAGAGTCGCTGTCTACTCCCCTTCCAGTACCATCGTGATGATACGAAGAGAAACATTGGTTTGTACAGAAGGTTGTTTTTTGTTTCTTTTCAGCCAGAACTGCAATTGATATTCATCTCCTCCATGTTGAATTGAGTTTTGTTTGGAACAGTTTTCCACTTTGAGTCATCGGCTGTCTCGTGTTGAGTGGCGGGTCTCGTCGACATGTGCGCCAGAGCCGGAATATCACCAGTCGTGATCTGTGCGTTTGTCTTAGTTAGACATACAGAGGCAAGTGTTTTTGTGTCGGGAGCTTATGCAATCAGTAGGTATAGGCTGTGCTGACATCTAGTGTTCAAGTCTTGAGTCACCATTTCGGCCGCGGTGGTTTTCCGACCCCATGGAGGGGGAAAGTGTTGATTGGCCTTGATGCTGCAGCGTTGTTTCGAACCCTGGTCCAGTGGGTCCGAAGAGAACGCCCCATTTGGGCTAGTTAGCAAGGCACTTTAACTTCTGCCACTGTTGTGGAAGAGAGTCGCAACAATTCTCTTAAATAAATAGCCATAAAGAATCAAAGTATCTATCGGTAAACTTTAGGGTTTCGCTTGGGAATAACGCTGCTTTTGATAATCGAAATATCATTACCATTTATTTTAGTCTAGTGACATTTATTTTTTGATAAAGAGCGGCTGTAGCCGAGTAGTTATTATCAATTTCTTAGCTGGTGATTTTCCAATCCTCATTCCTCTGAGTAAACCTTTCATTCGGCGAACGTTAAATAGAATAAGGCTGTAAAGACCTAATATATAATGTGGACGCGTTAAGAAAGTGAAATACCAGCTCAGGTGTTGTCCTCGTCACTTGTTCATAAATTAAGAATTGCGAAATCTGTCACGAAAAAAAGCCTTGTGTTGCTCTAGTGCTGCGTAAATGAAACCTGCCTTTTTATGAATAAAAGCATTCAAGATGAAGATAAATACAGGCCCTCAGGAACACAGAGGAAACAGAGGCGCTCCTTCTGCCGAATTCAATGCACGATGAACAAAAACACTACAGTGTCTCAAACTATTTAATTTTCTCTTGGTTTCCTTTTTGGCATGCTTAAGAAATAAGAACTTGCCCAACGATTTTGATCTTACCGTGAATTGCCACTACTTTGTATTCCTTCAATTTCACTGCTAAATCTTTGCATAGCATTGAATTTACTGAAAAGCCAATCACATTCTTTGTTCGGTTTTTTTTATGTCAAAGACTGAATTTTTTTTTTTTTCCCAATTCTATTCCGATGCGTCGGCGAAAGAAACGAATTCTTTCGCAAGCCTCACAGCAATTGAACTGATAGATTTTTCAAAAAAAAAAAAAAAAAAAATTTTTTATTCAACAATCCTTTAAAGAATGCATACGATTCAAATCCATGTTGAAAGCTTTTGCCACTCAACGCAATCCTTTAATCGTTTCACTAGAAAGACACAAATTCGATCAAATAAAAAACTTTCTAAAATGCAATAAAGTATTATTCAATTCTTCTATTCAAGAATAAAGGAAACGACCTTTTAAAAAAAATATCGACGCTCGTTCGAAAGATGTTTTCAAAAAATAACTAAACGTGAAACATTTTCGTCAAAGTAATCGAGAGAATTAAATACATGAATTTAATACAAGGAATCATTTGTAAGGTATCAGAAAACTATTACTTTTCTCAGTGAACAGCAATATTTCTAAATATTCCGAATTATAAACTCATATTTAATATACAGGTATTTTTTATTCACATTTACTGATATTGTTTTTATTTATTGAATGGTTTAATGGGATATGGAGGAACAAAAGCTATTATACTTCCTTTAAAACATTCTTTTAATTTAATAAATATCATAATAATTTCATATTCTATAGGAAAGCTCTAAAAACTTGTTTATTAACCTTTGCTATAACCAAAAAATCTTTGTAACTGATACTGTATGATGGGTCTATTTTGAGAACATTCCAAAAGTTAAATAGAATATGTTCCACAACATTTATATATATATACGGATATAAGTGCTACACATCGCATTATCATTCCATTATTATGCATTGTGTTATTAGTCAAAAAGTAAAGAATACTTTTATGTGTTTTGGAAAAGATCCGAAGTCTGATGCAACATACCCACGGATTGGAGCTATCCCCCCCCCCTTTTGGATATGAGGTTCTTATGTCGAATTTCATGCATGCCCCTTATCATGTTCGACCTAAACAATGCACATATTATGTTAGCGCGAAAAAAAACGAATGCGGTGTTCGAACCTATACTGTATCTAAGTCAAAATTTGAATTATTTTTTGGGAAATTTATTATAATAAAGGATGACGTTCTTTTTCTAGAATAAGAAGATTTTAACAAGCAAAACATTAAAAGATAATAAGTTCAAAAATATGTATTAGAAAGGAAATTTTATAAGGCCTACACATACAAATACTAAAAAACAATATTCTGTCTAAATAGGCTACAGGAAATGGGAAATATCTTTTGGAATTGCTGAAAACATTTCAATTTTGGAATATTAAATTCTATCAAGTTCACCAGTATATGGTATCGAGCAGTTAACCTATTGCTTTTATTGCTCCATTCAGTACTGCTCCCTAAGCGCTCTACTGTTGTGGAGTTTTATTTTAGTTTGTAGTGAATAAAAGTCTTTTTTTCAATTTTACAATATATTCATTTATAGCGGCATAAATCCGTAAGAAATTAAAAGACTGAAACTTTACCTTGATAAATAGTTCTAAACTTCTTTTCAAAATGTAATAAGAATAATAAAGATCTCACAGAACAAATGGTTGAATTGTAGTGCGCTTCTCCCCGTAGGATTACTTTATAAATCAAATTAAAAAAGACGGTTTCGCAGCAAGGTGGCCAATGCAATCGCACGAAGGCAATTAATTCAAGCCGCCATACCATTTAGGTATAGCATTCAATCTATGAAATCATATCTGTGAATGACAAAGAAAGGTTCATAGCCGGCATTTTAAAAATCTATATACTTTCTAAGAATCTGAAAAGAGAAAATTGACATCCACGATATTTTCCTGAATCGCAGTAAATAAGGTCTTATCACAACGATTGGAAACAACAGCAAGAAAACATTCTTTGGTTTCGCGTCATAAACCCGTGGCCGAGGAACACGTTCAACATTTTTTTTCACAGACTGAATATGTGTGGCAACATGGAAATCGGTATGCATGAAAATTGGGATTAAAAGACTCATTACCAAAAAATTATAATATATTATAAATCCGAGCGTATGTACATCAGGCCCATTCTTTTTTTCTTCTGAAAAGAATTTCATCTAATTCCACATTTTTGTTGGCTCCACGGTCGAATCCCATTTTAGCCGACACCTCGGCGTCGGAAAATAAAATGGCTCCGAAAATACGACAGATACGTTGAATTGTCTACTTTTGTGTGTCGTAATACAACATTACCAGACCCTATTTTAAAACAACCCATTTGGCATAATTTGGCGCCATTTGTTTTCTATTACAAAGGCATAGGGTAAAATAGGATCCAATCAGATAAAGTAAAAATATACTAGTCAAGAAGAAATGCTGAATTATGAATCTTCATAAAGCAGAATAAATTGAGTTGTCATTAAATGTGTACTCAATCATACCTGCAAATAATTTTACTATAAACATTTATTAAGTGAATTAATAAATAAAATATATATGTTGACGGATAAAAGCCTACAAGAACTTTTAATCTTCGTACCTGTTTTAACTGTGCAGCATGACTTTGGTCTTTACCTTGCCCAGATTTGCATTTAATTAAGAAGATTGAAGTTTAATATTTTTTGGATTTATAGAAAATGATGGGAGTTTGTAAGTGAAGTTGCACTCCACATAGGTGGCTCAAAGTTGAGGGAGTTGGGGTATGCTTTCTGCTGATGGGGTTGCAGCTTATCACATTGGTAAGAGAATCAGTGGAGAAATGAAAACGATTTTCTGCCGTTCCAAAACGAGCAGTGTTCTATCGTGCTTTGCTTTCTGTTCAGCACGCGATTGCATTTGGGATCAGACGTGTAATTTGTGATATTTTGTTGGCAATTGCTATCAATGTTTTCAAGATTTGCAAAGAATTTGATAGCAATTTTTTACATTACAAATTTTATGGAAGGGAAATTAATGGAGTTATAAAGGTCTACTTTTCTCATAAACCATTTGGTATTTAAATTTTGTCTTAAAACATGGTATCATGATTTTTCTAGTTTATTAATTTGGGTTTCAATTGCAAAATCTCAAACTGGGCTCGAATAAGTAAGAATTGGTCAGTGAATCAAAGTGTAGATAAGCAACTTGTTATTTCTAGTCTTTTTTGAATCCCCAGCTATTTAAGGGGTAAACTTTACTCACGCTTTTTCTGTAATTTCTTTTTAATATATGTGATGTGATTTTCAAATGTGAGTCGATTACTTAAAATTATATCGAGGTATTTTGCGTGCTGAGACCAGGATATTGAGAGATTATTTTTGTAGATTTTCGGGTAGATTCTTTATCTGTTTTTAGAGAAGAAAACTGCTTCAGTGTTTATGGCAACTTTCCATTTATAAAATCAGTCTTCAAGGATAGTAATAACGTATCTGTTAAGTGCGGGAGCAATGTTATTTAGTTCTGTGTGTTGGGTTAGAATTGCAGTGTTATCTGCATCCATGCAATTAATAATGATGTCAGTGTGGAGTACATCGCTCACAAAAATTGAGTAAGTTGTTGGCACAAGGATTGAGCCCTAGGACACACCTGTCATCTGCGGAGATGTTCTTATTGTCTAAATAGATGTTGTTAACACGTACAGTAAAGGAACGATTTCTTGTTTCGGAATTGGTTGATTTGATTATTTGAGGTGGGTATTGATTTTTATCAGTTTTTTTATAGATAAGTCCATTGCGCCACACTCTCGATTTTTCTTCATTTTTTTCTTCTGTACTTGACATGTTCGAAGATACTCAGTATCTGGTGGATATGGCGAATTTTACTCTAAAACCATGTTGCTTATGAATTAAAATATTTTCTTTTTGGCGATCGTTTAATTCTTTGTAAAACAATTTTTTCAGCTAGTTTATTAATAACTGGGGGATTGTTTAATTAAACGGTAGCTATTTGGGAGGATGAGATCTTTATCTGGTTTAATGATGGAAATAGCTGATGCAGTTTTCCATGACTGAAGAAAATAATCGACGTTGATAATATTTTTAATGATGTTAATAATCTTAAAAATATTTTTGATTGGTAGTTTACTTTGTCATTTTGTTGATAATACTTTTCCTTCCTGAGACTTTTTGAATTTTAATTTTCTTAATATATTTAAGAATTTTAAAAAGTGGTTTGGGGGAGGGGGGTGTTTCAAAAGTTATTTTCGATTGCAAGATAACTGAGAACGAGATGTTACTTTTTTTTTGCAATCATGATTTGGACTTTTAATTTAATTTAGTTTGGATTTCTTTTCGAGAGATTTTGCAAGAACGTTTGCTTTTTCTGAATCTGAGAATGTAATATTGGATTTGCTTTTAAGGGCGGAAATTGGGGTTCTCTTTTTATGTAGAGCTTTGGCCAGTACCCAAAGGGAATCGTCCTCGGCATCTAGTGTAGGAAATGTGTAAGTGTAGCAGAGTGTCTTCCAAAGTTTTGTGCGTGAAAGTGCAGAATTTTCTTTTAATTTTTATTTTCAATATTATTTAAAGTATTTTTTCGTTAACTGCCAATACTTTCTAGCCTTATGTTTATCTTTGAAAAATGTTTCATAATTCTCTACTGCTGTAATTCGTTTTGTTGGATGGAATGGGTTTTGAGGCTATTTTATGGACCTGGACTAATTTGCTTCTGAATTTGGGAACCTGCTCTTTAATTTTTGTGTTTGTGATGAGGGTGGGGAAGGTAAGTGAAATGTTTGCGTTTAAAATGTTTACAGTTTTTGGATACATTTATTTCATTGAGCGCTATATGTATGATTGTTTTAAAACTAAGAATTAATGGGTTATGATCTTAGGATACTTCACAAATAAGAGTTTACTTCGCTCGGCCAATGAATGTTGCATATCATTTCAAAATCTGGGATGGAGGCGGAGTGATAGCCAAAGCGTGTCGGTGTGAACGTGACTAGGATGTGGAATTCTGTTTGATCAGAATTTTTTTTTTCATAAATGTGTCTCGAGTTATTGTAATTAAGCTGATATTGTGGGCGTTAATGTCTCCGCATCAAATCTAAACATCTCCGAGCTAAGTAATTGTTTCCAAGTTGTGTTGAGCAGAGGGAATACAAGAAGTCGGTGGAACGTAAATACAGGAAATAATTAATGAGTATTCTTCCGGGAGATGGGGTTCGGGTAAGAGCATATAATAGTATTTTTATGACGGGTTCGATTTATGTACCCTTACAGTCACATGGCAAATACAGTTCCGACCACCATTTTTTTGCTGCGCCTCATTGTAGCCAACTTTTGCTTTTTACAAACACTTTCTTTAAAAAATGCATATTTGTTTGCAACATTAGCACGTAAATGAAAGCTCTCGTTTCAAAAGTATCTCCATTATATCAGACAAAAGCAAAAGTAAAATATATTGTAAAAATCCAAACTCTAGCATATCATTACCTAACTATTAATTATACTCTCTCTCTCTCTTGGAATTTACAACTATAAGTTCAAGGCTAATATCAGATTTGACTTTAGTGAAGAATACGTAATTACATCTGTTTTGTGACTGTCGTGAATTGAGTCCATTACCATAACCCTTATCAGTTCCTAAAATACAGAAAAAATACATAAGTGCTCATCATATTTAAATACTTTATTCTCCAGTGTATATCACACCATATCATTTGCATTAGCATATGAAACAAAACATCTTTTACCAATCGATTCGATTATTAATGTACAGCCATTCATCACGTAGATTAAACTTCTAAAAATTGATCCACTGTGTTACAAATAAATAACAATTGCTCTTTGCATATTATTTAATTCATCTGATAAATATTCATTAACTAGCTTTTCATGTGTTACATATCTTAATCGTTATACATTTCCATTGAGTGCAAAAATCTTTATAACCGGAAAGCAGCGTAACTGTTCCAGCGATAAATTAGCTTGATAGATATACTGCAGTTTTTTCACGACCGGATAGCAGTGTTCCTCTAACAACGTTGATAAGCAAGGCTGACTTAAGTACCAAAAAAAATTCACGTACTCGTGTCCTTCAATTTGTTTACTACATTTCCTTTTTAGCAAGCAGAAGAATTGACTTTCCGAAGCATTTGGAATGGAAAACTGTTGAAATAATATTTCGATTTTACTCCTCTTCTACACTTTTATAAATCAAGGTCAAAGCTAAAAATGTGTTTAGTTTCCACAGTAGAGATGTTGTTAAAAGAACTGTATTATTATCCGAATGTGGAATTTTTTTTAAAAAAAAGGATTGTTATTTTCATTCGCATATCTGAAATCATTTTGCTTTCAAAAACTGGTTTAGCAGCAATTCGAATTAACGTCATAAGAAAAAAAAATGGCGAGTTGCTAGACAGGCGTCCGAGGGTTTAAGTAACGTTTCGTAAAATGGTAGAGATTTTTACATGATTTTGAAAATTGAATCACCCAGTTTTTATTCTTTCGCCGTTTTTTTCAAAACCCTCCTTTGTTGAAAAAGTAATGTAAAAAATGAGATGAATCAGTAACGAATATTAAATAAATTATAATGTGAATCAAGCCAAGTTAAATACCTTAAAAATACAATTGGAAATAGCTGAAAAACTCTTTTCGCAGTTTTAATCAGATGTTAATGTAATAAAATCAAAATCCAATGAAAAAAAATAATGAAAAAAAAAAAAAAAAAAAAACATGAAAAATGGACTGCCATTGATCAAATTATTTCGAGCTAGTCATCTATTTTATAGTTAAATTAAAATATTTTCTTTAAGCGTTTTGCTTAAAATCTTTTTCTTGTGTCTTTTGCGAAAGAAATATTCTTTTTCAGCAAGCAAAGAAAAATATTTCGATTGAATTGAAGAGGGATTTCTAAAACTAAACTCTTTTCGCACCGCCTTGAATTATTACTATCTTTGAAGCTTAGGTTTCAGATAATTAGATATAAAATGTACCAAGAATTCGAAGACAATGCTTAATTAGGGGAAAGTTAAACTTCTCTAATTAGTACGAATTCCGGAAGAGCAGTTGAACTTTCTAGAGATTTATTAGACGAATACAAAGAATGTATTATTAATACAAATCTTTTCCTATCAATTAAAAGCCCAATTTAATAGTTTAAGAATGACGGACTATTAAATGGATTCTTACGAGAAATAATTATTTAAAAATAAATACCCTAAAATTTTGAATAGATTATCATACTCTTTGTAAAGTTTTAATACATTATTTTCTTAATTAAAGGCAAAGTTTAGTAAACAAATGACATTGGAAATAAGGATTTTGATTTGAAATAACGTCTCATAATTTCAATATGAGCTATTGGTGATGGACTTCGTGATACTGAGCCATGTTCGAATAACGAGAACAGCACCTGGGATGAAGCTTCCCTCTCCTAATTTCAACACCAATGGAAAACTTTAAGACTGAGTTCAAATTCGGGTCGGGGCCTTTTTTCAGATAATTTCCTGCATGTTTTTTCTTGTAAGCCCCTAAAAGACTCGAAGGAATTATATGAATATATTTTTTTTTTGATAAGGTTACTAGAATATGTGTATATATAGGGTTCCAATTCTATAAATAAGGCGACCCATCTACTTAGCGAAGTGATTGACGTAGAAGTCAGAATTTTGATTAAAAAAAGCATCCACAATCTTAAAATAAATCATAAACTATTAGAAAGAGAAATGATTCTCAAAATTTCTTACGGAATTTAATGTATACATTGACTGGATTGTCTCCTGTACACACCAATACTAAAATCAGGCCCATTCCTGACGGTTATGCAACGAATGCCCCGCATGTAGGCGCACAGAAATGGCTCTTCTTTAAAATATAACAACCTCTATTTCCACCTTAAAAAATTACAATCATCACACATGACGTCAATTCACATAGCTATATTTGTCTTCGGAGTGGAATTTTGAAGCTCAATAACAGTAATGAAATAGACAGACTCTCATAAATCTGAATTTTGACCGAACAATCTAATATGGGAATTAAGCTATGTAACCATCCAGAAATTCGCATCTTACAAAAATTTTGAAATGAAGTAGGAAAAATTGTAGAATAAACGAAAGGATTTCAAAACATGAAAAAAATGTTGGAATTTTTAGACGATTTTTTTCCATAATTTTGCTAAGAAGAAAGCCAAATAAAGCATGGGAGGCGAGAATAAGGATGATTTTTGAAAAAGTCAGAACAAAACTTACAACCTCATTATTATTTTCATAATCTGTTTACAATGTCTTGCACCCTCGTTAACATGCAAATCAATTGATAAGGTATGAGAAAAACTAAAATTTAAATATATATATATATATATATATATTAAGCTTTATTTTAATCTATCGAAAAGTTTTAGAGAAGTTTATTATGAAAATAAAAAACTTTTCATTTGCAATTGCAATATTAAAGAACATTGTTTTAATAAATAGTTATATTCCTTTTGAGAAGGGTAAGGGTCTTCACTAGAGAGCATTCTACATTATTATTGTTTTTTTTTTTTTTTTTTTTTTTTTTGTTATTTAGCAGTCAGTTTAAGACAACAATATATTTCAAAACCACGTGCCGCATTTTAAAATGAAATTCTATAAAATTCTAAATCTCCCATACGTTTGATAATTCAATTCCAGATGTAGAGCGTTTCTTTATGTATTCATATTGTGTATTTACATATCAAATGTAAGGATCTTCTTCAATACACATATTCCATGTCATTTTTAGCCGCATCTGTGCCAACAAACCGTTAAAAATGATGCAACACTTCTGAATGTTAACAAGGAAAAATTCCATTCGATGCGTCCTTTGAAGAAAGCAGCTGTTGCCACTGGCTTAACTGTATCGTAAAAACTAGCAAAGCGTTTTGGAAGATGCTTCTCCGTCGGGCAAGTTTATGATATGTTTTGTCACGTTTAGTTTTTACCATTTAAAGACCGCGATTGCCGTATTATGTAACACACGTTTGCGAAATTGTTTTTATCGAATGACTGAATATATACAGTCTGGATCACATAGGAATAACGATATTGTTTTGATCTGTTTTCGAATGGTTTTATTTGAATGTCATTTTTAAGTATGGATTTATTTTTCTGACAAAAGCTTTGGAAAATAGTAGCCTCCTGATTTAGTTTCTATGCAGATTCTCTGGTTATTTTTTGTATAGATTTTCTGCATATTATAAAGTTTGCATTATTTAAAATTCCCACTTCCATCGATACTTAGAGTAATCACTCTTGTCATAAAAGGGGAATTTCTTCAATTAATTCCAATACTTTGGTAAAATTAACAATAAGAATTTGCAATTTAATTTGTTCTGGAATAACCCGATTGATTTTAAGGAGATGCATATTCAATTTCTTAAACTCTGAGGTCTTATGTCGAGGAGTAATTTATTATTTGTTAATCCGCAAAGTGAGGATATTAAATACCACTTAGATGAAATATACTACAAATTTCACTACTTTGCATGACTCCCCTCCTTTTTCATTTTTTTAAAAAAGTTTATCCTATATTCGTAATTCTCTGGCAACTAAATAGCAATTTTTGTATCCAAATCGAAACAAATAAAACAATTTATAATGAATCCATATATATATATATATATATATATGTATATATAATGTTCGAGGTACGTTATTGTAATACATATATACCAACAGGTCAAGAAAAGAGTGGTTAAATATTACAGTAAGTACATATTAACAAACAAACAAACAAAAAAATACGTGTGAGAATTAAAAATATGAAATTTTTTAAAAAAAGATGCATAAAAATTTTAATTTCAATCCCTTGTTACTTAGTTTTTTATGGTTTGAAATTTTTCAATATTGTCTCCAAAGTATATTGAAGAGTTTCCACGATATGTTGTTCAAGATATTGAAGTTTGTTCTCAGAAAATTTGTCTATTAGAACAGTCCAACATTTTCTTAAAATTATTATTTCCAGAACGTGAAATGTGTAACTTCTCCTGTCATATTGCTGCTTTTCATTTTGAAACGTACTATGTTAATCTCGTCGTTGTCTTTTCATTCAAAGATCACCTCTCTGTAGGTAACGGGTCGCTTTACAAATTTGAAATGATTTAAGGGTGTTTCGTACTTTTGATAACATATTTATTTGAACATAAGGCACTTTATAACAAAAAAATGGCACACCAAGGAGTTGGAATAAAGTTGCAAAAACATTGGGAACAAACTTTCAAATGATTTAAACTTTAGGTGTCCAGTGAATGGATAGCGGGAGCTCCAGCGCATCAGAACTTCGCATTCTGCAGGTGTATATGAGGAGCGTTTCTCAACCAGGTGGTCAAATTTTCGGTTGCATTCCGACTGTGGATATCTTACGTCGGCTGTAACAATGCCTCTCTAAGGGATTCGAGCACAATACGAGCAGATGTCAGAGTTTGAAAGAGATCGTACTATCGGAATGAAAGAGGCTGGTTGGACGAATCTAACAATCACTCGACATCTGGGTCGAAGCAATGCGGCGATTAGACGATGCTGGCATGAGTGAATCAATAACGGCAGATATCAGCCTCAAAACGGCAATGGTCGACCGAGGATTAAAATAGAACGGGAAGACAGAGCGATTGTCAGAGCAGCTGTTACAGCACCGGATTCGTCGCTATCAACTATCCACCGTGTGCCCTGCACATATGTGTCCAACTTGACCCTCGACAGACGACTGAGAGCACGGAATTTACGCTCGCACCGACCATTACGCCACTTACCTCTCATGCCTGTACACCGTCAAGTCCGATTATAGTGATGTCGAGCTCGATCAACTTGGAACTACCCCGACTAGGGACGTATGGTCTTTAGTGACGAGTCCCGTCTTCAACTGTGTCCTGCCACACAGGCCCACAACAGGGAGTTATGGTCTGGGATACCATCTCTTTTGATAGCCGTATCCCTTTGGTAGTCATTTCAGCACGGCGGAACGTAGACGACATTCTACGATCGGTTGTGTTGTCGTTCCTTTTGCGACACCCAGGAAGTACTTTAAAGCAAGTTAATGCCCAGACCCACATGGCGCGTGTCGCTATGAATTGTCTGTAAGCTTTTTCTACACTTCCTCGCTAAAGCTAGCTCTCCTTTTCCCTCTCCTGTAGAGCAAATTTGGGACGTTATGAGAAGACGATTGCAACCACCCTGGAATGTTGACGATTTAGCTCAACAGCTGGAGACAATTTGGCACGAAATTCGTAGGGTACCAACTGGGAACTTTATCAGTCTATGCCACGCTGGGTGACAACTTGCATCCAGGCCAGAGGAGGACCAACGCTTTATTGACTTCCTCCGTTTGTAATGACCAAACTCTGAAGTAAATAATTCAGTTGTTCCGAAATTTTAATCGCTGTTTTTCTATACGTTCTGAACATCCAACAATTTTTATTGCAATCGGACAACTCCTTCTTTGTGAGTGGTGTTTTTTTTGTTATATAGTGCATAAGTGTTAACTGCCTCCAACTCCCTAAGAGCCGCTTGGTGACAGTGACGTTTCATCTGTAACTTACGTTTGGGGCTGTAACTTACGTGCGTTTCTATTTTATATTAAAAAAAGGATTAATTTATCTGTATGCATAAGGTATTACAGAAATGTTTCCATAGCGGAGTCGTCCGATTTCTAGAGTATGAATACAGGAACATTGAAAATAGCGCACCTAGAAGAGAGTTTCGGTTTGAAATGAAATATAATGAACATAAAATGATACAGATGAGAGATTCGCTTGATCCCCTAAGAATCAAGACAGTTAAACAAATACAGTTTGTACAATTAGACAAATCCTGTATAACTTCAACAACGCATCAGACCGCCTCTTGCTGCAATACATGCCGCAACGCGGTCCGGCATTGAGTTGATTAGACATTCGGATGTTGTCCTGAGGCAGATTTGAAAAACCACCTCCAAATCATGTACAGAGTGACATGATTTAGAGGTGGTTGCTCAAGAATTTGGAAATGCTCTATAGGAGAAAAGTCCGGAGAGTCTGAACATGACATAGAAAGTCTTGAGGTACTCGAGCTGTATATGAACGAGCATTATCTAGCTGAAAAATTGCCCCGTGGTAGATCATTTAGAAAAGGTCCCACGTAAGGTCAGGACCACAGTAGCCTAGTGGTCATGGTCACAGACTCGTGGCCGGCGGTTTTCGTCGAGTCGTGAGTTCAAGCCTGGATGCCACTAAAGACCTGCCATGCAGTGGGATTGATGCACGTTAAATCTATCGAGGTCCCAAGCTCTCAAGTTGGCATGGTGTGAAAATTTGGAGAGGGCTGTACCAGCTTGGGTGTCATCCTTGTCACTTGACCGAGTTTCAAAATTGCAAGGCTTCAAAATTGCACTTGCCGCACGATCCCTCGATCCTCTTACCTCTCTGGTCTCTACAGACCAAGTTCTCGGCAAGTGGATACCATCTCGTGTTCACTGATACCATCATGTTCTGACGGCACACTCCGAACGATTAACTTCTCGAGAAACACTGCGTGTCGAGCAGTTAGCGGTTTTCATGCCGATGATCAGGCTCCTCTCAAACTCGCTTAACTGTGCGAAATGTTTTCTCCCACATTTACCTGGCATTCTTCACTCACTTAAGTCCACCTAGAATAGGAATGTGATCATTACGTTTATGATTCTTCCATATGCACTAGTTTAATAAAGTCAATATTAGAAAAAAACATATATAAAGATGAAATTAAGAAAAAAGATTATTGTAGAAACCAGTAGATTTGAAAATAAGATAACAATATTAAAATATTTTATTTTAGGTATTAAAAAAAAGACGAATTTATATTTTAAGGAATTTTCCCTATATAATGAAAATAAATCAGAAAGTATTTACCTCCATATAATACAGGTTATTACATTCTATTTGTTAAATAAATATATCATATAAAATAAAATAGGAAATAAAAAAAATTAAATTTTGTTCTGTGTTAAATTCATGAGTGAATGTAATGATTAGATCAACTTTAATAATTTAGTTATAATCATAAGAAAGCATTTCCAATTAAAAATATTACTATTTAAAATCATGTAAATTTAACTTTAAAAAATAAAACACCTTTTTTTAACCATAATAATATTTAAGATTTGTGCAGATAAATAATTTTTGTAATTGTAAAGAATTTATATTGCAGCGACTCAGTTCTACAATAACGGCATAAGTTAGAGCGCCTTGCAAACTAGCCAGACGATACGTTTTTTCAGCCTAGTTGGTTAAGGCACAGCAGCAAGTGACCGTTCAACATTCTTCGGACCCACTGGACCAGGGTTCGAAACAACGCTGCCGCATCAAGGTCACCAACACTCTCTCCCCTTGTACGGAGTGGAATAGCATCCCCCGATATTCCGAAAATAACGTCCTATGACGGAATATAAATGAAGAACATCAGTGTGTTTTTGTGGTAATATAAATATTGTTAAAGATAAAAAAAAAAAAATTTGAATAGGGATACAAGATTTAGGCTCATCACTTCATCAGAAGTGTATATATATATATATATATATATATATATATATATATATATATATATATATATATATATATATATATATATATATATATATATATATATATATATATATATATATAGATTGAATATATATGAACTAATAATTCTAACTCAAATATTAAGCCTAATTGCTCTTTTTCCCTTGTTATTTAAGTTTAATACGAACTATTATAAAAATCCTTGAAACTATATTAATTAAAATTAATGATAATATTTATGATAAAAGGGAAATTTTTAATTTTCTGGTGAATAAGGTGCCTTTTTTAGAATAGTAATATTTGAATTTTATTTCTTAAAAATATTTCACATAATTGCATCCTACAAAATGTTAATAAAATATTAGCTACAAGTTCATTAGATAATTTTCATAATTTAATTAACTTCCACAAAATTTACCTTGAAGCTAAATTTCCTATAAATTTTCTAAAAACCAATTTAAAATTAAAAATTATTCAAAACAATGAATAACTTATGTTAATAATTTCTGAAATATTTTCTAACATTTTTTTTTTTAAATTCTTTAGTTTTATATTTAGTTCATTTCATTTTAAAATATTTTTAGTCGAATAATAAATTCATTTCATCTTAAATTATATAAAATAATAATTTTTGAAGTATTTCATAAAATATTTCATTATTATTTCGTTTCAGATTAAGATTATTTCTCCTTGCATATTTTTTTACTTCTAAATTTGAAATGCAGATAGTTTTAATGGCTATTAATTTATTTTCTATTTTAGAGGGAAAAATAATTTTATAATCATTTACAATAAGGGATTAGCTCGTGTATTACATGTTTTATTTAATAAGATAATGATTCTTTTCTATATGTTATATCTTTAAACGATCATCTTTTTTAAATTGTTTTTATTCTTTTTTATTAGTAGTATAATTACTCTTTCTACAATTAGGTTTTATCTTGTTATTCTTGACCTTTTTTAATTATAAAGTAATAGCTAAGTGGCATGGTTTGGATTCCATAGCACATGAAAGCTGATAAATAGAACATTTGAAAATTTAATTTTAAAGTTGTAAGCAAACGTGTCACGTAAAGTATCAGTATTCGCGTTTTTCTCAAAATTAGATTTTTTGGGAATTCTGATACACTTTCCTTAAAATCTACTTTATCCATAATGGTGATATTTTACACAGTTATTCCAAATTATTTTCTATACAGTGAACATATTTTTTTCTGATAAACTCTCACAAAATTAAGTATTGTGCCATATTTGTTTAAAATAAGTAGGATATTTGAATCATAAAATTTAAATCTTTTAATATTTTATTAAACTGAACTTTTGAAGCTATAATCATGTTTAGTGTTATAGAATGTTATGTTTATTAGTATTCTGCTAATTTTTAAAGTAATAAATGCAACAAATTTCATGCAAGATTATAAATGACTTACATATGTAAATACAGCTAATGATTATTATTGTTCATTCATAAATATTTATTTATATAAATGTGATTTTCTTTGGATAAACAGGTACACAAATATACAAATATCTCAATGTTAAAAAATATTATTCACACACACAAATGCGTAAAATAAGCTCAGTTTTCCTAGGTGCAAATTTTCAGCAAAAACTTGTGCTGCTAAAATAATTTATAAATGCGAATCATGCATGTATATAGCTCTATTTTTATTCAATTAAATATAAAAAATTTAACCCACCAATTGCCTTTCAGAATTCAAATCACATTTTTGATAACTCTACCGTAAAGTGATATCACAAGGAAAAAACGTATGGCACTGATTCATGAGAAAAAACCGGATCACTGCATTGTTCTATTACAATAAATGACACCTGCTTTTCTGAAACTTCACAATAGAATAAAGAAAAAAATTTCCCCCCTAAATTCCCCAGACAGAGAAGTGTTTGTAAACAGCGAAAGCGAATCCGAGATACGGCTAGCAACTAGACCAGAGAACGAAGGTTTCTTACACTCGTATGACCTTGACCTTGACTTTGAGAATCCCCAGAACCCGGGCTGGCGTGACTAGTGACTGTGGGGGTGGACGCAAATGATTTCCTGCGCCTCATTAGCATATGGCAACAAGGAAGATCATAAATCTGGGGCTGGAAGGGATGGTTGCAAAATTACATTTCAAATGCAGGTTTCGGTGTAATTTGATTTGAACGCAGGAAATGCTTTTGAGCAAGATGATTTTGGAAAAGAAAATATGAATCGCAAAATGTGAGGTTATTTAGTTGCTGTAGCAACGATGTCATGATTTTCAAATTTCATATGTTAAAGAGAGATGAGTCATGCATTTGAATAATTTATATTTTGTGTGAAATTGATTTCGTTATTATTTGCTACTATTGGGTTTTTTTGTTTTAAGATATTGTTCTGTGTTTCACGCATTCTGATAAGAACCTAATACTTAAAAGGGTTTTTGAATAATTAGATATAATTCAGAAACACCCCCTTAGAAATTTGCTCCCGAATGTAATTAAATTCGGACTAATCGATTGTGGGTGTGGTACTTTTGACAGAAAAAGGTTATCAGTTTTGGAAATGAATTTTGTAGATTAAAAACGACTTATTACATTGTTTCATTATTTAAAATAATGTGTTGTTCGTTCAGTGATTTCAATTTTTGAACGGATTCTTTGTGGTCACGGTATTCTGGATGGAAGAGCTGAAGTCCTGTAGCTGTAAAGTCATCAGAGGTAGTTAGGACTTTCAGCGCCTGGGATAACTGAAGATTTCGTACCCCTCCCAGTTGTCAAAATGCAATAGGGAATAGAAAGAACCTTTATGTATTTTGTATGAAATTTATTTTAAATATGAATGAAAATGTTATTATTTAAAATACATTTATGACTTAAAATGTATTTTAAATAGAAGCATTTTAAGAAAAAATATTTAACATCTTTTTTAACATTAAATAGTTCTATATATTTCAATTTTTAAAGCACTTTTATGCCTATATTTTAAAATTTGCGCTAAATTTTTAAGGAAAAATGAAGTAAAACAATTAAGACAACAATGACAGCTCAAAAATATAATTATTCTAAAAATTATTCAGATATAACATAGCAATAATTTAAATTTTGCTTTGGATATAATAATCTGAAAATGAAGTTAATATAAAGTAGTCGCGCGACTTATTTAATATTGTTAAAAATATTTCTGTGTGGGAGTCAAGCGTGTTAGAGTAGTGGAAGGAATAAATGGTTGGATACTAGAGAGAAGAAAGCCGTGCTTAGATATCAGATGGAGGTAAAAATTATTCGAAAAAGGTATCTTCATACTGATAAGAGTTATGGACTGAGTATGCGAATGTTTTTTTTTTAAAATTTTTAATGCATTTGAAAATAGAAACACTTTTCTCTAAAATTTCGTAACATTAGCTTGGTGCCCCTGGATGTTTCCCCCGGGGACGGATGTCACTGAGCAATGTCACTTATGACTATGAGTTCGAAGCTCGATTCTGAATGACTTTCGTGCATAATAATGATTATTGCTTTACTTAAAATATAACTGGATATCGAAGCCTTGATGTTACGCTGTGTTTTAGTTCAGAGACTGAAGAACCTATTCGCAAGCCATTCCCCACTTTTCCCGCGGTAATTCACAATTATGGTTCATCGCAGTAATAATTTATTTTTCTAGACGATATTAATTCTTATTAAATGAAATATTAAGCCTCAGTAGCCTGGTGCTTAAAGACACATTATACATGTCGAGTCTTGAGTTTGAGCACTGATTCTACTCATCAATATGTGTGGAATATTAAAGATTGCTACTAGAACAATTTGAGCTTAAACAGTCATCCTGGGGAGTGGAAGTTAGAAAAGTGAGCTAGACTAGGTGCCATATTCGTTATTCACAATGGCTCGTAATTACGATGTTTGTTGCTAACTGTCCTAGTCAGTGTAACTTTAAACGAACGACTTTTAAGCGGAGTACCCTGAGTCAAAATCAAAAACGAAATTATTTTCGTTACAAATAAGTAACATTTTAACTGTACAGTTAAAAAAATTGCTGTTTCGACCTTCAATTACCCCAATTAAATAATTTAAAAATTTGATTAAATGATAACAGTAATAAAATATCGATTAATTTCTAGTTGCAACATCAAATGCACATAAAACTGCAATTAATTATTCAACAACAAGTATTAGAGCTTTTTGATTATTAAATTGTTACAAAAAAAAAAGCATGAGAAATATTTCTTCAGCTCTAAATGTTACATTTAAGTGAATCGAGATTCCCTCTTCCATGAAAAAAACATTCAAAATACAAAGCGACCTTGACACGAATCTTAGGAAGAAAATTTAGGATTGTGTGCTCCCTTAAAATTCGTCCTTGCATATATCTTATTATTAGTTCAGCTACGATAAACAGAAAAAATAAGCAAAAAAGAATTGTTTTAAGTAATTTTTTTATTGCTGTAATTTTATTATATGTTGTAATTAATTATTTTGTTCTAATTTTTTGTCATGATAGTGAAATTAAGTCCGAGTTAACATGTAAATAAATCGTATAATATTGTTCTATATCTTGTTTAGATTGAATCGGAATAAATGAATCTAAGATCTTGTAAGTTAGATGATATATACATTCATATAGATTATGAGATATATAAAATAAGAATGTATGATATAAATAAAAAAAGCCAATCGAATCGTCAATCGTTGGAACAATACTGTTATAAAATTTCCTTCTTATGGGTGTCTACCAGTGAAGTCTGTCCAACACAGAGGATAATGGTAACTGTCACTTTACTCACAAATATAAGTTCAAGATGAACACAGGTAGCAAAAAACTTAGAATAACGGCACAATTGGGAAACACAGTACTTGTACATAACAGCAACACAACAGGTATATAGACAACACTTGCACAGATCAACAACACAGATCAGAATATCACTCGTAATAAACCTCAGAGAGTACTTTCAATAACATTCAGCTTACCTGCTTACTAGTTCACATTACTGACAAATCTCCAAAGTAATACTTTTCCCGGATTCTTACAGTTTCCGGCAGCCGCGACATATTCAAAGGCAGATATCGGAACTAATCGCCAGATTCAGGATACTTCAACCTCGGTCAATTCCCAACCGCATATCTCCGCACTTACAGCTGTTCTAGCCAGGTGTGATGTCACAGGGAAATTTCAGGAAAAGTTCATAATTTCCCTCCCAATCGAGATTTTGGGAAAATTCCAGCATTTTCGAGAACCATCAATTTGTCACGAAAGTCACCAGTTTTCTCGCCAAGTCGCCAAAATGGTCACCAAATTCATCGCTTAGTTTGAGGGATTATTATTTGAGCTTTTCTTGGTATTCGACGAAATCTCGGTAAATCTCTCTCCTCCTTTATGTGAATAACTTTGCAGGTCATCATCATCGCAACTTCAAAACAATACTTGTATATTCAAGTTTCGAAGCTAAAAAAACTACGTGAATAAGAGTGAAATAAATAAACTAATTAAAAATAATTTTTGACCTCTTGAATTTGGATAACATATTCTAAATCTGATAATGATAGAGTTATAAATTTTAGATATCATACCTTTAAGGAAGGTTGACGAATAGCAAGATTTGTGACCATCGATTTTCAAATGGAGCCGCGGATTCGAATCCTTATTAAAAGACTTACCATGCAAAATAATGTGAGTAGTACATTTAAAGGAAGAGGGTACAAACTAACATATTGCCATCGCAATTTGGCCATGATTCAAAATTACGAGATCCGACGCCAATAGGTAAATTGAGGCAAAGTCAATTCTCTACCAATCAACTGCTAGTTTTGAACAAAAGAACAGCAAATTTTTTAAGCGAATGCGAAATGGTGCTTTTATGATATGTGGACGTGATTAAGCTTAAAGCTATGAACAAGATATGAATTTTTTTAGGACCACAAGGGCTACCCCAAAACTCAGAATAACACTACCTTTTTTTGGGTGAAATTTGCTTAGTACGCATTTCTTCCGCTGGGGTAATATCTTGCATTTCCTTGCGAGTTCAGTATTGCCTTCGGCATCGTCCTGGAAGGTTATGTTTGCTCATAATAAATTTTTCCTCTGCGACTGCTTTGTTCTCTCTTTGTATTTAGAGCCCGCTGTAGCGTAGTGGTCATGATCGCGGACTCGTGGCCGGCGTTGTTTTCTTCGAATCGTGAGTTCGATTCCTGATACCACTATAGACCCGTCGGCAGCGGGACTGATGGATGTTAAATCTGGTTGAGGTCCCAAGTCCTCCAGTTGGAGTGGTATAGATGTTTGGAGAGAGAGGTGTTAGCTCTTGTGGCGTCCTCGTCTCTTGGGTGAGGTTAAAAAAAACAAACATAATCACACCTTGTTTTTTAAGACGGCGGATTTAAGTGAACAACGTGCGGCAGCGAAATTTTACTTTCTGCTCAAGAAAAGCGCAGCAGAAATTGCAATGTTGAAAAAAGTTTACGAAGATGAACTGTGGGGGAAAACTCAAGAGTATGAATGGTTTTCTCGTTTAGAAAACACGTTTTTCTGTCATGGCTCAAATTCCCCTATGTGGAAGCTAAAAGAGAGAGATACCAGCTCATTTGTCATCCTCGTCTTGACCGAGGTTCAACATTACGATCGGCAGAAGCTCTCATGTTGCATAGTGCGACGTTAACGAAACAAAACCAACCAAATCATTTAAAAACAGGGGACATGTCGGTTGAGGACAAAACTCGAGCTAGACGTCCATCAACTGCCCAAATAGACAAAAAAGTGAAGGAAATTTGAGGACTTGTGCTTGAAGATCGACAACGGACCATTGTACGTATGATGGGGTTAACTGGATTGTCTTGGAGCTTGGTTCAGCGAATTGCAACAAAAGATTTAGGAATGAAAAAGGTTGGTATCTAAATTTGCCTCAGGTTCTGTCTGACCATCAAAAAAAAAAAAAAAAAAAAAAAAAAAAAAGCCACCGTATTTTTGTCGTAATCCTAATACCCGTTTCGTCTGACTTCTTAAATATTGTTCGAATCACAAATCTGAGATTGAACTTAAGACCAAGCACAGGCAAAGTAATTAAAATAGTCAATTATATTTCAGAAAAGAATTTATTATTCCACGAAAAGGAGATGTTCTCAACCACAGTTCATAGACCATGACACGAATACTAACAATTTCTATAATGTAGAAAAGAATACTCTTACCGGAATATAATGCGAGTATATCCTCCTAATAGTTAATCAATCAGACAGAGTAGGGTAATAGTCTCAACAAATCACATAAACATGTAAGAGAAATCCAGCACACTTCACACAAACACTCTTCCTATCCCCGTGTACCCTTATCTATTTCAATTTAATTATCTGTCACTTTTATACGACTAGATTAATCTATTCACTCCACTTCTAAAGTTTACTAAATAAACATGAACATGTTTCATTTGATTGGAAAGAAGTATGAAATTTAAACTTAAAGTTAGATAGAAACTCTATATGTTAGTTATGGGAAGTTTCGCGAATAACCCATGTTATTCAGTACGTAAGTTTTTGGCCAAAAATGGCATGATTCTCTTGTCCACGCATCTTACTCACCTGACGTAGTTCTGAGAATTTTTTTGTTTTTGCTTTTTTTGTTTTCCCGTATGAAAAGGAGTTTGAAAGGACACCAGTTTGGTGACGTAAAAGTAGTCAAGAAAAAATAAGGAGAAAATGAGAACAGCTGTCTGCTATCACTGCAGATGAATATAAAAAATCTTTCCAACAATGGAATCCCTCTTTGGATAAATGTATTGAGTATAAAGTGGATTACTCTGTCGGTGATAAGGTTGCTTTGTAAAAAAATTAAATACATAGTTTTTTTTAAAAGAAATTCTTAGTTTTATGGGTATCCTCTCTCAGATTATGGAAAATAAACTGGAAATTTGTTTCTCATACCAATGCGGTATTTTGAAAGACATATTTTTCTTTCGTAAATACGGAACTTTTATAAAAACATACGAGATATTCCGATAAATTCTCCATTTACAAATTATTAACTGGTCCCGACAACAACTTTGATTTTCAGTGAATTGTATGTCTTTTTTTTCATATTTTATGCTAACACGATTTATAGCGGCACGTGCTTATCAAATTTATCACAACAAGATATGTTTCCTCGCTGAATCATTGCAGTGAAATAATACCGGATGTCAATATATTTTTGTCGTTTGATGTCAAATCGAGTGGTTGTTTATGACACGAAATAGAAAAACAGTTGTTCACAATCTCCTGCAATAGAGCACAGAGAAAAGTAAATACTTCTTAAACATTTCGATATCGAAATCAGAGTCGGGCTTCTCTATAAAGAAGCCTGGGTGCAAGAAACCATATGGGGCCCTAAATGTTTTTGCAAAGTAAAAAAAAAAAAAAAAAAAAAAATTACAATTATGGACGTACGTTACTAATGCATGTTTATTTAACGCGTGATTTTTGTTTTTGCTAATATATTAATTACTTCAGAAATATTTACAATTTTTTACAATTTCTTTATCGATGCTTAATAAAGCGCGTACACATTTAGGCCTTCTGCACGCAGTTTAGAGGGGGAGATTCGAGAGTTCCCCGAATCAAATAACAATAACTAAACATTCACATCATCAAGAATTAGTTTGAATATTGTCGAAATTCATAGATTTACTGTATTAATGCTTCCGATAAAATAAACTTTACATCATACTGACAACGATGGGAATATTGTCAAGTTTTCATGCACAAGAGTACATTATTTTAGTTCTTGATCATGTTGGGGGCCCTGGCATATAGCATCTGACGCAATCTCCAGATTACCAGCTCTGATAAAAATAATCATTAAAAACACTTTTTTTTTGGTATGAATTGAGGCAAAAAAGGCATTCTCTCGCTCTCTTTTTTGGATGAAATTTTTGTTCCAATTCGACGTATATGATATTTCGTGATGATAAATGTTTGTTTTGGATTAACATTCCTCTCTAGAGTAATGGTTTTCAACATTTTTTTTTTATCTCACTGCACCTGAAATTACATTTAAATTTCAGCATCAGGCTTTTTTATGAGGACGAAATATGTTTAAAAAAGGAACTTTTACACCTTATTTTTATAAGTACTAACTACTATAATTTGTAATAAAAAGGCAAAGTAACTTCAAGTATTCAAATATTAATTAACACTTAAAAACTATAAAATATGTTAAGTAACTAAGAGGAGTTGCATACAAGCGATGAATGATTCAAAAGTTATGCTTCCATGGGCATTGCTTTTTAATTTTTGCCCGATTTTCACAACTCTTATTGTATCTGAAAGCTACATGTATCCTTTATCTAATTCATTGTTAATTTTTCCGACACAATTATCATCCCTTTACGCACACCATATATTTCGGCAGATAAGACGATCTTCCGATAAGACGAGATATTAATTTTTGTCAAAGTTTTATAGTTTTAGCATACATCTGTCCTATAAGACGACCCACAAACTAGCAACGGCCTATGAATTTAGTTTAGATCAGCGATCATCATATGGAATAAATTTTTTTCTCGCATCTAGCAGGGCAGCCTAAGGAAGCACATGCCGAATCTCGAACTCCATGTATTTTTAACAAGTGTATTGGCCGCGGACTTTTGGCCGGCTTTGTTTTCTTCGAGTCGTGGGCTCGTGCCCAAAGACCATCCTCGTAGCAGGGCAGATACTCGTTAAATCTGTCGAGACTCTTAAGTTCTCTCGCTGGCTGGTTGTAGAAGTTTGGAAAGGTCTCTGGTGACATCCTTGCCCCTTGACCGAGGTACAAAATTATGAAGTCCGTCGCCAATAGCCCTCGTGTTGCTCCTAAGAGCAACATTGATCAATAAATCAAATCTATCCATCTAACAAGTTTATTTTATTACATCTGGTAGCTCTGTCAATAGAAGAGCGTTCCAAATCGTGAACTCTCATGTACATCTAATTTTAAACAAATTCTTTGTAAAGCGTAGGATTTCTAAGTCTATGGTGACACTGAAGTTGTCGGATATTGATGAAAGCGGACATCGACTCCCTAGGTATAGAATGAGACCCATATGAGGAGTTTTTCAACAATGAAAGGTTGGATGTATTTCAGAAGCTATTCGACTTAGCTGATGTACGTAAGGATTTTGCGGAATTTTAAATACATTTGTGAAATATTTGTTTTATTTCATAAAAGTTTCAATTTATATAAATTTTATACTAATTTTTTTTGCATCTGTTCCCATAAGACGCCTCCAAACTGTGAGGGTGTTTTTTATGATTCAGCCATCGTCTTAAGTGGAAATATACGATACTTGCAACAACGCGTTACTAGCGAAAAAATCCGATGGAGAAGAATTCCAAGAGTTGTTGTCAACACCAGATTTTAATTATAGCTTTTAACTCGTCGTCAGAACGAAAGTAATATCTCTGAAAGGGTTTTTATATTTTTGGGAAGTCGCAAGGTGCAAGTTAGGATACAATGGCGCTTAATTGTTTTTCTTTAATTTGCGAGGGGTCGCCAGTTTTCATCAGTTCTCAACACACCAAAGACACCTGGGAAAAAAACGAAACAAGTGTATTACATTGAGGACTCATGTAACTCTCAATTACAAAAAGAATTGGGAAATTCGAATTGCAAATTAAAAAGTTATAGCTATGGAGGCATTACTATTCAATCAAGCGACATTATTCACTTTTATTTCATATTCGCTCATATTCACATTTGTTCTTTCATACATGTTTTTATACTGAACCTTATACTTCCGCTTATTTATTACAACACAGATGCACTCGCATTATTAAATTGAAAGGAGTTTAATTTTACCTATCACTTATAATGTCCTTTGATTTTATTGAAAATATTTCAATAAATAATTTTGAAAACTTTCGTAATACATCTATGATTCAGGATGGGAAGTTTTTTTTTTTTATTATTAATTATTCTTACCTGTTCTTATTTTTTTTTTTTTTCAAAGAACTGCTCTGTAACCTATTCTTAGATTCACTTGTTCCTTAGATTCCTCGAACAAAACCTCAAAAATAATCTAATAAATTTAACGTAATATATAATTACCACATATAGTTAATTTACAATTAAGGGAAAATCAAATCGGTAGATTTCTAGGGGGGAAATCACGTTTTTAACTAAACTAATACTCATAAAGCATCATTTCTAATTTTATCCGCAAATAGTGAAAATAATGTATCTTTGGTATTTCTCAACACAAGTATTTTTTTATGTATACACATTCAAAATAAATAAATAAATTGAAGTAAATGCTAGTTAATAAAGAATTTGAAATCATTTTTATATCACACTTTGTATTCAGAATTTTAGGCAAAAACATTAAAATTTTAATGGAAAAAATAATTAAAAAACCCACTTCAAATGTTTTAATATGCAATGCAGAATATTTTATATACTTACCAAAACACACAAACTAGTACATTAGCCTGAAGAGGAATCCCTTTTGACTTAGTTGATAAGAGCAATAAAAAGAGATGGGACCTACAGATTTAGGTTTCAAATGAACACCATCATTGAAAGCCAACCGACCTCCTTTCCAGATGCAGCGGGGAACCTGACAGCCGTCGAGATGGTGATTCAAACATGATCACTAGATGATGACACAGACTAGAGCAACTGGTTGCATGTACCCCCTGCGTAAAACTTTTCCTCTTTATGTCTAACTACTCATAAATCACAATTAATTATGTACCAGCAACAAGGCTCGCCTCAAATGTCCCCGCCACCTTAATTAGAGATAGCCGATGACGTCAGATGGAAACTGCCCCCAAACGAAACTCACTATAATAAGAATGAGATGTATGTCAATTGCAGTAATGGCTGGGAATTCAATCTTAATTTCGTTCAGAACATTCCGCTTCGTGACATCATGATGTGACTGGAGGAGGAGTAAGTGGTGGCTCTCTTAAACAACGATGACAGAAATTAAAAACACCTGTCCGTAGATTAATTCTTTTGGGCCAAGTTGATAAGAGCAATGCAAAAGCTACCGGACAAGTTTTCTTTACATTGACAGATCGAGGATTCATATCATCCCCATCATTCAGCGTGAACCGGCCTTCTCTCCCGATGCGGCGGGAAAAGCATGACAACCGCCAAAAGCTGTTGGTAGAGATGTGGATTTGTGGCAGGAAATTCGCAGGATCAAATTTAGATTATACCTAAAGCCATGACATGGAATAATACAAATTTTTGTCTATCAACATTATTAGCGGTTCTCAATACTCTCAAATATTATGAAGTGAAAGTTTTGGAAAATATTCTCATCTCAAGTGTGTCTTCGTCATCTGATCGCAATTCGTCATCACAACTCCTGTTGCCAATAGAGCTTTGAATAACTATTATTGCAATATTAGGGGAAAAAATCAGATCTTGCATAAGTTTACAAAAAACCGTGATGGGACTTTTTGAGAAAAAAAATATCAGTCTATATAAACTTTCAACTTCTATATTTTAAAATGATTAAGTACCATCTGTTTCAACTACAACAGTTAAATTTCTGAAAGATTTCTTGCGTTTATTCTCGTTCTACATAAATATGAGGTAATTATTGACGGGAAAAAATATTATTCAAAAATTTTTAATTCCCATCACAATTTATAAATCCATGAAGTAAAAAACAATGATTCAATACAATAGTTAACCTAAATAATTTAAATAATTTAATTTTGAAACAATTAATTTAGTCAGATTAATTTCATCATTAATTAAACTCAAATTGATTATTATAATAAATTATGCATAAATTAAACATTGTGAATAATTGCAATATTAATTTTGAATATCACATATATTAATTATTCTTGCAATTAAAACTGAATCTCATTCTTTCCAAAATTATTTTCCGCCTACTTCGCTGAATAAATATTACTTTTAATTATTACATTAAATGTTGTTCAGGATAATTTTTAACCAATCACATGAAAAATACCTCCATAGATTGGTCCTTTATGGATATATTTTTGATAAATAAATAACTGGCAAATAAATCGAACAAAAAAGAATAACAGTCACGTTTGAACAATTTCGTTTAAAATGCATTTAAATGACATGCTGAGTTAGGCTACTAAAACAGCTAAGTGGTCTATCTAGAAGGTAGAACTGAAAACAACTGAGCGATTGCAAAAGCTATATTTCCTTACGACCTTTCAAAGTTAATTGGTTTATGTTCATTAAGCCAAAAGCGAAATTTCGTGTTTATTGTTGAACTGATGGGGAAATGAGCGACATTTAAATAATTTAAAATTGCATAAATTCAGAAACTCTGAGAAACATATACCAGTAATCTTATCTACCTTAAGATTGCTTTGATTGTAATAACTTAACCTTGAATTGGCTTGATTGACACTTTTGAATTTCCGAAAATACGTAATTAACTTTTTATGCAGCTAAATTATGCTATTTTAGCTACAAAAAAAATGTTGCTTTAAATCGCTGCTTTTTAAATTAGCTAAAATGACTTCTAGAATAACATCTGTTCTGGATATAAAATTAAACTACGATTTTGTTAGCTAAATGTTGTTTTGCATGAATAATCATAAGCGTAAATTATTTCATGACATTTTAACCCCTGAAAAAAAATGCCATTTTAAATCGTTTATTAAATTGGTTTCATTGGCTGTTAGCATAACATTTGTTTTGAACATAAAATTAAAATATGGTCTTGTTATCTGATTTTGTTTCACCTTTCTCATCTTATTTTTATAAAAAGTAACTGAGAAGTGAAGTTTACGTGATAAGACATTTTTTAGAAAAAAAGTTATGTTGAGAATCCTTTCCCTTTCAATACTGTAGTTCTGCCAAGATGGTGTTTATATATATACCTTAAAAACGACTGAAAAAATGTGGAAATATTTATCATATCCAAACGATTTGAATCTATTCTAAGCAACTCATCATGTTGTTGACGTTTTTAGCAACCTGATTAAGCTACTACAGCACAGTTGGAAGAAGAAGAAAAAAAAAAAAAAAAAAATGGAAGAAATTACGTCATAGAGGTATTTAAAATATTTATTCTACTGAACTTTTTTCTCCCCTCCTTATCGCGTGATAAACAATAATAAACAAAATTAAAACCAATGATATAAGTTAGTTCTTGGCTGCATTCGAATGTGTCAAGTTTGAATTTCTGAAAGTAAACTGGATCTCTTTAAAATAAATTAATCATTTCACTTTTTCTTTATGAAATGGCATCATTTTTTGGGTACATTTCCATTTCGCCGGCACAGGCGATGAAGTCGACAAAAATGATGCAACCGACGCCAAACGGACTATCTTTTTTATGTGTGTACTGTGTGTTGTCGCCAATGAAGTATGCTTTGCGAGAGTTGCGCCGGTGAAATGGAAAAGTACCTTGTGTTGTTACTGTTTATTACCTCACAATTTTGATGACTTTCCAAGTGAATGTAAATCTGGTTCGCTAATATCTTTATATCAATGGTTGAAATATCTTCGCGTCTTCAGATATGAAAAGTTACAATTAATTTTTGAAGGTTTTTATAAATAAAGGGGAAATTTTGGAAAATATTATGTACTGCATATGTAAATTTTCGATAAAATTTCATGCTCTATATCACCATTTTTGTGCAAAATCTTCTGAAAAATATTGTTACAAACCCGAGATGACGAATCCCTGCAACGGATCTCTTGTGAAGGAAAAGAGACATTTACAAAATTCATCAGTCAACCAAGGAAAGTTTAAGCAATGATCCATTTTCTTTGGAAACAGATTTGGTGACTATTTTGGCGATTTCACCATTTTGGTGACAAAGCGAAGACTCCAAAAGTGCTAGAATCTTGTCGAAAACTCGAATGGGAAAAAAAGTTACGGACTTTTTCCGGAATTTTCCTTGTGACGTCATATCAGACCAAAGCAGGGAAAAAAAAAAAAAAAAGACAGCAGCCTGAGATACAGAGAGTCTGTCTGTTTTTGGAGTCTGCTTTTGGAGATTAATCAGGAACGGTCAACGATTGGTTGAGTGGTGTAGCGAATGAATTAGCAGAGCAGTGTGTATCTACCGCCAACTATCGGAGCCTGCCTTGGAAGTGCAGAGCACTACTTCGGGGGCTAGTCAGCAGTACGAACTATTAAGCTGGTGATCTGAACGTTGCTGATACTACTGTGATCGTCATTACAATTGCTGTTTTTGTTCCAGTATCTGTGTCGCTAATCTGTACAAGTTCTGTATTTTCTGTTTGTACTGTTACTTTCCAAGCTCTGCTACTTGTGTGTCATCTGGCAGATATGTGAATGAAGCATCATTAATCCTTATCTTTCATGTTGGATTGGTTTTCACTACTATAAAACCAGAATTTTTTGTAACATTATTATAGAATAATTTACATCACTTTTCTCATTTATAAAGTATTATATTATTGAAAAGCATTGCGATTACTTTAAAAAATAATTGTGGAAATTTAAATGAAGTCTTTTATAAAGTGTTTTGTTCAATCTGTGTTTATTAAGAGTGCTGTATGATCGAGTGGGATAGTATAAAATTTGTGAGCTTTTACTGATTTAATTTTTATAATGTTTCTAAAATTTCTTTTCCATTTTAGAAATGTAGAATTAAAGTAATTTCCCTCGTTTCACATCATATAATATTTAATGATATTTATTTAGAATCTTGATCACTCTTATTGAAGGAAAAACGATATATTTCAAAACTAAACTTAGCGTTAAATGCGGGATATTCGGTAACGTATGTACTACTTCTGTTCACTGACATATACGAAATTATAATTTTTTTTAAAATTAAAACAAATTTAATTAAATCATTTATTTCTGTTATGATATGTTAGAGGTGAATTATCTAGAGCATAGTCATTTTTCACCTTACTCTGCGTTTTGTAAATTTAACTTTTTAACTTTATGTCAACGGTTTTTTTCATCCTTTTCTGTATGTATATAACATCAAAGTATATAATAATTGAAGTTTTACGGCATATCAAAATATTGGATGTCTATAAAAAGAAAATCTGACGAATTCAATTCCTTTATCAAACCTTGGAAATAGAAATGTTCACAGCACATGTATCAAAATCCTAATCTTCGTTTTTTGCAATCCAATGTATCCCAGTACATTCAGTTTAACAAAGCAGTGAGAATTGCTTCTTGGGTTGTTGAATATCTTTGGAAAAGTTATGAAATGATTACTTCCCTCCGATGTACAAGTTTTAAACATTTTTCAAGTACGCAATCGCACTTAGACAAGATTTTCCCTTCTTTCGATCCACTGATATGATACTCTACTACCTCATAGGCTGGAAGCATAATCATCAACACACCATCTCCTATCTAGCCGCCAATGGCAAGCTATTACACTTAACTTAATTCTCTGTGATTAAACGTCTTAAATTAAATGTATTTTTCCAATTATCTTTTCCTTTTAAATTGTAATGCAAATTTTCTCTGTTAATATCATGAAATATTCATTTTTGAACTAGGTAATCTGAAGCAATTATTTTTAGACAGTTGTTGGTTTAATATATAGCCTTCGTTTTGCTCCATATCCCTCAAAAATATCAATCAATCAGACAGTTGTTGTGATCGAGTAATTATTGTCGTGAACTCGTGGTTGGTGATTTTTCTCTTGAATATCGCATGTTTCTTTTGGACCGCGGTAGCCTAGTGGTCACGGTCGCGGACTCGCAGCCTGCAGTTTTCGTCGAGTCATTCAAAATTACGAGGTGTATTGGAAGTGATAATCAGATCTTTGTGCTGAGCAAAAACAGACAGCTGAAAACGTTCACTAAACAAATAAATAAAATGCTCCTAGTAAAATTAATCTCTGGAATACAGTGATGCACTGTTATTTTCAGAGAACTCCTAAATAAAGTGGTGATTAATAAAATGTTATTAGAGTAGAAGATGAAATAATTTGATATCTTTATTAAACCAAAGACTTACTTGATTGATTGATTTTAAAGAATGTAGAGCACTAAGGTCTATTATTCTATTGAAAATATTCTTTTAATAAATATCAAATAATTTCGTCTTCTGCAAAAACGCTCTGAATATTTGTTTATTAACTACTACATTGTCGAAAAGTTTTTTGAAAGTCATATTACACTGTTAGCGTATTTTTAGTATAATCTGTAGATGTGGTGAGGGTATGATGTAGGATAAATCTGTTGAGGCTCCAATTCCTCCCGTTGGCGAGACGTGGAAGTCTGATGAGGAATGGAGGTGGTGCCAGCTTAGGTGTCGTTCTCGTCCCTTGACCGAGATTCAAAATTACCAGGTCCCTCATCGATAGCATTCATGTTGCTTCTCAGTGCGACCTTAATAGGAAATAACAATCATACATTTGTACTCGTTTGTTTTTGTGTCTAAATAGGAAAATAGATTAAATATAATTGTTTTGGATGTAGTGATTTCCTGGTCAAAACAACACTATAATCTTCCGTACAGTTATTAATCAGAATTTTTGTCACGTTAAAATTATGAAACATGTAGAATTAAATAAGACAAAAAACAACAACAGTCTCCACGCAATGTAACTGTCAGGTGAATGGCAAAAACAGATTTGCCCATTCTAAATTCATCTCAGTTCAGCCAGTAATTTTTCATGATGTCCTTCAAAACAGTTTTTCTCACGGTTTCTTCCACGTCTTTAGTTCTGCTTGAAAAAAGAGAGTTTACAAACAAAGTGAATGATCTGAAACAATCGAAACCTATGTTTTTCTTCTACTTTCGCCGATACTGAAAATTCATTTCACTGGATTCTTTTTTGCTTCAGGTATGCGATATTGTGGCATAAGGTCACCTTGAAATAGAAAGATTTTTTAAAATGCACCTAAGGTAGGCTGTGTCGTATGGGCGTTGAAAAACTGCTTTCTTTTTAGCTTTTCTTTTAAATGGAAAATCCGGTTTTTAAAATATTGCAAGTGGATTCGCTATTGTATCAAAATAATGCATCCTGGTTAGATTTTGCGGGAAAATTTATTTTTCGGCTTTTCTGAGCTAGTTTTCCAGCAAGAAAAGTCAGGAATATATATAATACGAAAATATAACTTTAAAAAAATTGCGTTGTTTGAATTCAACTATTGATGAAGTAAAGCAAAATTTAAAATCGAATATAAAATCACTCTTGTAAGTGAACAATTTTCTTTCTTCAGCTTGATATATCAGAAATTCTCGTGAAAATCACTAAAAAATACAGAAACACTTGTAAAACGATGCTATGGCAGCCTAGAGAAATGTTTCTTAAACTTTTCAACTAACAGCATTTTTTTACTAAGGTTTTCCCATGATTCCATATCCTTTGTAAAAGCATGATTAATCGTAAAAGATAAAAATATGAGTTCGCTGCGCATACTTTGGGAACCACTGGTCTAGGGATCAAATCGGGAGTGTCGTGGCTATTTGGGCTAATGTCCGGATTCCTCCAAAGACAGTTGTGTTTGAATGATAGTTAATTCTCTGTGTTCTTTAAATCCCTCATGGATCTTTAAATCCTAACATGGCATAATGAGGAAATTTAGATAGTGATGTAGAGCACTTTTCTCATATTAGTAGTTTATTTTAAACTATGAATTTAGAGATCAATTTCAATTAATATTTATAAAGTCAAAGTGAATCATATGATAGGAAATAGGAGGCTCTGAGCATAGACCAGAATCAAATAGAATGAATAACAATTACTCAATGAAAAGACTCCCAATTGGTGTATTCATTAAATTTATTAAGACAATTAAAATTAGTTGACAGTTACGTAATTGATATTTACATACTACCTGAGATATGATAAGTTGTATCCGATGTAGATATTGGTAAATAGTGCTATATATTGTGTCTGTGAGTGAATATGTGTCGTGAAGTGTGTGTAAAGTGTCCGACCATCGTGTGTCTCTTGAATTCATGTGAGTGTGTGTGTGTGTGTCGAATCTTGGCGAACTTCTTATTTAAGTGAGTCGCTGGGAGGAATACATGGTCGCCACAAAGAGAAAGAAAGTGCCCTTTCCTCCCGAAGAAACCGATCACATTTCTGAGGATTGAGTGTACAATGGTCTTGAGTGGGTCTTTCAACTATAATTTAAAGAGTCCATAGTGGGAACCATGCATCAATAATAAAATTCCAGCTCGAATATTCAAAAACTGTCGAAACGAGAACGTCGATGTGAAATTGCAAAACTTTATGCCAATATTTCGTTGTGTAGCTCTGGATGGAATTTTTCGACATTTTCTGTGTCTCACGGCACAATTGAATCTGCTATAAAACTTGCATTGTGAACGACAATTTATTCAAAATATGTATATTATTTTATTTTCTTTCACAGTACTGTCCTTCTGTGTTAACACATTTATTTCTATGTTTATATAATTGTCTTGGAAACCATTTTTGGAAAGTACTCTCAGTTGGTTTATCGCATTTTCCATCACTTGAAAGAACAAAATGGCGTCTTTTCAATTTCGTTTTCAGCTGTGGAAACGGGTAAAATACAGTTGGTGTTATGTTGGAGGAATAGAGGAGGTGTTTCAAAGTGTCTGATAATATATTTTTTCACAATTAGGGAATCAATGACCTGAGGCATTGCAATTCAAGAAAAAAACAATAATTTCCTGTCCATTTTCTAAGTTGTTTTTTTTTTCTTTCCTGATTGTATTTCTCATCTTTCTAAGGATCCTAACTTAAAATACATTATTGACAGTTGTTCGTCTGTCCTCTCGCGGTATTAGTCAAAAGTTTTCAACATTCTCGTCTGCCGTACAAAAGGAAGGTTGCCCACTCCAAAGATCATCTACAAATCTTGTCGATCTCTAATTCTTCCGTGACGAAAGTACTTATACCAGTTGCACACTGTCTCTTTTTACATTGTATCATTTCTGTATATTTTCTCCAGCATCTATGGTAATTTCTTCCCGGAAACGCAGAATTTGAAGTTGGCAAGCTACTGTGAAGACAACACATTTCAAAATCCGACGAATGAAAACGCCCCTTTATCAGAAACAATCTGTAGATTTTGCTTAGAGTAATAGAAATGATTGGCAGGTGACTCGACACCTTAACCTAGAAGTGCTGCTTTTCTTCTTTCTCAATAAGAAAAATTTCCCCTTCAAACGAGCATCTGTTCTACTATAAGCAAAATTAAATTTTTGATCACACTTCGTGTACGATTTTTAGAACGAAATCTACAGCTTCACGTGAGTTTAATGCTTCACCTAATCTACTGTAGAAATTAACAAATATTTATTTATTACAAACAATGAGATTTAATTGTACATTCAATAACATAAGTTTAATATGTTTGTAATAAAGTTTCACGCTTATTTTCTTTCAATTGATCTAATGGACCTTTCTGTGCCGTAGTTTGATTCTAGAGCCTCGATTTATGAATTATATGAATGAGCTCTGCTTATGAATAATGAACAGGTGTAGTGAACAGGAAATAAGAGGGGGAGATCTGATATAAGAGGTCGGAGGAATCAGTTGTAGTAGTGATATGAGAAAGATGGAGGTTCTGATAACAGTGTAATAGAGATAAATTCTACTATAGCTGAGATTAAAGGTGGATTTGATTATAATTCGGGACCATCTTTAGAACTATTTCAGATGAGTGAAACATCTAGAAACTCCTTAGTTGTGGATGAGTGAGGTTGTTTCATCCCTATATGTAATACTCAAATTAAATTTGAATCATTAGAAGTATGTAAGAAACATGAGTTTGATTTTCTGTACTCACTCCTCCCTGTATGAAAGTGAATTGTGATGACACAAAATAATGATAGAATCGAACCAGGAAGTCACGTGTTTACAAATTATATTTTTAAATAATTTTTGAGGTGCACTTACTCTTAATGTGACCGATCGACATTAAGAGTAAGTGCACCTCAAAAATTATTTAAAAATATAAGACAATCCTGCTTTTGTAGTTTCTGACCTTCTTTTAAAAGTGTCCTCCATCCTGTCCTCCTTTTCGATATTTTAAAACTAATCTGTTAATTTCTCTATTCAGAGATACCGCGCCAAATATTACGTTGAATGCAAAAATTTTTTAGTATATTCAAAAGTTAGATGGATCGCTCTTACACATGCCATAGAGCATGTTTTACAATGATTTGAGCCTCTCCACTCATATTTTTTAAGTTTAGACAAACGTATAAAAAAATCTGGAATCTTTTTTCAATTATGAAATATCGGATAGTGATGTATTTTGTACACAATCAGGCATCTATTTTCCACAAAATGATTCAAAAGATTGAAGGTGAACATATTTCAGCTACAGAAGTTAGTCTTATTTTGTACAATTTTATCCTTAAATATAAAAAAAATCACGATTTGAAGAAAAAGTATTTCTTTAATAATAAAAAGAAAATTGTCAAACTTAGAGGAATCAAATCCGAGTATTGTGGTAAAGTGTACCAAAGAAATTCAGAATTTTTACCTAACACATTTCCAATACGTCGAAGAGTGGTCTAAAACATATATCACAGGAAATAACAGTTATCAATGGTGTTTTTTGACTTGATCGCAAGTAAATTGGGCAGATATTGAAAATTGTGTTAAGTTTTATTGAAAGAAAGGCGTCATATTTAAATCGATGATAATTGTCTGTTTGAAGAAATTAGAAGATTGAATGTATGTTTAAATTCTGATAAATTAGAATAATGAGAAATTAAGTATGTTGAAATTGATAAAAGATAGGTGGAAATATTTAACCATTTCAAAAATAAACGCGTTCCATATGAAAATTTAGTTATTCTTGTTGAATTTATGTTGTGCTACCCTGTATGCAGCAGTTGAAAGAGTTTTTTTCAATTGGTAATGATTTTTGGACAAGTGAGAAATCAAGATTGAATATAGATACTCTAGCTGCAGCACTTACCGTAAAATGTAATATGGAGGACATTTCTTGCTCCAAAATTTCCAGTATATTATTAGAAAATGGTATATTGACAAAAAATATTTATTTAATGTTAAAATACTCGTTTAATTAAGTAATTAAAAGGGATGTAAGCATAATTAGTATATTTTTGTTTGAAATAATAAAATGTTTCATTTATTTATGGTGTACTTTTTTCCTTGATTTTTTTTTCTTTTTAAATTTTTTTTGAAGTGTACTTTTTTTCTTCCTCCTTTTCCTCGGAAAAAAATTGGTCACCTTATTACTGTTCTCCTGGGACACATTAATTTGAAACCGTTACTCTAGTTTTCCATGAATGAAACACATACATTAAATAAGTCACCTTTCTAGAGTAGAAAAATTAGGCTCTTGTGTGTTTGATCCAATTGAGTTATTCAATCAAGAACTATATCGAAAGTAGAAGAGTTAACAAATTCTTTTTTCTTCCTTGATAACATTTCTTCCGATTATGTCATTTAATTACATGATATTGCGAAATATCTATATATCTTGGAGCCTTCTGAAAGTTTATTTTCTTATAATTATCTCTTGGAATGACAGAGAAATAATAAATAGGGAGCCAACTCAGGTGACAAAATGAATCCTGCCACTCTTACAATTCTGTGATCTCTGTAGCCTAGTGGTTATGGACGCGGACTCGCAGCCTGTGCTGTTTTCGTAGAGTAGTAGGTTCTAGCCTTGGCACCACTGAAGACTCGCCGTGTAATGTGGCTGTTGCATGTTAAATCTGGTTGAAGTCCCAAGTCCCCCCGATGACGGGGTGTGGAAGTTTCGAGAGAGGTGCCATCTCAAATGTTGTCCTCGTCACTTGACCAAGGTTCAAAATTACGAGATCTGTCACCAAAAGCCCTCGTGTTGCTCAATACGTTAAAAAACAATTCTACATTTATAATCCTTTGTCTCTCAATATAATTCTATTGCCTCTTTAGTTAAAACAAAGCACCGACAAATTCATTTTCGGACACCTGTGCAACACGTTTCCGCGATACTTATTAAATGGAACTTGGTGATTGATTACTAACATCACTCGCGGCGATTGGAAAAGAAAATGGCGTTTCTTACCATGCAAAAACAGTGCGTTGAAAACACCGAGACAAAAATAGAAGCGGGGTAAAAAAAAAAAGGTTTTGCATATGGTTTATTTTTTCGTTCCTTATTTTGTCAGGGTTGTAATCAATCATTGATAAATTTCCGGAGAGCCGTTAATCATTTGAAGTTGCTTTGAAATGCGGCACGAGAAAAGAAAGAGTATGTAAATGAAATCTGCACATTTTCATTCTTCCTCAAAGAATTTATCTTTTATCTCTATGTAGGGCTTTCTACTTTTTTTTTGCGTGCAGAATTTGCAAAAGTTCTATTCTCAAGCGAGATGGCAAAGTTCATTGCTTATTTTATCACTGATACCCAATTGAGAAACGGTAATCCTCTTCATAATCTATAACGTATACATGTCCAATAAATTATTTAATTAATACTTGAAACTTGATTTTAATTAATATATCTACGCACCGAAAACTTTAAAGTTAACATTCCAACTACAGTTTAAACATGTATACCAATGAATTATACAGGGTGTTTCAAAACTGCATTGGAAAATTAAAACATAGGAAAAAGAACAAAAAGGAACTTGAATTTTCTTACTTATTTTATCTTATTTAATTAATTAATAAATTGGTTTTTTTATTAACTCATTATTATTTTTCAAAGTTTTTGAATTCGAAAATGTTACATTTAAACTTTGATATTCGTGAGTAAAGCAGATACAAACAATAACGCTTAAGTGTATGCGTCAACCGAATTCTTAAGAGTATCAAAGTGGGAAGATTAAAACTTAGAGTGATCCCTGATCGGCATCATTTATTGAATGCTTTTCTCATAATATTAAGTAATTTATTTAATTTAACCTGAATTTCTCATAATAACTTCTTTCTTTATTTTTTACACCTTTTTTACGATACAAAATTTACGTTGATTAGAGTAATTATTAGCAATCTTTATTTAGACAAGATATAGAAAAATATGGTTTGATGAAGATTATAACTATTAAACAAATAATTTTCTGAAACATTAACGATTTCCATTTTTGATGTTTTTTTTCCCAATTATCCGTACCTTCCACAATAAGTTAACAATGAACAACATACTTTGTGATTTGGCAAAAAGTATTTGATTGAAAAACATTTGTATATAGATATAGTTCTGATAAACGATAAAAAAAATTAAACTTATTACAAGAAAAGAGGGGGAAATATGTTATGTATGATCATTTCAGTAACTGCATGGTTTTATTACAAAAACAGTTTTTCAGTTAGTTTTATACTGAAACTGAAAAACCAATTTTAAAATCAAATTCGTGAAAAATACGAAAATTGGTAAAATTGCTAATTTGATATTAAATAACAAATTATTAAAAATACAGACTATTTTTGAAATAAACATTTGTTTATTAAACGGAAGATCAAAAACAATTTAAACGCGTTATGTTAACGATACAAATCAGGCATCTATCTGTGGCTACTATTACTACACAGGAGCATACAAGCACATAAAAAGAGCTTGAGTTGGAGCGTCATATTTGCAGTAAAAAAAAAAAAAAAAAAAAAAAAAACCCCACAGTTACAGTGAGGTTACACAGTTAAAAAAAGTTAATTTTTCGAAGGATTCAATTACCTTATGAACAACAGTAATTAACAATGGCGTGTAATAATGATGAATGTTTATTCTGATAGGTTTGTTATCATACTAAATGTTAATTTCTTTTCATCAGTATGCGACATACTTAATATGATAAACTTTGTTGTGGTGTGCTCCTCTTTAGGATTGCTAATGTGTAAAATCGAATAACCGGTTTTGATCTCTTATAAAACCAGGTCTTTGGTTTCGAACTTTGAGTGTGTGTTCCCGGCTAACCAATTTTCTTGTGAAACTGGTGTTTCATTCACTCGACCGTTTGGAAAATACAACTTATCAGAATATAATTTTTCACATTTTCAACATGTAGGCAATACTATATTTCAGAAAAATTCAAACACTTTTCCGCATTAATATTAAGTTCCACAAGCCTATTAACGATTCCTAGAGACAAAAAATGAATTTGAATAACACCTATAAAAAATGAGTTTTTTAAACATGGGTTTTCTTTCAAACTTCACACTTTGCATAACATTTGGCGACTTGGCGAGAAACTTGGCGAAAAATTTAATTCTTTGGTTTTAATCAATTAATTTTTATTAATTATAATTAAATTATCATATTGTCATCCAAAACAATCGTGTGAAATTTCAATTAATTATTGCGCAGAAAATTTCAGTTCAATCGAGTGCTTTAAAATATGAGGAACAAGCTTTCAAAGTTTTGACGCAGACAAAGTTACAATGTGAGTTAAAGAAAACCCACTAAAAATAGAAAACCTTCATTAATCCATGAAAATTACGGTAAAATATAAAATATTATTAAGAATATTTAAGCACGTTTACGATACACAATTGCGAGACTGGCTTTTGTCCCATTAATCCACAAATATACTTTATAATCACACCAAGGCATCTGAATAGTAAGAATAGAGAAGGAGGGTGTGATCTAAAATATTTCATTTTCAAAATAAAATACTTCTGATGTTTTCTCAAATATCCAAGACGAGATACAACATCCGGTATAGGTAGGCAATGTGGCAATAATTTGGAAGTTCTATTCTAAGAAAATGAAATATAACACTTCTACCCTATTTAACGAGAATAAATAAGCAAACTTTCGGGTTTATTATTATTTTTTTCAATTTCTGAGAATCTGGGTGGATCCTTCGAATGTCCTTAATTAATCACCGAATTATCTTTTTTTAGTCGGCTACATATCGCGGTCGTCTTCCTGTCGTCGTGTTTTTTTTTCCAGGCTATTTGCAAGTGCACGCCCAGTTCATTTTTCAGATAGGATTCCAACTGTGATGGAAATTGTGTACATATGTTAATTCTCTTTTTATTCCTTTTCTGAAGTTCTTATTGTATTTCCTGATCTGGATCATAGCTGTCTGAAATAGGATTGCAGTCGTGAGAAAAGCATTTGTAGGTTACATTAAAGAAACTTATAGAATACATGCACAACCTTTCATGAACCAGTGTTGTTTAAAACGTCGATTAAACAATTTATAGACGTTAAACAAATTATTTCAAGAGTCACGTGGTTGAATAAGATTATTCCTGATTGTTTTGGTTATGTTGCGCAAGTTCAAGCTAGTTTCATTTCAGAAACCTCCAGAACTTGAAGCTCAACTAAAAGTATTATGGTGGAGAGAGAAAGAGACTGAGAAATTCAGATAAAGACACACATATACAGAAAGAGAGAGAGAGAGAGAGAAAGAAAAAACAGAATTCAGATGTGTATGTGAGAATATCAGTCTTTCACTAATAGAACACTGATATTTTCTTGCGCAATGTACGCATGAAGAGCTTAGACCACGTTTAAATTTTAATTTAAAAAAAAGGATACTTTAAACCCCACCTTAAACTATTTGAACTTATTAAAACATATAAAAAGGAGGAGATAATTAATAAGATATAATTATTGATGAAATTAAAAACTTGATGCATTACAAAAATAAAGTATAAATACTGCTCATACTTTATAGTTTTATGTTCTTTTATGGAATAAGAATTCTTACAAAAAAGAATTACTTCTTGATTACTCAAAACGCAACTCAGTTTAATTGGAAAAATACAGAGTTTTATTGCACTCTAGCCGCAGTTTTAAAGAAGTATTTGGGCCTGACCAACATCATACTCATCTGCTGCGACTTTATTCAACAACAGCGACAGAAGTTAAAACGCCTCAAGAACAAGCCCGAGAGCGAATTCCTTTTGGTCTAGTTGATAAGAGCACTTCAATATACGACTGGGAATGACCCAATGATCGAGGGCTCAAAACGCGGCCGGCACTCGAGATCAAGAGCACTCCCCACCACGGGGTAGAACAACCCATTCACTCCCTACTGTGGCGAGTAAGAACATCGTATTTACCTGAATGATGATTGAGGACCTGAACACTAGATGACAACTATTTGCCAGAACAACTGTTTGCATGTACTCCCGAAGAGAGATACATACCTCTGCGTGTCAAGGTTATTCGCACATAAATCACAACTAATGATATTCAAAGGGCGTTCTATAAAAACTGAGAGTAAAATCATAAAAAATTAAGAAATATTTCAGCAAAAAATAAGTTATTTTTTTTTCAAAGTGCCTACCCTCAGATGATATGCAACAGTCTCATCGTTCAACTCACTTTTAAAAACAATTAGAGAAACTATTTTTTCTGGAAGTAGCTTCAAAGAACCTTGCGCTGCTGAAATAACGTCTGAATCTGTATTAAATTTTCTGCTAAGTGGGAGCTTCTCCTTCAACATCGGAAATTGCCAGATATCGCAAGGCGCAAGATCTGGACTGTAAGGGGGGATATGTGACCTCGTAAAATGTTCAAAATTTGATATATAATCTCCAATCACAGTAGTTTTTGGAGGAACAATATGCTGATAGATTACGCTTTTATTATCAAAGAAAGTAATCATCATAACCATTCCAGCAAGATTTGGATTGTCGGATTTTTTTTCGGAAGCGGAGTATCAGGATGTTTCCATACACTTGTTGCGGACTTGGTAAGGGGATCTAAATGATGCAATCAAGTTTCATCATCTGTTATTACAGTCTTTAGGAAATTCGGATCATTTTTAAACATCTGTTTCCACTCAAAACATTGGTGAATTCTTGCTTGCCTTTGTTCTTTATTAAGTTGACGAGGAAACAAACATGGCGAATCTCCAAATTATTGCGTAGAATGTGAAATATCGACGTTTTCGAAATGTTAGTTGATGCCGCTATCTCCTCACATGACATTCGCCGATTTTTCTGCAAGATTGATCACTCAGTGTTAGCGATTCGATCATTCATAACACTTTCCGGTCGGTCAGGTTTAGGAGCCAGTTCTACATTCAAATGTCTGTTTTTTAAGAATCACCAAGCCATTTAAAATCGTAGAGTCTCCAAAACATTTATCTTCGTAAACACCTTTCAATAACTTTACTGTTTCTGGAACTGCTTTGCCCAAACTATGGCAAAATGCTATGGCACAACGCATTTCATTTCTTAACTCTGAATCACTCACTTCCACTGCTTCACGGCAAATGAAAACAGTATTTTAAACACGCACGAAACTAAGAAAATAAAATCGTCTGCTTCGTTTGGAATGTTTATAAACGTTCAGTTAACATTTGAAAAAATCATCGAGACTTTATTTTTTAGTTTCGTGGTGTTGCCACTACGTAAAAAATAACTCTCAGTTTTAATAGAATGCTATTTGTACATGCTACGTTGCACGCGCCAAATTGACTCGCCATATCGACTAGAGATAGCCGATGACGTCAAACGGAAACTGTTAAAAATGCAAAACTCTATCCAACAGAGAAAGCAAACTCTTTTCAACAAGAAGAGGATAGTTATAAATTATAATAGTGAAGGGAAAAGCAACCTTCTCCAAAATATCGTTCAGAACGTTTCTCTGCTTATCATCACGATGATACTGAAGCAAAGCCTGAAGTTAAAACGTCTTTTTAGTTAGCCCGAAGGGGACTCCCTTTTGTTTCAGTTCATCACTGCAAAAAAAGCGATCGGACAAGTTTTCTTCGGATGGAATGGTCAAGGGTTCGAAACACAGCAAGCACTCAAGGTAAACTGTACTCTCCGCCGTGGTGTACAAAAACATCTTTCAATGTGGTGGAGGAAATATCTCAGACGCCAAACATCTTTTATATATATATATATTATATGTGTGTGTGTGTGTGTGTGTACTGATGGTGATGAAAATAGAAACACCAGAAAGGAATGATCTGACGAACGTCAAAATCACATGTAAGAAAGAAGAAGTTGGTATATACAAATGATTAATATTTCAGGGCATCTAGACGACGCAGGAGGGAGACGCGACATCTAAAGCATTGCATACAAGAAAAGTTGTGTATTGGATTTCACATTTGAAAAGCGCTTAGTAAGGTAGGAATTTGCTCAGAATATCGTGTTATACTTCAAATAATAAGAAGAAATGCTTACCAGCAAATGTCGGAATTCGATAGAGGCAGGATCGTTGCTTATCGAGAGGGTGGATTATCGTTCTGTGATATCACCCACAACACTGGTCGAAATCCAACCATTATCAAGCGAATATGGAATCAATGGGTTGTTGAGGGTCATACTGAACGGCAAACAGGATTTTCATGACCTCCCATAACTAACGCCCGAGATGACAGACATATTGTGAGGTTGGCGATTCAAAACCGTACAACCACATCATGGACTATTAATCAGAAAATGGGAATATTTGTAGCACGCCGAAATAATAGTCGCTCGTAAGGTGCGACGACGTTTGCAGCAGCATAGACTGTCAGCACAGCGACTATTACTTCGGCTTCTCTTGACAATGCAGCACAGAGAGAGACGGCGACTCTGGTGTACCGAACGACAAAGATGGATACAGGAATGGAACAATGTTGTCTTTGCAGACGAATCCCATTTCTGCGTGCAGTATTCAGATGGCCGTATATGTGTCTGGAGTCTCCGAGGAGACTACATGTCTATTGCTTGCATTCGATATCGACATAGGAGCCCTTTTGTGATGGTTTGGGCAGCAATTGAATACATGACATGCATATCTCTAGTTCGGATTGACGGTTATTTGAACGCAAATTGGTATATTTCTGATATCTTACTCCTAGTCGTTCTGCCATATCTTCGAGACCTGACTAACGCCATCTTCCAACAAGATAATGCAAGTTAACATGTTGGACGTCGTGTTCTGTTCTTCCTCTATGCACAAAGTATTCGATTGTTGCCCTGGCCTGCACGGTCTCCAGATTTGTCATACATTTAAAACACCTGGTCGTGGGTTACTGATAGACTGGGCGGCCACCCTTCTCCAGCTAATACGGTGATGAAGTGGCATAGACTTGAAGCAGCATGGAATGTGTTGCCCGTTTTTGTCATTCAACTTCAGGCCTTACCGGGTTAGGGCCGTTTTAGCTCCCAGAGGTGGCAGCTGTTTCTACTAATTTTGCACCTTTGTAGTTAAACTCCTAAATTGTTTGCAAATTTAATCAATTTACCTTCATACCATACTGTTTACGTACAATAAATATCTTTTTTGTATTTGCTGTAAATATCTTTGTATTTGCTGTAAATATCTTATTCTTGTATTGTAAATATCTTTGTTGCAATTTTAATGGCAAGTAGTGCATGTGTTATAACTGTAATAACACATTGGCTGATAAGTTCCCGGTCTGACTCACAGATGACACCCCAAATACAGAATTAATATTTTTTTTCAGTAAGTACTAAGCTTCAAAAGGTAGCTAAAAATTTTTTATGACGATCTGGCATTAGGTTCAAAAGTTACTGTGGTTTTAATAAATCAACTTTTTTTATTTTCAAAACAATGGGGAAAAAAGAATTTCTTGCGTCGATAAAACATTACTTTTTGACGGGGAAAAACACCGTTGAAACGAAAGGATTTCTTGATAAGTGTTATCCGCGCTCTGCACCAGAAAAATCGACTATTATTGACTGGTTTGCTGAATTAAAACATGGTCGTACGAACACCGATGATGTGCCACTGTCTGGTTGCCAAAAGAGGTGGTTATACCGAAAAACATCAAAAAAGTTCACACAGTCGTTTTGACAAACCTTAAAGTAAAGTTGCAGGAGACAACTGATACTCTAAATATATCAAAAGAACGTATTGGCTTTATTTTGCATGAACATTTGTCTATGAGAAAGCTGTTTTAGAAGTGTTTGCTACATGTGGCAACAGTAGACCAAAAACAATAACGAGTCTATAAATTTGAGCGTTGTTTGAAGCTGGTTTGACGAAATTAAAAAGTCTTTTTGCTTCGATACGTAACAATGGACAAAACATGGATCCACCACTATACGCCAGAGTCAAATCGCCAGTCAGCTGAGTGGACAGCAGCCGGTGAACCTCGCCCAAAGCTGCCAAAAATGAAACAGAGTGCTGGCACAGTTATGATATCCGTATTTTGGGATGCGTACGGTATTTTGTTCATCGATTACGTTGAAATAGGCAAGACAGTCAACAGCAATCGCTACATAGCCCAACTGGATTGCTTGTACGAGGAAATTTCAGAGAAACAGTCTCATATCCAAAGAAAGTGCTCTTTCACCAAGACAATGCACTGCGTCACAAGTCTTTGGCTACGATGGCAAAATTGTACGAATTACACTTCGAATTGCTTCCGCACTCACCCTTTTCTCTAGATTTGGCCCTCAGCGACTATTATCTGTTGGCAGACCTAAAAAAAGTGCTCGCTGAAATTTTTTTTATCTTGCATGAGGAGGTGATCGCCTCCTATTTTGAGGCCAAAAATGTATCGTTCTTCAAGAAAGATATAGAAAAGTTGAGAGAAGCGCTGGAATGATTGTATCGCTCTTGAGGGAGACTGTGTTGATGAATAAAATTGAATTTGACTGAAAAAGTTGTGTTTTCTTCCTTAAACCGGGTACTTATCAGCCGATGTGTTATATATGACGCCTGTGGGGAGGGAAAATTGTGGTAACCCCTCCTTTGTATAGGAGAGGGATTGCTAATGAAATAGAAGAGACGCAGTATGAACTCTCTTGTAAGAGAAAGGAGCGAAAAGAGCTCCGAGATGTATATAAACATTATTGCTTTTGTGAAAGTTACGGAATTGTCCTCGTGTCCATAAGAACATTTAATTCTCCAGCAGTTAGAGAGTAAAGAAAGTAGAAATAGATCGAAAAAAAAACAATACATTTATATTTCTCCCTTACATTTTTCTTTTCACTTTAATATTTTATTGGTGCAAAAATTAATCTTTTAACGTATTGATAACAGGAATTTTCATATGGATCAAAATTTAATTTTAGTATTCTTTCCCTTGTGAAAATTCAATAGCATTACGTTATTATTTTAAGATATTAGTTAAATAGTAACAACTTCTAAAATCTATTTAAATGACTAATTGATTTTGTAATTGATACCTTAAATTCAAGTTAGACAAAAGTGGAGTCGAGGAACATTTAATTTTCATGAGGCACACTTATTTAAGACTCTTTGATTAGACGTATCTAAAAAAACATGAAATTTATTAAGAGTTCTGTGAATTCAGGTTATACGCGATTTTCTTTTCACTAACCTCGGGTACTTTTTGCAGTTTTCATTCAGAACAATTATATTTATTGCCAACTAAATGAAACGTGATAGGTAAATTAAATGAAGATAAAAAGTGTAATGAATTCAATTAAAGGAAGTGATATATAAACGAAATAGAATTTAAGGGAAAGAGAAGGGAGATAAAGGATAAAGCAAACTGTTAGATGCTGTAGATTGGAGTGAACCATCGTAATTTTTCATTTATATAGTTACAAACATGAAATGGCGCTTCCCTGAGGCGGTTCTCTTATGAAGGAAAAAAATACTTGCAGATATGTTATTAGTCAACCAAGAGAAGCTTAAGCAATTACCCTTAACCTTGGCGACGGATTTGGAGACAATTTTCGTGATTTGGTGAGAAATTTGGTGCCTTGACGACAAATGGAAAGTTTCTGAAGGTGATGGAATCGAATCGATATTTTCACGGGATAGGAAGTTATAGACTTTTCTTGAATTTTACAAGTGACTTCACATCTGGCTGAAAGAGATACAAATAGGCCGAGAATCTGAAAGACAGGGAGTCCGTCAGTCTTTGGAGTTTGTTGAGGAGATTGATAGAGAAATCGACTGGAAGCTGTCGGCACTTGGAAGTGGAGCGTATCGGGTGAATTTGCGTAGAAGTCGCATATCTGCTTTAAATTGTCGGAGCCTGTCCTGGGAGTGCAGGGTATTACTGAGGAGGTTGTCCGTCTTGAGAACTAGTAAAATGGAGAACTGAACGCTGCTGATGCAATTGTGACTATCATTATTTTGCTATATATTCCTGTATCTGTGTCACTGATCTGTACAAGACCTGTGTTTTCTGTTTCTGTTGTTATTATCCAAGTTCTGTTACCTGTGTGTGTCGTCTTGTCCTGAAGATTTGCCAATAAAAGGTCATTAGTCGTGATCATCCTAGTTGGACTTGATTTCCCTCCCATTCACCCATAATTTTTTCTGACATTATTAAAAGCGATTGGAAGAGACTCCTGATTAGAATGATAGAAGTTGTCTCTGTCATAATAGATAAGTGCTTTAATAGGAATGAGTGATTTGGTAAGCTAAGACTTTGTTATATGAATACAAACCTGGATTAACTGAGTTGAAGGGGATTCGAGAGAGAGCGTTCTTGCATATCCTTTAATAAATAATTAAGTATGTTGTCTTCCTCTTACATATCTTCAATTCGGAGTTTTGAACTTATTGACTAATTAGATTTCAAGATGGCTGTAAAATAATAAAGTTAGGCCGTGACAATCCTATTAAAAGGACAATTCTGTTGGTTTCGGGGTCCCTTATGTATTTACCTCTTATTCAAGGACACTTCTATTTTAGAGACAAAAGGTCTGGTCCGGTTGGTGTCTCTTGTTGGGAGGTACTACTGTATATAAATTTGAAAACCTTTTTTTTTTAAATTAGTATTAGATAGTAACTATATCATTGCTCTAATGAATTTTAGGTGCATACAAAAATACACAAGATAGAAGTGAGTTCAAATAGACTTTATATATTTTGTCAATATTGTTGCATGTGAGCAATCAGTGCGGAACGATGGGTAAAGTCCGTGATTACGAGGTTTCTATTAAATTTAATTAATTCACCCATTAATCAGAATTAAGGTATAAAAATTGGTAGTTTAAAAGTATTTTCCGTAATTAAACTTTACATTTTGTCAAAATTATTGTGGCCGCTGTAGGTTGGTGGTCATGGTCGCGAACTCGCTGCCGCCATTGTTTTCGTCGAGTCGTATGCTCGAGCCCTGATGTCACTGAAAATCCACCGTATAGTGGGGAGGAGGGACGTGAAATCTGGTCGAGGTCTCAAGCGCTTCTTTATTGTGGTGTGGAAGTTTGAAGAGGGAGGAGCCTCCTCAAGTGTCGTCGTCACTTGACAGAGGTTCAAAATTACGATGTCCGTCGTCAATAGTCTTCGCGTTGTTTTTCAGAGTGTGACATTAATAAACAATCACAACTAAGAAGATCGTTTTGTGCTAGTCCCTTAGATTCTCATCAGACTAAAGTTTTGCCTTCTAATACTCATTGGACAGGGAGGTGCCAGCTCATGCTTTGTCACTTGACTAAGGTTTCAAATAATGAGATCTGTCGCCAATAGCCCTCGTGTTGCTTCTTAGTGCAACGGTAATAAGCAATCACTTACTCACACACAATCAAAATTACAGGGATAAGAGAACAGCCGTGAAATCCATTGTGCTAGGGTCATCGGGGCAAAATATGGACAGAATCCATGCGCCTCACTTTAACTAACCTTTGAAGGCAGTAATTAAAGGATGAAATCATCAAGAGAGTGATTCGAAGGTAATTTCCCTTTTGTCACAGGTGGACATGAAAATCTATTAGTATTAGCAAGCCAGTATATTATTATCCGACTAAATACAGTTGATTTCGTGAATTGGAGTCACAATCAAGGTGCAATGATGATATACTTACGTTGGTATTTCACTTTCCCAGTTTCTACATCGTACACGTGACAACCTTTGCAGCCCCTTTCCATTAAACGTGCAACAGTCCCTTTATTGCGTTAAACGATGAGCCTCATATGGTGGAATCGAGACTTCAGTCTGTATCTCCTCTTGAACATTATTGCCACGAAGATCGCTATTTAAACCTCTCTAAGGCCTTACGAGATCTGAAATAAATGAATAGGGCTAGCGTCCTTGAATTATCCGTTTTCTTTAAAATTGTAAGATCTATTAATAGAAATAGAAATTATGCAAATGATAGGAAACGGGACAAGAGTTTCAGTAATCCATCCCCTGTCATGATACTAACTGCGTAGGAGCTTTCCTATTTTTTTACGTGATACCCAGATGTGGATTGAAATGAATACGAAAAGTCCTCTAAAATTTTTCTCTTCTGCATCAATCAGCTGAAATAATTCAACACGAAGTTACTATCGTACTTTAATCAAGTCCAACCTTCAATACAGTTAACCTATAAGATTTCATTATAACAAACATATAAATTAACTTTTACTAACTAGGTTTTAGTTTTACAAAGGGCAATAAAAACCAGTAATAAATTATCTGAGACATTTAACATCCCCCCCTCCTCTTGAAGCAAAGGTTTGTTTTTATTTCGAAAACCAACTTTATAAACCATTTTGTACATGCAAATTATAGGCCATAAATTATATCAGAAGGCGTGTATAACGTTATGAAGTGTTTATGTCTTCCCATCTGCTGGAGAAAACGTGACTATCTTTCCTGGATTTAACGAGACCACTTTTCTTGTTTTGTTCTTTTTGTTTCCCGAGTAAAGAAAAAAAAACTAAATGCCTATTTACGGAAGCCCGGAGGAGTGAAGGGCACACGAATGTTACGCTTCGGTGACACGGCGAGGTATTTTTGCCGTTTTTCAAGGTCGCTGCTACCAGAATTACATTGTTATTGCTATTGTTATGTGACGATTAGGACGACTCTGGAGAAATAATAGCTATAATACCTCGGGCCGAAGGCGTTGGCGAAAGTTGTATTTGCATCACCATCACCCCAATATCCTGCATACTTCACGGGAATTTTATGGCTCTGAGAAGCATTGCTTGGCGCCAGACATTGCGATTGTAAAATGAACTTCTTCGAATTTCTGCGAAATTTTGATTTAACGATCCAGAGGCATTTTTTTTTGTTATGTAAACATCCTTTAGTTCGTTAATTTTTTGAATCTTAATCCACAATTTTTCAAACCCTTTCAACTGTAAATATTGTATAACTCCTTTCCTTGATCAAGTGGTCTGGCGAGGTAATTGGTGATTTATGCGTTTCAAAAAAGATTTACTTTGTATAACGAACATATCGCAGAAGCAAAGACTTCTTTTTTAAGAAAATAGTTTTTTACTTATGCACGCGAAATTTCTACATTGTAGTATAATCCATTGATTTTCTCCCCTTTTCTTCAGCAGTCCGTGAGTATGACGCCCTTCGCGCCTCTCAAAAGATCGGTGCCATAATTTTTCCGGTCGACGAGCTCATCTTCGCCTGCTTTGAAACAGATTCACAAGAAACACCACAGTGAATTGAATATTTCTTGATTTCCAGTGTGCATAGAAGAATACAGATCTCATCGATGGTTACAACTGGACGTAAAATGGCGTCGGCAATTTATCACGGCCCCAATCAAAACTAATTTTTGTATCTTTATCACATTTGTTTCTCCACTATTTAACAGATGGCAGAACACAATGATAACCCCACCTTGCTTTAGCATGTCATCTGTCTTCCAAAACAGGCCCTTAATAATCAAATGGATTCTATGAACAAAAAATATAATGGGTGTATACATAAAAATATAATACTCTCCTTACAAAGTGGAAGAAGGAGAGTATTAATGAAGTTTTTCGGTAACTTATCATTGCGTATGCTGTTCTTCACAGATTTCTGTACTATTATTGAGTGAAATGTGTTCTAATATCAATAAACTTAGAAAATTAGCTCTTCATTACATCTAAATAAAGGTTACTGACTTTGATCTTTTAAATAAATATGTAAATTAAAGCGGCTTTTCAAACTAGTAATATCTATCTCTGCTCATTCAAACGACGAGTAGAAATTCTATATTATAGTCTGTATCCACTGGTTTCTTAATTCAATTTCTGACTTCCATTTTTTCATTACAAACCGCTTGAACTCTTTTCTTTCCACTCGACTACCTTTCAATTTATCGCGCTCTTCTTCAAGGCCATGGGAATCTTAAGCCCCTCTTTGCCGCCAATTTCTTCACCGAAATTCCCATTGGAGGAACAGCATAAAAATACTTATTTCGTGTTATATCATGCATGCATGACTTCACTTCAATTCCATTCATCAAAAGAAACGGTGCAGAAACATCAAATGGAATTTCATTCTCGGATGTGTTCCACTGAAATAAAAAAGAGCATAATTTGCAAACAAAGCGGAACCTCTTAGAAATCACCTACGCTAATTCCCTTTTGAGAATTAATTATTGGAGTCATTGAAAAGGAAAAGCTATGAAGCAATAATGAATTTAAAAGAGTTTATTATGAGAAGGAAATATTATACATCCCAGTGATTTAAAGCGTTTCAAGACCTTGATCCCACCTGATTCGGCAGTTTCATTTACATTGAGTCAACTTAACAAGAGAAAATGGACCAGAAAATCCCTTGACTCATGAGCTTAATTAGATTGTTCTATTGAATACGTAATTGATGTTGAAACATTTAGTATTATTTAATGCATGTGAAATGTTTCTTCTTCTTGGATTTATAATTAGAATGATTAAATCTAATTATAAATAAAAAAAAACAGTTAAATTTCTTATTTTTCTTAATAGACTATAACCATAAGAAATTAATTTATTTTACCAGCATTCCGCTGTCTTATGTGGAATGCTCGATGTAGATTTTTTGAAAGCATAATGATGCTGTCAAGCGATTACGATCACAACTATGATCAATTTACCATCATAAAAATGGGCCTGGTGGCGTTTCGTTTCAAAGAAAATTGTTTTTCATAATGTATGTATCACGGGAGAAGTAGGATGAAATTTTTTCACAGATGCAATTTTTTTTACGTACGTATATACAAACTTCATTTATTATTTCAAAGAAACATAATTTCAAGTTACATATAGTAGATCAAAGAACTTTTACGACCGTTAGATATCAGCATACTGGGGCGCCACCTGTGATAAATTTCGCATGATAAATATATAATTCAAAAGATACGGCAATTCATTCGAGAAGTATATTTTTATGTTGAATTATTAAGATGGTACTCACAGCAAAAATTAAATTTAACGCAAAACTAGAGAAAAGTTCATCCGAACAAATTGTTGATACACAATGATAATCGAATATCTTAATGAGTGCTAGTCTGGGCAAGCATTTTACTGAAATTTCGTAGTGACAGTAAGAAAAAAAAAAGAAACGAACAGATTATATTGTGCCGAAGAGTATGAAGCAGAAAGAAAAGGCAAAAAAAAGAGGCAGAAATGAGATTTAAGAGAGTAGTAAAAATTTGTTTGTATAAATTTTAATATTATTAGTATTTAAGTAGATCGAACGTTTTCCTATGGCACAAGCGTTTTTTGAACGTACGATATAAGCTAGAAGAAAAGCATGCCAGTAGACCAAGCTCATTTAGGACGAGATTATTGAAAAAGTACGTGATTTCGTGGCAAACAATCCCTGTGCGTCACTGAGAATGATGGATTGGGTGTTTGCACATCAACAAAGAAACCATTCTGCATGGAGATTTGGGCAAAACAAAAGTCTGTGCTAAATTTGTTCCACACACTTTAAAAAACAATGAACAAAATTCAATGGGAAGCTCATATTGTACGGACATAATTTCAGCCGCTAAAAATAATCATAACTGCTTGAATTAATGGCTATAAATGATGAAACATCGTGTTTTCAATACGATCTTAAAACAAGGAGACAAAGTGTGGACTAATAGTTAAAAAAATGTCACTACAAGCAAAAAAAAAAAAAAAGTTCTGTCCAAAATCAAAATAATGCTGTAAAAAGGTATTCTCCTCAAAGAATTTGTTCCAACTGGACTAACAAGTACTGGTGAGTATTGCTTAAAAGTTTTGAAGAGTTTGATGGTTAGAATTTGTCGCATTTATCCAGAATATCGGGATAAAAACAGTTGGAATATGTTGCTTGATAATGAATCCTGTCACAACTCATTTATTCTTCATGGATTTTTGGCATAAAATAACGCCCGTATGTTGAATCATCCCTTACATTCGCTTGACTTATTACCCTGCGACTTCTCTTTATACCCTAGACTTGAAAATGAAATGAAGTTAAAAGGATGTTATTTTGATGAGATTTCGATCATGCAAAGAGCTCCGACGACTGCTTTAGAGGTAATATCGCAAAGTGAACTCGGAACAGTCATTCGAATTGTTATAAATCGCCGTAAGAAGTGTACTGAAGCTGGAGGGACGGTTTATTGTGAATGAAAAAAAAGCAAAACAAATAATAGTTTCTTGTCTTTCTCTTTTTACAGTCTTAGATTTTTTTTTGATGCTCTGCATATTTAATTGTATAATACAGACAATTGAGTACAGTAAATGTATTTTTCACATTATGTACAATAATTAATCATGTAGATTGGATTTTTGCGTTGTACGTATATCTTTATTGCCCTTTTGAGTGAAAATAGTGTTACAAAACAAAAAAATCTAACTTTCGATCTATTAGTAGTGTAACATGGGCTATTCGCGAATCTCCCCCCTTCAACTAACATCTGGGAATTTTTTCTAATTTAATATTTAAGTTCCCTGCTTCTTCCCAATTAAATGAATGTGATGCAAATTAAGTAAACTTTTGAAGTGGAGTGAATAGATATAATCAAGTCGTACAGAGTCACAGAAAATTTAATTGAAGGTAATTAAGTTTACGGAAAAAAGAAGTTTTAGTGCGGTGTCCGCGGGAGTGTTCTGGAGTAAAACGGCCTTGGCGAAATTGCCTTCATTATTTTGTTAAAGTATGGATTGTATATGTGTGTACTGTATATCACACATTTATTAACAAAAATAAAGGGGAATAAACTTTTTTTTCTTCTGAATTCTGAATAATTGAAATTTAATTGAAAAGGCGTTATAAACATATGAAAGAGATTAATTTTCTTTCTACAAATGCTGGGTAAGAAATCCCATATAATGTTTTCTCAATGTTCGCGGATATTCAATTTCGAACAGGGAAGAGATATCTCATATCGCTGATTAGATCAGCAATAAAAAGCAATTTAATTTACAAATTACATTATAATAAACATAATAGTTTAAGAAAACTTAATATTAAGGCAACACAATAATTTTCAGAATATTAAAAGCATTGTTGGCGAAATATTTCTTTTCCTTAAACTGTTTAGGGAGTAGTTCATATAGAAGTGGTAACTCACAAAAATTAAATAAACTCGGGGCTCTTCAATGTCATAATGAATAGTTAAAGAAAGATGTGATCATAATTACCTTTAATTTGATCTAAAGTTTAAAATATTTTTATTAAACGAATTCGAAATATTTTTCAATGGAAAAATAGTGAATTCAATAGATGAAAACGAAAAGAGAATTTCTAAAAAAAAAAATCGAACATCTATTTAAAACATAATTATCTTAATTAATTATTGATAAATAAAAAAAAGTTACATTTTAACTAAACGTCAAACATGTTTCATCTGAGGTAAGGTTATAATTTTTTTTCTAACTCTGACTGCATAGGATAAGGGTGTGATGTTAAGATCGGGTCTTGTACTATTAGAAACCACCGTCATCCAACAGCCCATTGTGGGGCTGAAACACGTTAAATTTGTCGAGGCTTTTAGTTTTCCTATTCGAGTGGTGTGGATGTATGAAGAGATATTACCAGCTCAGATGTCGTCCTCGTCACCAGTCCGAGGTTCAGAATTTCGAGGTCAATCGGCAATAACCCTCCTGTTGCTTCCAAGTCAATCAAATCAATCCTTTAATGGAATACAGACATATACTCTTATTAAAATCTTATTTACAAAATTTAGAATATTACAATTTTTTTTATTAAATTTTTTGACTTAAATGACTTTTTTCTATGTGTGGGCGCGTGATACCTTTTTCTTATTTTTATCTCTAATCTATCATCCACCTTTTTATACTCTAACTAACTACTGGAGAGTTGAGTAGTGTTCATGTGGGCATAAGGACAACTCTGTCTCTTTAGCAACAAAAAAGACGTTTATTTACACCTAGGAGCACGTTTCGCCCCTGTCTCTCACATAGAAGTTTCGACCGTGCCTCTCTCAATAACTCACAATCCCTCTCCTATACAAAGGAAGGATTACCACAATTTTTTCTCGAAAAACAGGTGGGATATATATTACACCTGGGTCATTGAAATAATAAAAAAAATAATTAAATAACGTTAGTTAATTGAATGTTCAGGAAGAATTTTAGTTGAATCCAACGGATTTCTTCCCTTCTTGCAAGTTCAGTTAAAACTTCTAATTCAAAGCTCATTGTTACTCACTTAGATTAGAATAAATGTTATCAACCATCTATTTTATTTGGAATTTTTTTTAAAATTTCGTCTTAATCCAAAAATCTAGAGTTCTCTGCTTTTCAAAGAGTAGGAAAACAAGATTTGATGAGTCTTGAATAATCTTTGGGGTCGATTTATGGCAATTAAGGTTAAAAAATTTGATTCACATGTTGGTTGTACTACATCCAAATGGTGCTACTGTTGCAAATAACTCATAACGTCTTCTTGAACACTTCACAGTATTTCTATAAAACGAAAATTTTGCTTTCATTAGGTTTTTGAGGACAAATATCCTTTAGCTCTGACACCTCTTTTTTACCGCATACAGTTACACCTAAATTTTCCAAAAGAATGAAATTTTTCTATCTTGAATTCTTCGGCATTTCCAATAGCCAGCAAAAGAGTTTTATTTTTCTTTCAAATGTCCATGTAACTACAAGATTAGTGAGTCCGCAGTTTTTTGAAAGATCTTGTTTAGTTATTGGAATTTGGAACTTCTCATGGAATGTGTTGGTAAGAAACTGTAGAAGAAGTAGTCAGTGTTCTCACTTACCTTTCTAGCTTTTTATTTTGTACAGAACAGACGAAAAAGTTTTTGGTTAAAGTAGAAGATCTACAGCTTCCTTCAACAAAGAAGAAAAATGTTCTTCTTTTTGAAACTCACCGATCTCTTGTTTCAATTACTTAATAATTACAATTACATTGCTTAGGCTTGTAGTCTGAGATTAAAATGCACTAAGTGAGAACCAGCTGATCGTTATTCAGATAAAAAATTTCACTTATTGCTTTGTTTGAGGTAAACTGTGAAAAGAACTTGCTTTATAAGCTTTATTCTGCTGTAAATCAAAATTAATAAGCTCCTTTCCCCCACGTTTTTGTTGAAGTATTGATGGAGTTGTCTGTCTACAGCTTGATCTTCTTGCCATTCCTCTGTTTTCATTTTTCAAAAAAAAATCTTACATCCATATTATGTACCCACTATAACTTCATGCAAAATTAAGATTTAAGTTACAAATATTAGAATTAAGAGTAAAGTTAAATTTTAGAATAATTGCTAAAAATAACAATATATGAACACTATTTCCAACACAAAAACATTAATAACGTGAGCTTAGTCTGTCCTGATCATGACTCATGAGAAATGAGACCCCTGTTCAGAAACATGACTTTTTCAGCTCAATAAATTTTAATTATTTCCTTTTATTACTTAAATTAGAGTCGAGAAAATATTTTTAACACTACTAGAGGCGGAAGCAAAAAAGTCCTTTTAAACTTAAAATTAATGTTATAGCACTATTATTATTTAATGTTATATTTATTAATTATATAATTTATTGATAAATATATAATTATAACAAATAATACTATTACTATAATAATATAATAACATTATTATTATTGTAATACATTGGAATATATTATTATAATATTATTATTTTAAACCATTTATCTCACATTTATTATCGAAAAGCTTGTTTAGAAATGAAATTTTAAAAAGGATAAATAAGGAAATCTATACGTACAAGCACTCATTTTCTCCAGTACTGGCTCATTTGTGTTTGGCACCATATATCCCATGATGATTCAGTGCCAGAAATTAAAACCAATCAATCCATTATGGAAACTGCCCTATCTGGTAACCCTCTGGTTACGGATGAAGTTTATACGACGCCTGTTGAAGTGAAAAAGTTTTGGAACCCTTCCTCGTGTCGAGGTGAATTGGTTGCCAATATATATGAAGAGACACAACCTGTACTCATGTGTGAGAGGTAGGGGCGGAACGAGTTCCGAGACATTTAAAAAAATGTCGTTTATTATGTTCGTCAAAGACATGGAATTTTCCTTATGCCCTATTGACAATATCGAATTTTCCAGCTAGAAAGTAGATAACTAATACAACGGGCCAACCCCTTGTTTTGAAATTTATAATTTAATGTTATTCTTGTGTTTATTACAGAACCTCTCCCCACGAAATGTTCTTGAGGGCCAAATACTAAAAGCTTTGGCTCATTCTGAATAGTTGGATTTTGGATTATCTCTTTTTTATGTTTTTCCATGTATACGTATTTAGACATAAGTTCCTCTGAAAAAATGTTTGTTTGCATATATGCTTCTCTACAGATTTTTTTTTTTCAGATATGTTTTTCTTCTGTTTTTTTTTAAATTCATTTTTGAAATACCAATCCCTTTTGTCAACATTTTTTATTCATAATCAGATTTTTTGTAGGCCAAGGAAAATTTTTTTCATTTGCATATTTGATCTTCTTGGTAGACTTTTTTTTTACATAATTTTATCAAATTTTGAATAAATGAAGTGATGATGCTCCAGGGAGATCGGTTTCACGGTTTCAAACTTTCATTGGATGAGTTGCGTAAAAAAAAAAGTTCTCTGTAATGCGATATGCATCAAACAAAACTGTAATGCTAGGTTACCAGAACGGCGCCTTCATTATATGATTTTCGCTAAGGCTGCTATAATGTGTAAATACCTTACAATATACTTTACTATTTATAGTGAGATATACATTATACATTATTATATGTCATTATTATTGCTTTACGATTTGGTTGGCCCATCGTATGTTGCAATAGATGTTCAACTGGTGTCCAAAAATTAAGCACAATTGGTAATTATGTGAATAATGAAGGAAATCTAAGTCGAAAGAGCTGGAAACGTAATATACAAATATAAAACAGTTTTAAAATAAGAAAAACAATGCGACAGAATGTTAATAATTTTTATTACCCAATGAAACAGTTTGAAAGAAAACTAAGCAGAAGAGGAGTCCATTCTTTAGTGGAAAATGAAATAAAAAGGTCATGCTGGAGTCTAAGAATGTGTGTGGTCACCTCTGACAGCCAGGGACGCTACACAACGATTTCTTATACTTGCTATGACATTGTGAAGGAGTTGTGAGCTCAAAGAGCTCTACACAATACGAAGATATTTGGAACGGACCTTGGTGGGTGCGGCAGGGCTGCAAGTGGTCTCTCGATTGTATCCCATATATGCTCGATAGGATTAAGACCAGGTGAGTGATCAGGTCATGGAATGAATTAGATAGTTTCCGTTTCGAGGAAGTCATTGATCGAGCTCGCACGGTGACAAAGCGCATTATCTTCCATAAACGTGAAATCGGGATCGGCAACACTTCGAAATAAGCGAACATAAATCTCAAGAACTTCATCTCTGTATCTATTAGCTGTCACAGCCTGTTCTCAAATATATGGAGATTTTTCGGCCGTCGATGCTACCCCACACCATAACTATTCTTGATGAAAAACGATGACTTTCTTGGGTGGAAACGAGTTTTATGTTCTCATCAAATCTTAGCCGATGGGAATCAGTATTCAGATTAATGCGATATTCATCACTGAACATCACATTGACCCATTGTCCCAAACTCCAGTACCGATGTTCCAAACTCCATTATAAATGAGTGTGTTAATTGTGACCGGAATGCAAACTGTTCATTGTCTGACTTAGAAACCGACTTGCCTAAGTCTCTTGTAAACAGTTTGCCTAGAAATTCGGACTCCTGTAGTGGTTGTGAGCGTTGAATCCATTTCTCTATCACAATTGTTCAGGTGACGTTGCACAACTTATTGCCGTTTATCGGTCTTGGCGCTTGGTTGTGATACTTGAGCATCATGGTTTTGGTTGTCGGTTAACATTTACCGCACTTTGAAACCTCTACCACAATCTTCAGATCACGTACTCGAAGTATATTTAGGATTCGAGTTTGTTATCGTCCGGATTCGAGCATTCCAACGATCCTTTCTTTTGCAAATATGTCCAGTTGTCGTCTTTGTGCCACCATTTGTTCTATTTAATCGTTAACAACGTTCCTTCGCCCAGGAACTACACGAAACCTGTCTGAACCACTTAAGCGGATTAAACAAGTTTGTCAGCGTTCCAACGAGCGCATGAAGACGTCAATTGATATAATTTGCATATAGACAAAGTTTAATCTTCAACAGATAATTCTCCACAAGTTATTTCTAACAAATTCATCCATATTTACTAACAGTTTTTCGCATTTTACGTATTATGCTTAACTTATGGACACTGGGGTACTTAATCGCCTATCGAAAGGACTATCTTCAGTAGGATTTGTTTCTTGGATAAAGGGCTTTCATATTACAAGCATAATGAAAATCATTTATGTGTAATTACTTCCTAGTCATTATTTTCGGGAAAACATAGTATTTTGAATACTAATTACACAAGCGCATGCACACTCACAAGTTTCATCAATACTTTGCACCTGTAGAAGACAAAAAGGGATTAAATAACTATATATTAATATTTATTTTAATAAGATTTAAGTAATATCATTCGCATGAAAGATATTTAAATAATTCTTAATGAGGCAACATCAAAGTTGACATTTGTGATTTACATTATATATTGCTAATTGATGACATTTTTATTATTTATAATTAGTGATTAAGAGGACCTGGTACATATGAGCAATTTTTTTGTTTGCTGTTTTGAATAAAAGTTTGTATGCACCGCATTTTTTTGAACACGCGTTTCAGATAAAAATGTTGTTTTCAAACAAATAATTATTTAAAAATATAATTTTTTCAATATTTTAAAATTATTACTGCTTTTACAAATATTGATATTTTTAAGCAATTTTTTTTCAATTTCTGAGCAATGTTCTCAGAATTCTGTGCATGAGGTTTGTTGTACAAGTATTAAAGTTTAAATATATTTTTTATCTCTCATACTCTAAAAAAACATTCTTTTATCTCGGTCCCTTTGAATAGTATATGCGTTTACCGCTTTATAAGGGACAAAATGATGTTTAGCCTGGTGGTTTTGCCTTATTGGGAGGTGTATATCTGATTTTGTGGATATTTAGAAAAATAACTGTTTATCTAAATCCTTATTCCACGCGCGAAATTATCAAACATATGATGCAAAACAATCAGAAAAAAAAACCTTAGAACTTTTTTTTGCTTACAAAACAATCCTTAACAATTGAAATGTATGACCGTTTATAAAAAATAAAAAGCTGACAAAAAGCAGTTTAAAATTTTAGAGGTCAACGAATTTTTTTTTAAATTTGGCTCACTATTACAGATAATTTAAGTAACTCAAAAAAATATACGCAGAGCTGTGAAATTTTTACTACATTTAAAGAAACGGCCTACTATTAAAATAAGGGTATATAATGTTATGAAATTTTAATCATTCTTAAGGAATTGTGTCCCATTAAGCAACATTATTTTTCATAAATTAAAAAAGGATCAAAATATAGAGTAATGAAAATAAAATGAAAAACATTCTGTTATATTTGAATACATTCAGAAAGTAGTATTGGCAGTTAGATCAGACCGCAGGTTTGTTCGCCCCCCCCCCCCCGCTTGTTTTGGCAGAAGTTAACTATTTATCATCTCTGTTGTTTGCTTTAATAGTATAAATTTTATTGTTTTTTGGAAGTTTTCTATATGAGGTCATACATTATTTCTAGGTGAACTTTTAAAATAGGATCATAATTAATTAAATTATTTGCACAGTAAATTTCGGTGAAGAAAAAAATATTGCACTTACTAAGCAAAGACCTTTTAAGTCGTGCTCTTATTAATGTCACAAAGGCCTTTTGTCTGAATTGAAAAAGACTATTTGTATGAATTAATGAGCATCACCAAGCTTTTCCAGTCCGTGTGTGTGTGTTTGTCAAAGTATGAAAGGCATAATGAAACACGGCTTTTCCTAGAATGTTTCTTGTTGTTTTTGTAAAAGCGGCATTACTTCAAAAAACAAAATCCTGATAAATTTAATGGAACATTCAATATTAAGCACAGAACCAGTTTTTACCAGTTTAAAACCGATAGATATTTTCAAAAGAAAATTTTGATAAACTCGGTGTATGGAAGATCAATTGTGCTGGGTTTGATGTGCATGTTTTGAATAAATGCCAGAAGTTACAAATACATTAATATACATTATCCTTAATCTTTTTAACAGAGTTTATAAAAGTACTATGTATAAAATTATATCTTGTTTTCTACATAATAAATCGAATGGAAAGTTAGTCTAAAAATAGTAATTCATATGACTCAGAATTATCTTTCTGAAAATATACACTAACAATACAATATAATAAGCTTGTTTAAATTCATATCAAGAAAAAAATGTATTTATATGATTTAAATTTCTTATAATTAAATATACTTTTGCGAAAAAACGTAATATGTCTGCCTATGCTTTGCACAAAATTTTGGCTCGTAATTTCAATATATCTGTTCACGCTTGAAATCTTTTAAACTTTTAATTAATTTTAAAATAAATCCACAAACTGCGATTCAGACAACTTCCAAGGATCTCTGCATATTTAATCCTTATTATCTAATCTTAAAGCATCAGAATTTCTAAATTGTATACGTTAACACGTAAGCCATTTCTTTTTATTTCATCGCATTATGGTATTTTTTGACCAATTAGGGGCGTTGTTCCCGATTTTGGTACTTGGAGCAATTTATCCTTCACTTGATACATTATCTACTGTCATGTAATTTGTTAAAAATAATCTTGCACGTGACAATGTCCCATATAACTTGAGGCTATTGATTTATTTCAGATTATATGGTAGCTTAAAGACTCGCGCCTACCAGGCATCTAGAATGCATGGTCATTGTGTTCAATCTATGGGTTTTTTAATTACAATTTTGATATCAAACCTATTACGTATAATTAATAAGAATAAAATGCACTGGAAAGAGTAGAAATAAAAAAATTTCAACATGCTTTTTCTTCTTCTTTGATCTTTTGAATTATTTTTGTTATTTTCGTGACTGAGCATAGAGGTTTCATATCTTTAAAAATTTAATGGTCCAGGAAATTTTTTTTAAAACAATTCATGTAAGCATGTTTCATGTTGCAATTCAACAAACGTTGTAAATGAAATAATTTAAAAATTTATTCATACACACACATATATATCTTGGATTATCTCTTACGAACAATAATTGTGTGAAGTTGAGCTATTCGCGATTTTCTCTTCACAAATCACAGAGACATTTGTAATTTGAATTGCTTGCAGTTACAGCTCCTTACAAATTGAATGAAACGTAATTAGATAAATTAGAAAACGAAGATATGAAGCGTTGCGAATTAAATTAGAAATAGTGATAAGTTAGCGAAATAGAATTGAAAGGAAAGGGAAGGGAGATAGAGGATAATGACAAGCTGACAGATGTTGTGAATTGGAATGAATCTCCGTAAATAATCATTTATATTGGGAGTGACTCTTGATCAGAATAATAGGAGTTGAATCTGCTATAATAGAGAAAGGACTTGAATTGGAATGAGTGTTATGGTAAGCTAAGACTTTATTATCTGAGCATAAACTAGGATTAACTGAGTTAGGAAGATACAAGACAGAGAGAGAGAGAGAGAGAAAGAGAGATTTTGCTCATCCTTTGACAAGTAAAAAAGAGTGTTGTTTTCTTTTTACATATCTTCATTTAGAATCTTCAACTTATTGACTAATTCGATTTTAAGATGGCTGTAAAGTAATAAAGGAAGGCCGTGACAGTCTTTTTTCTTTGTAAAGTAATATCTCTTTATTATGAATAATTAGAATATTAAAGTTGATATTTACAAGATTAAGTGCTTGTCTCATTGACATTTTCTATGTAAATGTAACATTTTGGGTGCATATTGCGCGAAACTAATTCCTCTAATCCCTATTGCGATGCGAATGTCAACAGAACTGGAACTGAAAATTAATAAAAGTTGTCATTTTCAGTTCATAAACTTTTTGCTGCAATTAACACACGAGATGGAAATAAATTTTTTTGTGGTGGTCGCCACTAAGCACTTCCGGAACGCCCGCCCTAGCCATCTTTTTTGTATTTTCTTCCCATCTTGTTCTTATTCAATTCCATTAGCATATTCTTCCTTTTTTTGTGTTTAAAGTGAAATAATCTAGATTACAGATACCCGATTTACATAAATTAAGCGAGTATAGCCTAAATAGGGTTCTTGCGCCTATAAAAAACAAACAATCAATCTGTCATATTTGCATTATTAAAATAGAACCACAGACATTTTCAATCTAAACGCACATTGAATGTTTCTCATACATCTCACAATGATTTTTACTGAAAATGATAATTTACTACGAGGGCTTTCCAGAAAGCAAGAGTACTCAAAGAGAATTTTTTTCAACAAAGTTGGTAGCACTTAATATTAAAATCTTAGATTCTAAATACACCCTTGTTTGCCTTAATTGGTTGAAACTCTTGCTGTAGTGCAGTGTTGGAATGAGGGTCTCGATTCCCAATCCCGCCTGCTGCATATTGAGGAACGTAACCCGATTTCTTCTCTCGAAAGGAAACACACCATTCCAGAATTTTAAAGAAATAAAAATTGTTCGTGTCACAAATCGTATTGATGTGTTCAAGTGGTGTCGCGAGAGTTAAGACTTACTGGAAAAATTCGAAGCCATTCTTTTGACAAGAACGTTTGTTTTGTTGTTTGAACCCGTTGTTTTGACCCTATATCTTTTGGAATCGCAAAGATATTATCTTCGTTGAATTTGTGCCCCGGAGGTAGCAGTTCATGCTGATAATTGCTGAGAAACCATAAAAAAGTTACGTCGGGTGATACAGAACAAAAGAAGGTGAATGTGATCGAAGACATTTTTTTCTAAGCAGGCTGTTGACAAAAATACCGTTACATATTTGTACCACACATAATAAGTTAATGTGAGTGAAAGTATTAGAAAATGTACTCTTCCTTCTCCAGAAGAACAGACTAATTGAAACGGGTGGAATACTTTATCTCCATGTAATTATTGAAATATGCACGATTCATTATATTGTTGAAGAACTTGTTTTTGATCTACTTTTGACGAAGTCAGTTCGAAACAGAAAAGGAATTAACAGTAAATGTATAAATAAGCTAAGTTAAATTCTTTTTTCTATATACAATATTCCGTCTACAATCAGCCACTTCACCTATCCGACTCTGCTAGTAATCTGACTGTTTTATAGAGAAAAATTATTACACAAATTAAAAATAACTAACAAACATTATTACTATAATTTTTTTTTCAAAATCAAGAACTGTTAAAATTATTCCATGTCTACTACTTCATTGAATTGATTGATTATTTATTAACTTAACATTTAGAAGCAACATGAGGGCTACTGTCAGAATTCCCAAAGAGACCGAGCTCACCCAAAGGGTTTAGAGCTACAAACCGATCCCTCGGGAGACAATCACTCCCACACTCAGCATTTATTGGCAAAAAGAATTTTTTTACAACAATGAAGGGCAAGAAAAAACAATTCATGTTGGAGCCAAGAACAAAAGATAACACAAAATTTCGAAATTGAAAATAAAATAAAAGGTAAAGTATTAAACAGAGTGTGACGTCATAATTCTTATACTTTAAATTTTTCATTTATCTTTGGAATGCATATCAATATGTATTCCACTGATGTCACGATTTCCTGCTAATAACGGATGCTGATACTATGACTCACGCCATTAGTCTGTCTGCCGGCAGGCGTGCTATAGGCGATGGACCTCGAAATTTTGAACTTCAAACAAGTGATAAGGAGACAACTAAGCTGATAACTCAATCCCCAAACTTCCACTCCATGCCAATGGGAGAACTTAGAGCCTTGACACATTTAACTTGCATCAACCTGGCTACACGGCTGCTCCTTAATGGTGTCAGAATTCGAATCCGCGATTCGAAACAACATCGATTGCGAGTCCTCGACCGTAACCACAAGGCTACCGCGGTCCTAATTCATTAAAATAATGTAAGCTATCGACACAAAATAGAATTATTTTTTTTTTGCCATTTCAGTTATTTCAAATGTTTGGCACACAATTTGCGTTCACTGTATTTTATTTTTATGCAATAATACACAACCATTTAAATACGTTATTATTACCATTTAAATACGATATATTCTAATAATCTAATAATCCAACAATAATTCGATATCTACAAGATCACCGAAAAAGTTCTGTATCTTTTTACTATTTCGAACCTATTTTATTATAATTAAATAAATGTGTAATAATATAAATCAGACACGTGTTCTTATTAAAAGCTGTAGGTCATGTAATTTTTGGAGATTATGGACTTTCAGAAATCCAAGCTATTTTTGATCAATGATATAACATTCTAATTATATCACTTATCGATTGTTTTTATAGCTTCGTAACTATTTATGGAATGAATATTTGCAGATTTTAAAACATTTATTATTATATATCTTCAAGTTTTAGGATTTTTTTTGGTAATAAAACCTCGTAATAAGTTTTAAAGAGGTAATTCTATATTGTAATATTTAAAAAAATCGTTGTCATACTGAAAATTATAATTAAACCTCCACAGTAGACTTAATTTATAATGCCAAATTTTTTTGGTTCATTGATTAATACAAATACAAAGCAACTATTATAGTTCATAATAAAAATATCATAATTTAAATTAAATGAAAAGATAATCTTTCTTTTAAGAGTAATAATCTAAAAATATTAATAATGGATTAAGTATAATAATTGTGTTATTTATTTTTGTTAACATTCTTTTGTTAAAGCATACATGACTTTGATTTTATTGATTAACGTTTATTTATTATAACAATGATATATTAATATAATTTACTTAAAATGTGTTTAATATTTGACAATCAAATCTTGAGTCCGTTGGAATTTTTTTGGAAATAACTAAACTGAAAAACTTCAAAATTTTTCTCGTACCTAACATGTATGAACTTCTCCCAGCTCATCTTGTAAAAATTCACTATTCAAAAAAAAACTAAATGTATGACATGATGTAAAGACCATTCTTTTGGCGCAAACGAATTAAATTTTAGTGAATCATGCACTCAGGAATGCAATTAATAAAAATTTATAATTTATTCAGAAATTTTTTTTTGAATTGTTCCGAGAAGTTATGAAGGTAAAATTCCAAAATGATTATGCGTCCGTTCCAAAAGTAAAGTATGTTTACAAACCGTGAGAAAGATAACCAAAAAGATGACAAGGTTGCTAATGCTTGATAATTATTTAAATTATTTCGGTTAGATGCTATGTAGCAAAAAAAAAAATGAATATTTATTACTAATTGATCGAGCCTTATGTTTATTACAGATTATACGTGTAATCAATTTAAAATTTTTGATATATGAAAAGAATTGAAATAATTTTATGCAGCAAATCAGTATCAGACGATTTTTTGTCCAGAAACATTCATTTAGTTTTGGCGAATTTAATCGTCCTTGAAATGCTAGCCAGACTTAGAATTTCATAGATTAGATATGAAACTAGATAAAGAGTTTATTATGTTTATTCCTTCAAATGTTTTTCGCTTCATAATTTGTATAAAAGCGATAATATTATTTACGATTGTGACATTGCGATGGCTTGTGTAAAGTTTCAACATAATACTGAATATTATAAAAGTAATATTATTAATGTGTCATTTTTATATCGATTTTAATTGCTTGATATTGTTTTTTCATTTCTTAATTTTTTTTGTAATTTAGTTTTTTAGTGTTCTTAAGATTTATGATTTGTCATAAATCCGCTGTAAATTTTTTTACAACAAAATTTGTGTTAAATAAGCATGAATAAGCAAGAAAAGAGAAATACTTTTTATTTAGAATTTATTTCAACACTCGTAATAAAAGATAATGACTTTAAAGGCACAAATCAAGATTTTGATTCGATAAAAACTTAGATCTATCAAATTTCAACACATCCGGTCTGTTTGTAAGAATAGAGGAAAGTGAAACGTCATGTCTCTGATTGCTGAAACCTACAAGTCATGCATATCACTTGCGGTATAAGTTTCTCAATTTCTGTGAGAAGGTTACATATGCTCTGAAAATATGTAAATATTTCATGGTTTGTTAACTGCGACACTTACATGTAGAAAAGATGACATTTTAAACTAAAATTGAAAAGACTTTGAAAAAGGAAGTGATAACTAATGTAACCAATATGGATGAGATGATGGTATTTACCAGGGGTGTGCAACTGTTTTGTTTCGGGGGGGGGTCACTTTGTATTTCATTTTCGAAGAGGCTAGTGACGCGCCGATTTTTAAAAATTATGATTGAATTCATTAGCTAATTTTATATTTCGGAAGAAGTATTAATTATACCATAAAAATCATAAATATAAATTAAAGACAATAGTTGCTGTTTCGTTCAATTTATTTTTTGCGCTAATTTCATATAATCTACAGCAGGAAGCACATTTAATTTTAAAATTAGTTTAATGAGACAATTGTACCCTATCATACTTTTCTACAATTTTTTTTGAAATCAGGAGTGAAATTGCTTGTTGAGCTTCTCATCACAGCCTACAAGTTAGTGTCTGTCAAATATTATTTATATTTACTCTTGTTGATCTACGAGCAGGAAAAATTTTGCTCAAAAATATATGCAGCCCCAAAGCAAACAAAAAATTGTAAAAGTCAACAAATGTTACAGCACTTAACATTTCTTTCACAGAGTGATCTGACTTCATGTCGATACATTAAAGCTGCACCTTCCCGGGGCTGTTCAACAGTGATGAAATAAGAGAGCGAATTGGATTTAGGTTCAATTTTCGTAAAGTACTGAAATCATCTTGTGGCATCATCCTTCAAACTCTACCGATGATTCCTAATCTTAGTAGAAATGCTTTCAGGTACTTTGTTTTCTTTATAAAGGAAAATTATAAAAACTGCCCTCTGCTTGCCATGCAAATAGACCTTGTTTACTTTTCTTTGATTTTACGCAAGGGTTCAAGGCGGATTTTTCTCACTGTCTTGGCGGGCCACAAAACCTCTAAGAGGGTCGCTATTTGCCCACTCCTAGAATACACGAATGCCAGTGGTTTCCAACCTTTTTTAAGTCCGCTTACCCCCAACTAAGAATCTTTCTCCCCCCCTTCACACACACAATTGTGACGTTGGAATATTCGCCATTTTCTCTTCACTAACCTCAGGGAATTTATAGTGATTTGAATTGCATAAAATTTCAATTCCTTCCCAACCAAAATGAAACGAAATTAGGTTAATTAGATGATGACAGAAGTGAAATGAAGCGAGTTAGATATAATGATATATGACTGAAATAGAATCGAAGGAAAATAAAGGGAGATAGAGGATAACGACTTGCTGATAGATAGTTATAATTTGGATAATTAACTTTTTGAATTGATGCGAATTCGAATTTAAATTGCTAAGATAAGAACCAGATGTTAGAGAGAATTGTTTGAATCAGGACGAGTGATAAGGAAACTCAGGTTTCATTATTACAGCAAAATCTAGAATTGACGAATTATGTGGGATTCTACAAAGGGCGACCTTATTTATACATTCTTCAAGGATTTTTAATAAAATATCATATCTTGCTCTTGTATATCTTCAATTGGAGTTCAATTATTATTGACTTTATGTAGACCGAAAGATGGCAGTAGAATTAAATAATGAGAAACGGGCATTATTCAATCTATTCCACCCATTTCATACTTCGAAAAACTCTCCAAAATAAGGGTATTTTGAATTAAATTAAATGACCTACTTTTTCATTGCATTGTTTTTTTTTTAAATTTTTGAAGTAAACAAGCAAATTAGCAGAATTACTTGAAAAATTAACGGGATATTTTATTAGGACTGTTTATAGAATCACAAAATTTTGAAAAATTAGGTTCCAAACAGTAATGTGTAGTCTCATATCTAGAGCTGAGATTAATTTGTTGCTATATTTAATTTTTATGCAAATATAGGGGAGAAAACCCATCTGAGAGGCATCTGATGCCAGATTCGGCAGTTTTTCCTTTAAAGGAATCGACAATGTTACGACTGACAATCTAAACAAAAAAAAAAAAATCTACATACTTTTTAACATTATTTTTAATATTTTTAAAATTATTTTGTTCTTTTTTTTTAAGCCACTATAATCATTTTTTTTCGCGTATATTCTTATGTCCTCTTACATAGCCCTTATGAGAATCGCTGGTATATACGACAATAATAGTTCATATGGTTTTTAAGGATCATTTTGAGAACTAAGGAAGGAATTCATTTTTTACAGATGATTCAAATTTTAAATATAAATTTGCTTCAATTACACTATCATATATTTATTAAATTTTTAGAAATAACAGCTATTTCACAGAAGTGTTGATTCAGATTAGAAATTTGAACGTCCTCTCGTTATATTTTTAGAATTCAGCAAATGAAGCAAAACGTTTAATTTAAAAAAGAAGAAAACATAGAGGGATATGTGAATATAACAGCAATAAATTCATATTAAAATATTTTCTTGGTTTTAGAGCTAGAAAGGAGGTTTTATTTTCTTCATACATTCACATTTTATTTATTCAAAAATGAAAGCAACGATACGTGTTTTTATATTATCGAATTATTATTATTTATTTAATTCATTTTGTTAATACGTTGAGCATTTAAGGGGGAAAAAAGGCAAATAGTGAGGAGCCTTTAAATAATTAATCATCGTTTAATAGCTCTTTTAACCACTAGACTTTTATGGGAAGGAAATTAATGTGTAATATTTTAAATAATAAACAATTTAAAATTAGATCTGAGACAAAAATATTTTAATTTTGTTCTTTTGCACGCGTATGTTACGTAAAAGAGACAACGAAGAAATATGACCACCACATTATTTGAAATACGATTCCTAAGAAAATCTTAACATAAAGCAAAAAAAAAAAAAAAAATAGTGTTTAAAATAATTTCTCAAAGAAAAACTCTTTTTCTATTGAATCCAAAGAAGTCGAGTGATTCATTTTCTTTGGGAAGATTTCTCCATAATAACAATTCCTCTTCAAAAACATTTACTGTGACTTGAGATAAGCAATCTTGTTTCTGTAAACAAAACGAAAAAAGCTTTCCCATTTTACAAGAAATTAGAATGGATTCTAGAACAAATAGAACACTTTCCCTGCTTCTTACGCAATTTGTTTACGAGTTTAATTTTACGTTGCCATTTTATCTTTGACGAAGAAAAATAGAATCGAGAATAAAAAAAAAAGTCCTTTCAAAAGGAAATTAGGGCTACGTGTTTTCGCTCTTTACAGTTTTCACGAGCTGTTGATTGGCCAGTTAAGAGGCGGGGCAACTTTGCTTCAAGGTGACCTTTATAGTTTTAATTTGTATGGCCGACACGCTAAGCAATTGTACAGTTATTTTCTTAGCTGCTGCGGTTATTAATTGCATAATTTCGCGTATGACTGATTTCGTGTGGCGATTTCATGTGCGTGTAGATAAATTAAACAGTTGCATTTCATACAAAAGTTTTTGAAAAAAAACTTTCTTTCGAAAATTCCAGATTAGAGTAACTAATCTGGAAAAGATAGGATGATTTATAAATTTTGATATCAAAAGATAGTTATGTGTTAGTAAATAGAGACTCATTAAATATGCAAATGAGAGACATGTCGTGAAGATAAATTCTCTTTTCTGGTCTCATTTATCATTCATATTTTGAAAGCAGTCTTTGTTTCCAACCGTTTCATATTTACTCTGTCAAGAGCAAGAGTTGCATTACTTAACTAAATTAATTTTAGAATGAAAAATAGAGTTACTAAATTAAAATTTGCAACAGTTCCTTCGCCGATTATTTAAATTTTTTTTACTGGTATTTTTAAAAAAGTATCTAAACTTTCGATTTATCAGATTTTTTCCCCTTCAATATCTATCAAAGCAAATTTTTATCGAAAATTTTATTTTTGATATAGAGTATTTGCGATTGAAAATAACTTGATACTATTGCCAAGTTATATTTTCCTTTGAAATTTTTTATCAAAAAAATACGACCTTGATTAACTTAAAATACTTTTATGTATTTTTATGAATGATAACTAATCAGTAAATATTTGACAGATGAGTTGTAAGAATTGACTTCCTTGACGTCACGGAGTTTTAACCAAGCATCCGTATGAAAGTTTTAGAAAACCAGTGAACTTAAAAATAGAAAGTTGTTTTTATTCTTTGATTCGTATAATTGAAGCTCACCTTCTTTTTGTTAAACTGTTCCATTCATCCAACATCAAAACTATCGCATGGAATATGTTTGAGATAAGTAACAATTTTCTTTCTGGCACGTTTTAAAGAAGCATGTAATTTCTTGTTAATTAAACATATTCATAAATTATTATTTATTATATTATTATTAATTACCGTATATTTCTGTGTATAAACCAAGAATTTTTGGAAATTTTTCCTAACTAAATTGCGGGTTGGTTTATATAAGGATTCCCTAGTTCACAAAAAACGAAGGTACTTTTCCATTTGCTGCTCGCAAGTGATAAATCGCCAAATATAGCTTGAGTTTATATATCTAAAGTTTACGAAGAAGTAATTCTAAATAAAAGGATCATTCCTTTTATGGAAATTGGTTGTCTTATTTTCGAAAGTGTTTACCAGTGGCGTACGTAAACTTCTTTTAAAAGAATAGGAGTTATATTAAAGGGACCAGAATGTAACGCCATTATTCTACACTAAATTGAGACAAATGAATTTTTTTTATCAAGTTTTTATTTTTAATCAATGATATAGCACCCTCGTTATCAACAACCTTTCACCATCTAGTGAGCAAATTTTCAATGTCGTATCGATAAAAATCAATTGGTTTTGGAGCAAAATATCTGGAGACGGTATTTTAGACATTATCCGAATTTTCAAATATTTTGCCATTCGGAAAATGTTGTAGCAACCGGAATAAATGGCAATCTGATGGCGTAATATCGAGCGAGTGTTGTGGGTGAGGCAATACCTTCCATCCCTATTCATTAATTTTTTCTAGGCTTCGTCTAGCGCAGTGCAGTTTTGCATAAACATGTTGCAGAATAACACCTTTTCTGTTGATGATCGTTGGGCACTTTTCAATTAAAAAGTGATTTACTCGATCCAGTTGTTCATAGTAAAGGTCTGCATTCACAGTTTGTACTAGATTTCAGCACTGCAAAATAAATGACTCCGCGACTACTCCACCAAATACACAAAAACGCCTTTTTAAGGTGTTAACCTGGAAAAATTAATAAATTAAGATGGGGGGTCTTGCCTCACCCACCGTACTCGCTCCACATTGCACCATCGGATTTTTGTTAATTTACAACATTTTCTAAGTGACAAAAAATGTTAAAATTCGGATGATGTCCAAAATATCATCTCCAGATATTTTGCTCAAAATCCAACTGATTTTGATCGATCCGGCATTGAAAATTTGCAGTGAGATTTAAGATGACGGACGAAACGAGTAACAAGATTACGTCACACATGGAACGGCTTATATTCGGAAATATACGGTATGCATTATTATTTAATGTCCTATTAAACAGGTTTATATATTTCTGTATTGTATTTTTTATTACAAAGTTTTCCATTGTTACTAGATGGTTTTCTTCATAATTTATTGCTCGCATATTCATATGTTATGCATAATTATAAGGTCCTCATTGAATGGAGTTCATTTGAGGTGATGCACGTACTCTTTCCTTTACTATAAAAGGGTAAATGACAAAAAAAGAGTCAAAAACATATGATTTAAATGACATTAATATTTAACACTTTAAAAAAGGTGACCATGGTGTAAAAGCGTCGAATTTTAGGGGCTGAAATACCGTAGGATTCATTTCACATTTTTCTTTGTTTTTTGAATTGTTATTACGTGTATGGAGTTATATTTTTAATGAATTTCGTTTTCATCGGGTTTGAATAATCCTGGACATCTCGTTTAAACTGTTGGCGATGGATTAGACTTATTCTTTAAACTAAGACTTATTCTTTAAAAATGAAAGGAAACATTGTATCATTTTTTTTATCGATGAACTGAGCTATAATCAAATAACTATTGAAAAAAAAAAAAACAGGGAAAAGTCTTTTACGCTGTCTGTTTGATGATAATAGATCGATTTTTAAAGAACTCGCCTATTTTTTCCTTCAAAAATAATGCTGGTTGCGAAAGGCTGAAGATAACACATTCTATCCTTTTCTGAAACTGTAATAACATTGAACTGAACCATGAAAAAGCATTTCAATACTTCATTCGAGAAGAAATTGATGCTACTAAAGACACGTAGTGTAACCGGGACTGATGCACGTTAAATCGTTGCCTGTTGAGGCTCAAAATCCTCCATTCATGTAGTGTGGAAATTAGGAGAGGAAGATGCCAGATTATATGTCGTCTTCGTCACTTGACCTAGGTTCAAAATTAAGAGGTCTGTCGCCAACAGCCCTCGTGATGCTTCTAGTGTGATGTAAATAAAAAAACAACCCAAAACCTAATCAAGAAGAAAAACATAAATACTTTACCATAATTCAATTAACTAACTAGTTAAATGATTTTAGTCTAATTAACACCATTCTAGAGACGCGTCGAGTTATTGTTCGTGTGTTGTCTGTTCAATATCTTTTTTAATTAGGACATTATCCATTTGCATAGCCTTATTACATTTCGAAAGCATGTAATAAGAAATATCAGTTGATGATAATTTACAAAATACAAGTTACAGGAACCATAGAAAAATTCGGTCTATGTATAGAGCATATAATCGAACGAAATTCATAAAATGAATTTATATGCTTATTAGTGAATTAATAATGTTTATTCGGGTGATTTTATTGGTGCAAGGGCCATATTTCGCCAAGCTGCATTGGTCACTCGGTAATTTATAAAAAAAATTGTGTTTATCTGAGATCTAGATTAAACTTTAAATTTGAGAAAGAAATAGAAGAGGGGATGACGAGGAAGAATATGGTTAACAGTAGAGAATAATCATTAGATCATCCCGGGGATACGCCAACCCTATTTACAAAAAAAAAATCCATTGGGAAAAAGTCCTATTCTTACCTGAAGAAGGCGAGCTCCCGAGGAGCAAACTCAAAATGCATTCGAAAAATATCCAACCATAATTTTTCGTGTGTATGCAAATGAGATAAGGAAAGCGTGGTTTGGTGTACGTATGAAGGAAATCCTGATGCGTATGCGTGATCTTCTTCCTCTTACAGAAGCTGTCAGTTGTTGAAAGACCGCCGAAGAGTGAGGCCACATAAGTGAGCACCATCGGATTTCCTCTTCAACAAAATGACAGAAAAACTTGAACAATGCTACTGCATTAAATTTTGTGTAAAGATATAACGATCCGATTTTCTTTCTCTGTTCTAATTGTGCCATCACAAGTCATGAGAGTTCAGTTGAAAATTAAAAGACAATGAAGGAAATCGAATCGGTTTATTGGAATATTCCAAATTTAATAATAATTATTATGTATGTTGAGCCGATCCCTACATGCATCCGAACCTGAGGTCTCATAGTATAAATATTTACTTATCTGACACTGCCTAACTGGATCTCAGTCAGCATTAAATCTGCAATCAGGAGCTTACTATACAACCGTTCATAGGTGATTACTCCGCCTTAACATCAAATCATTTAATCTCTTTTTTATTTTCAGTGTGAGCACAGGTCTAACTTTGGCCTTCTATTCTTTCGATGTGTCACACTCTATAACAACTCTGCGTTGCTTATAAATGATATAACATTAAACTTATTCAACTCGCTACAATATTTTAAATCTAATTTACATGCTCAATGGTTCATTCACAAGAACATGTTCCCAAATAAAATAACGCCATAAGACAATCCTTAAGAGGGAAATACACAAGATAACCCAGTTATAAAGCTTGGCTATTCACAAGTGAAAACGATCAGCAAGATTCAACTAACTTTCGGAGACGAATCAGGTGACGAAATGGTATAACCGATTCAAGGAAGATCACATATCAGTGGAAAGCGAAGCTCCTTCTGTCTTCACATTGGCTTATCTTCTTTCAGCAATTACAAGGATCATGACCCCTAGGTATTCTAGTGATCCTGTCCCCATAGAACGTTTGGTTTTTGGTAAACACTGGGGACGCACCCCCAGGATACCCTTGCGATCCTTCTCTTTTTTGATCCTACTTCTTATAAAAAAAATTACCTTTTCTTCATTTTTGTGTTTAAACTGTAGCTTAAACAAAAGTTTAGCACGGTTTAGCCAGATTTGGCTCTTGCGCTATAAATCCTATCTGTCACTCACTCGTTCGAAGCACGTATTTGTAGGCCCTCAATACCCAGTAACCCGTTTGAAGGAGAATTAAAGATATTGAGATAAATTCTCCAAGAAAAAATAATGACTTAAATTTACTATTTAATTACTTTGCATGTACAGTTATTTACAGATCAGTTAAGTGCAGGCGGTATCAGAGATAACCGTCTCACCTGGTATCAAATCAGGGGCAGCCGAATTCTTAATGAAGAAAAACCCCGATCTAGATCTCGTCGGCGAATTTCTCTTATCTCATCAGCACTCTGTCGAAATATGTTAACATTCTGGAACTGTGGAAGTTTCCGAAAACACGTGCGGCTCTGATTGTAGAGATGCGCAAAGTACTAAGTCATTCATGAATATAATATGTCGAAATTGAAACAATTAGGTGAAGAAGAGAATCGCCAGAGCTTACCATTAATGTCAACCTCGCCAGATCGATTCATGTATAAAAAAGACTGACTTTTGAGAGAAAGATCTGGATTTGAGGTGCTGCACCAGAAATGAGATCGTCGTTGACCAAGTCAGGATCACGATCAAAGAATTCGAACGAAAATTCGGGCTTCAGAAGGATCTCAGAGAAATCAGGGGGAAATTCTAGGCCAAACAGCACTCTTGTACTTCATTACACTCTGTACCATCACGCAGTATTAGATTGTTGCATTGGAATGTGAATGCATTTTATGAGTAATGGTCGGATCTATTTGAACACAACTCGAACATAATGAACTTCCAAACTGATGTACGTAAAATGTGTTATAAGGATGTACGGAGACATATAAAGTATTCGTATCTATAACCGTAGGATTTACATTTATAACACAGTGCAGTTTGTTATATGTGGAATGCTTTGTATTTTTAGTATCGGGCTTGCATAGATATCTAGGTTAGACCGGATTTCGAAATACTGCTTGGCGATGAACATTTCGTTGGTGATAAAAATCACCATTTTGGAAACCTTTCTTTTGATAACCTATTATAAATGGGATTACTAGTTTTAAACAGGCGAATGTAAAGTGATTTTGTAATGGACTTAAGACCGACGGTTTTTTTTTTTTTTTTTTATAAACGTGATCGGTAGTCAAGCTTCCTTTACAAATCACACTACTCTGGCGGAATATCAATTTTATCATTACCTAGTCGCGCCAAAGTTTCGAATGGTGTTGCCGAAAGGAGGAAAAGTCAGTATAAAACGAATGTTAGAGAAATTATTCATGGTTTGAAAACAATAAATATAAAGAATTTTTAAAGTAAACGTGGTCATCAATAAAATTATTACTAAATTAGATTGCACTTACGGAACACCAGTTTCATTATTACCTGAGCGAAAAAGCATTATAATTGTCAACGATAAAGGTCAATAATTCCCCCCCCCCCGTTTTTTTTAGTGATTTTCAACATTTTTATTGCATTAATTTTTGCATACATTTTTTATGACTACAATGCGTAAGAAATTAGAAATTATCATTCCGATTTCATCCTGTTTCCAGTTGAAATAACTTCAAATTTGAAAATCGCACTTTTTTCCCGTTGTTTTAAGTGCTTTTATGCTACTTACATGTTTCCAGCAAAACGCAGCTTTCCCACGCTTTTGTTTTACCGACGAAAATGCCATTTTGTTTCCTGTTGTAACGGCTTCGAATTTGAAAAGCGCGTTTGGCGCCTAATAGTATTCTAAAATTTGACTTTACCTCTGTACAGTACTCTCGATAACCTGGCAGATATTGAACCAGAACACACCCGGATAATCAAAAACGCCGGATTACTAGAAAATCACTGAATATAATGCATTAAAACAGTTAAAGCTATGTGTATTATTGTATAAAACTTAATACAGCTCTCTCAAATAAAGTGTCAAACTGATGAAATAACCAAAACTACAAAATATGTATTGTCTTGAATCAATAGCTCACATTATTTCATTGAAATTATAGGCATAAAAAATAGCAATTCACCTTTCTGGCCCTGCCAGAAGGGTGAATTGCCAGATTATACAGAGAGTACTATATTTTGAAATAAAAAAAAAAGCAAATTGGTGAATAATTGCACAAGGAAAAATTCAGATCAATACTTTACTTACATGATAAGTATTAGATCGGAATAAAACTGTTTAAAATATGACAACCATTTCACTGACCTCATTTGACACTCTCAATGATTTGAAAAAACGACTGGTATTTTGTTCTCCTTTTTAAGCGTTGATTTCTTGCACAGTTAACAGAAGCAGATACCTCAAATATTCGTTATATACAGATTTGGTTTCATTCATGCTATCTTCAAAGCATTTTATCACAAAATTCAAGCAGTATATAACTTCACAAAATATTTGCTTCTTTTTAAGTGACATCTTTCGAATAAAAGAATAATATGAGTTCCTCAAAATGAAAAATAAGAATTAGGACACTTTAGTCATGGAGCAAAACTGAGTAGCCTACATTCTTGGGTTCCTAATTTAGCTTTTTATTTGCGTTTATTAACTACGAATTTTTTAAATGCCTATCTGGATTTAAGGGACGTTCGGTTTAATGGGGAATGGATTAATGACGGCTTTATTGTATATGTACTGTATGTGAGAGAGGTAGAGGTAGAAATGTATAAGTAGCTCACACATACACACATTATAGAAATGCCTGATTACAATTTTATAAAATCAATTTGCATTTCTTTGTTGAATAGTATATTTTTCGTGCATTATGAATACTGTTTTATCTAAAAATTTAATGTATAACTGCAGAGCAAAATAAAAACGATGAATTGATAGGAAATGAAATTTTGGAATGCATCACGCAAAGGATAATGTAAGTTTTTTTTATCAAAAGATCCATCACTTTTTGCATATCAGAAAAGTTCCAATGATTATATTGAATGATAGTTGAATTTTTAACACAAGTTGTTGGTTGCTAGAGGCCTGTCACGATCTCGTGTTACAGCAGAATCATCTATCCAGTTCCTTTTCTTGTCAAATGTAAGTTAGGCTTCGCATGCTTTTTTTCACTCTTCTTTAGAATGATTTGAATATTCTTTAAGATAGATAAAATTTTAGAATGATATTCTGTTTTTTTTTTCGAGGTTCATTAAGCATTTTAAATCATACCATAATTAAAATAAGTATAAAAGACTGGTTAAAATATAAACAGGTTAAATTAATACAAATATTAAGTTTAAAAAATTCAAAGCAACTTTTAATTCTTTTAATCTCTTGACTTCCTAAAAAGGCAATTTATTTAGAACAGAGATCTGTTTTGTAATTACCAATTAAATGCAACAGAAAAATTGAATGTTAACTATACAAATAGAGTTATTTTGTTTATTCATCCATTTTTTTACACATCTTACGAGTTCCTTATTATTTGAGAAAATAACGGATATTTATTTAAATAAATGAAAAAGAAGAGAAAAAGCTTTTAATTTTGGTAGTTTTTTATTTTGTCGTATTATATTCCTTTTATTAGGTTTCATTTTGTTAATTACTTAAAAAGTCTTAATTAATATCCTTTTAATATTTTTTTATCTATTGTTCTTGTGTATGAAAGAAAGGTAATGAAGAGTAACAAAGAGCCATCAATGTGTGAAAGAAACAAAAGGAATCGATGTAATATACTTATGTGCAATCATTGCAATTAGTCAGGTCGCGTTCCTTTATTTCCCTCTTTTATTGTTCTTTGACTATCGATAACAATTAAAACACGGGAATTTTTTCGGTCATGTAAGAAAAATATAATAAGAAAATGGGGAAACCGAAGGAATTATTTCTTTTCATAATTATTAGTATAAAGAGATGAAATAAGTAGCCATTTCTTTAATGGTTTTCGATCTTTTAAAATTATTTATTTTTTGCTAAAATTTCACTGTCACAAAATTGTACGAAATTGATTCAAAAAGTCCATAAGTATGACTCCCTTCGCCATAACTTTACCGCCCAATGAGAACGTCTTTGCCTTCTTAGGAGCAGATTCACAGGGAGTATACCATTGCTTTGATTATTACTCAGTTTCCGGTGTGTAAAGACGAATCCACGTCTCATCGTCGTTGACAACTTGACACGGCATCAATTAAAGTAAACTTTGAATAAGAACTAAATTTGTTTTTGTGCCGAGCCGTTTAACTGATAGCATAGCACATTATATACACAAAAATCCCTTGTAAACGCCATTTATCTTTAATAACAGATACTTTTTGAAGTACCCTCGTTTATGTAAGTATTCTGTAAATAACATCATTAATTTCCTTTTACTTAAAGGAATAATACATGTATAATATTATAAAACATTAAGACATTCAACTGCTCTTAAAAGAGCAGCCGTAAGTTTGAATTTCCTATCATGGTTAAAAAAACTGATTATTTATGATTATATGAATGTATTTTTCGATTAATGCAATCCATAGAGAAAATATATGTATAGGGAAAAAAATGAAATATTTAAGAGAAGATAATAAAATTACAATCTATTGTTATTTAGATTGTTGATTATTATAATATTATACTAATATATATTTTCGAAAATTTAAATTTAAGAATGCAAGAAGATTTTAATGAAATTTTTTTTCGAATTGAATGATAATTAAATCAATTTTAGAACTCTGTTTTTCTTATAAACAGAACAAAAATATCCTTATTAAACACAAGTTGAATAAGAATGTTAGGTTTCTTATTAGGTAACTCCAAAATGAAGCTTTTTCCAAATTGTACTCAGTCAAAGAAATTATGTATGCAGAGAAAAATCGGTTGTTTCATATTAATGAAATTATGCACATAAACTACCTATTTGGATATTACTAAGATTATTAGAGCTGGATTATGATGTACCGATTTTGAGTGAAATGGATCTTAATAACAATAGGAATCTTAAGTTAAGGATCTTAATAACAATAGGAATGCAGGAACGGGTGGTATTGTGATGGTCGTCCTTCCTTATTTAACTCGACGGCCATCTTAAAGTCTAATTAAATAGTCAATAAGCTCAAAACTCTAATTAAAAATAAGTAAGAGCAGGACAAAGCACTTCATTACCTATCAAAGAATACGAGTAGGCAAGATCACTCTTTCTCGAATACTTCTTAACTCAGTTAACCCAAACTTATGCTGAAATAATTAAGTTTTAACTCACCAAGTCACTCGTTCCACTTCAAATGCTTCTCGATTATAGCTGATTCGACTTCTGTCGCTCTGATCAAGAATAATTTCTAACTAGATTCAGTACAAATGATTAATTACGATGATTCACTCCAATCTACAACATCTATAAACTTGTAGTTATCCTCTATCTCCTTTCTCTTTCCTTTCAGCTCTATTACGCTTTTTTTTTTTCACTTTCTATAATTCAATTCCCCACACTTCTGATCTTCATCTAATTTACCTAATTATGTTTTATTTTGGTTGTCAAGGAATTGTAATTGTATGCAATTCAAATTACCAAAAAGTCCCCGTGGTTAGTGAAGAGAAAATTTCGAATAGCCCAACATCACAATATTTATGCTGAACTCATAAAAATTGATTAATCTGAATTCACTAGGTTATACATAAAATTATGTGTAAAGATTGTGAAAAGCAGATGCCAATTGAAGGGGATGAAGGTTCCATATGCCCCCTTTTTAAAACATGAAACAAACTTGAATGTTACAGCTATTGAAGTATTCCTCTCCTAAATTCAGCATTTAAAGTTTTCTCTAATATTTTATATTATCGGTTATTACCATTTACATTTACAATTTTTAGCAGCTATAAATGTCCTTTTCGAGCGAGAAAATATATTGATTGATCATATTCATAGTATTAGACAAATTCTGGAGAAAAATACTGACTTAAAGGCAGCCTATGCATTTTGTTGACTTAAAGCAGCTTAAGAGAGCATATATCGAGAAAGCTGTTTGAAGCAATGCTGGGATTTGGGATTCTTAAGAAATCGCTGATCACTCTAGAGTGACATTAAAAATAGTTAAGTGTGGGGTTAAAGTTATGTCTGACTTATTAGAAGTTTCCTAAGTTTAAAGAGAGGTGAGACTAGATAATGCCTTTGCCTGTAAGTTTTTAATCCCGGAAAGATGTCAAGATTGCCGGAATTTTAATTGGAGGCACAAATATTCAATGATAAGTACAAATACTAGCGCACGCTGATGACATAAGCATTGTTGAAAAAAGTAAACAGGCTGCTGTTCAGACTGTTGTTGGTCTGGAGTCCTCAGCTATGCATTAACAATAAATGAGGGAAAATCAAAATTCATGACCGTAACTAGAGGAGTCCATGACTCCCTCCCATTACAAGTACACATTTTTTTTGAGAATGTTTATCTGTTTATTTACCTCAGGCAGTATCATTTTCTGTAACAATAATATTAAATTCAAAATTAACATTGGGTTAAAAAGCGGCTGATAGATGTTATCATGGATTAAAAAATTGCTAAAATCTAAGCTATTAAGTTAAGTTACAATGATAAAGCTATATAAAACACTTATAAGACCTATCATATTGTATGCCTAATTACACTGAAGACCCGACGTGTTGGGGACTGATGCACTGTAAATTTGGTCGAGGTTCCAAGTCCTTCCGTTGACATGGTGTGGAAGTTTGAAGAGGGAGAGACGAACTCAGGTGTCCTCGTCAGTTGACCGAGGTTCACAATTACGAGGTCTTTCGCTTGTTGCCTTCGTGATGCTTCTTAGTGCGTTATTAATGAACAGTTAATCAAACATACTGCGCGGTTGGGAGTGCTGATCATTTACAAATAAAGATGAGGATAGACTATTAATAATTGAAAGAAAAATTATCCAAAATATATTTGGCCAATCAGAGAGAATGATACAATGAGAATTTTGTTTTATCGAAAAATATACAGGAAATATAGTCTACCTAATATTACCCGAGTTATTAAATTTTATCGAATCAGAGTGCTTGCACATATTTTTAGAACACAGATCCTGTTAAAAAGATGATCCTTTCAAAAAGTAAAAGACATCAGGAAAAAGAGGAATATGATTATGATTGTTTATTAACGTCACACACGAGGTAACATGAAGACTACTGTCGACAGACATCGTATTCTGAACCTCGGTCACGTGACGAGGATACCACCTCCCTCTCCAAACTTCCACTTCTCGGGAAATATATAGAAAATATAGACTAGATTTAACGTGCATCAGACGCGATTCGTGATAGGTCTCAAGTGGCATCAAGTGAAAACTCATGACTCGACTACAGCAACGTTGTCTGCGAGTCCGCAATTACACTACTAGGTTACTGCGGCCATCAGAAAAGGAAGGCTTCACTTTTGATGGATATGAAAGCGGATTTCACGGCATTAGAACCGGTGTCGAAGGCTGATTGAGACGGCCTGTAGAAGGCTATTGTGTTTTGGGAGAAGAAATTCTTTCAAACGTTGCTCCACTATTAGATATTTTGTTTAAAAGATAGTTTTATTACTTACCCAGAAAACACTATTTATTAAAAATAATTAGCGAAACACATTTTTTTTTGTATGATTCGAATTTTCAGTCGTTCCCTTACAGGAACATAGTCCTTCCATTTTTCTGAGGGAGATAACTTGTACAAAATTAAAATGTTGGTAGTTTGTAAAAAGCCTGTTGAACTCTTTATTAAAATAAAATATAATCGTAGTATTGTATTCTGATATGTAGTTCTATATAATTTTCGCAGTACAATATATCATGGGTTTGTGAGCAATTTGAATTACTAAAAATGTCAGCTGCATTTTTTTTAAATGGAAAATTCTGAAAAGTTGGTAAGGTATCCGAATCTCAAGGGTAAAGATCCTTGATTCTTTAATTAATTTTTTTGATACCTAGAAACACCAAATTGTTGGCGCATTTTGCATTTTTGCGTACTTCTCACGAAACGCTTTTAAACAATCAAAATCTTGTCATATTGTAAGTATTCTTTCTGTTAAAATATTTGTTTAAAAAAAAGTTCCGAATGAAATAGATTAAAATAAGCAAATATTATTATAAAGAACAATGACAGTGAAAATGTCATCAAAGAACAACAAAAAACTGCCATAATACATTAAAAACGCCATATTACATTTAATGTTTTTCAAGCTGCAAGCTTTTAAGAATGGGGGGAAAAGAATGACATACCGAATGAATTACACAAAGGAAAAAAAAATACAAAAATAATTTACTCTTTTTTATTTCTTCCATTCAAATCCAAACAAGTTAAGAAATCATTTAATGTTGAAATTCATTACTTCATTCTGACTTAATCAGCCAACTGTATTTCATTCTCAGTAACAGAAGAATTATGTATTATGCTTTATACATGCCTGAAAAAGGACGTATTAAAAATGCTTCTCGAAAGAACAAAATTATGTTCCATTGTAAAACATAAAAATTTCCTCTTTGGTCGTTATAATTGGTATTCTAAAAGAATTATTTGTTGAAAACAGTCCTAAATCAAATGGTCTTATTAAGAACAGAGTTCATTCATGAGTGTATTGAAAGAAACAAGAGCATATAGAATTTGATGACTTTTAAAAGCAATAAATACTGATATAATGTTCGGAACACATGTAAAAAGTTTTTAAAAAAAGATGTTGAGAGATTTATTAATATCTGTGCTTCATATATATATATATCTGTCAGAAGATTAGATTTTTTTTAAGTAAATGAAAATTTTGTATTACTATTGTTTGGTTAAGTAATTAAAAACTTTATTAAAGTATTTTATACTATTGAAATAAAGAAATATGATTTCATCTGAGGCTATGAAAAATTCACCTATTGACTCAAATAAGATTGTCATTTAGAGTTATATTCTAGTTCCAAATGCAATTAATGCTGCAGCTGTTAGGCTATTGATTAAAGTCTATATTTGACACTAATATGGTGATTAGAATGCTGCCACAATTGAATATCTTATTTTTAATTATTTTGTGACACTGAGCTATTTGAGATTTTCTCTTCACTAACCTCCGGGAAATTTCGGTATTTTGAATTGCATAAAATTACAATTTTTTCTCTTCCAAATGAAACGTGATTAAATAAATTAGATAAAGATAAGAAATGTAGATAAGTAAATTACAGATTGTGATATATAAGTGAATTAGAATTGAAAGAGAAGGGAGATACAGGAGAACGACAAACTGACAGATATTTATAAATTGGATCGAATCATTTCGTAATTAATCTTTTGGATTAAAGAGCCTCTTAGTTAAAGTTCTAAGATACAAAATGACTTTTTTCGAGAAATGTTTGAATCAGTATGAGTGATTTGGTAAGCTAAGACTTTATTATTTGAATATAAAATAGGATTGATCAAGTTAAGAAGGATTGGATAGAGAGCAAACTTATATATTCTTTGGTAGTTAATAAAGTGTGTTGTCTTGCTCTTCCGTATCTAAAGTTGGAGTTTTGAACTCATTGACTATTTAATTAGACTTTAAGATGGTCGAAGAATTAAACAAAGGAACAAAATACGTCACAAGTGACATTAAACAAAATAACAATGCTGATAGGAAACCCTGAATTTCATTAAATAAAAAATCTTTTGTAAAAATGTAAAAAAAATGTTTATTTAATGGATCTGTTATATATATATATATTAAGTTTGTTAAAGTTCTGATTCTATTACAAAATAATTAATAAGCTTTTTTAATTTTGTAAAATATTTATCGATTTGTTGAAGGCACTTTCGCTGTAATTAATGTTGAAAAACTTCAAAGACGAAAATAAATGAATAAAAAATAGCAAAAATAAATTTTGCTTCAACATCAACTTTTACTTAAGAAATGCAGCTCTAATTTTAGACCAATATTATTTAAATAATGATGTAAGAAAATGTAAGAGGCAATTTAAATATTTCATTATGAAATAATGAAATTTAACATTTTATAAAAAGTTCTTTAAATCGTCCAAGTAAAAATAAGCACTCTTTAATACTTATTTATTGAAACATCGAATCCATGTTTCCCATTTGTTATTCTCAAATGATTTAAGAGAATTGAGACATAATCTGTCTGCTTTTCCAGATTTTCTTTTTCTCTTAAATAATCTTTATCACACACGTGTCTACGTTGTCCTTTTTATTCCTTTTTCTGTCTTCGACAAACGTCTTTCTCATGAACTTATTCGCAATAAATCTTTGTGCCATTTTGCCTCTCTTTGCTATCCTACTTGTTTAACTTGTGTCTCGGTCAGCATAATGGAGTTATATTTGCTCTTCTGCAGCCGATTGCAATCTCTTTTCTTTCATAATGGAACTCTTTTTTTATTCCCAATATTGTTGATCTCATCTAATAAATTAATTAGAGTTATCGGAGATTGGTTGCTAATTAGAATCACACTTAACTATGTTTAGATTCCGTACAAATGGAAACAGCAATTCAGTATTATGGAAGGTAATGCTTGCTAAATATGATGCGCTTCAAATTATTAATGCTTGTTTTGGCGGAATATGAACAAGCTACCAATGCATATGTTAGACCATGCTGAATGCAAAGATTTATTACTGATCGGGAGTGATATTGTTTATTAACGTCAAACTGAGAAAAAACTCAAGGGCTATTGACAACGGACCTCGTGATTATGAGCCTCGATCAAGTGACGAGGATGACATCTGAGCAGGTGCTTCCGTTTCCAAACTTTCACACCATTCCACTACAACCTCGACCAGATTTAACGTGCATCAACTCAATCTACATGGTGGATCTTTAGTAGCATGAGGGCTCGAACCCACGATTCGAGAAAACAGCATCGGCCACGAATCCGTTATCATAACCACTGGGCTACCGCAGCCTGGTTTATTGGTGATACATCAAGAAGAAGACGTGTACATCAAACTTGCTGATGTTCTATTTTTCTTTCAATTATAAAATTTTATTTACGAGAACATATTTCTTAAAAATTATATTTGTTTTATTTTATAAGTTACGTAAATTATTTTATGTTACTTAAAATTATTCATTTTGGTTTGGTGTGGAACGAGATAGACAACTTATGACAAATGTTCTATTAAACAATACGCAAAGGTTTGTCAATGACACAGCAGGACGAACACAATTAAATTAAATTTTCCAATGTTTTATGCTTTTTTCATTTATAAACTCTTGCTTACGAGTATATATTTTTAAAAATTTGTGTTAATTGTTTTTATGAGAACAAATAAAACGTTAAAACTTCTTGACTGCTGAACGTTTTTTTTTTTTTTCTTGTTTCTAAAAAAAAAAGAAAAAGTGGCTTTTCTAATTTCATTTTAAAATGTGTAAACGTGTTTTACTTTTGTTAAGTTCTCGAAATGTAAAATTATTCAAAAAGAATATTAATTAGAGTAAGTAAGCGTACTTCCGAGCCCTAGACTCCTCAGAAGAAATTACTAACAAGAAAAGAAAATATTTTTTTCAAATTCCTGAAGCATTTTTATTTTTACAAGCAAAACATTCAAAAGTACAAAACCGTTGCCAATGTTAACTACAAAAACAATAAAAACAGTCAATTCTGGCATAAAAATAAATTATTAAATATTAAAACAAGAGAAAACGATAAATTATTGAAGAAGAAATAATTTTCTGGTCGGATATTTATATATTTAATTAAATATCTTAATGAAGTAAATATACCTTATAAGCAAACTGAATGTAATTATCATAATCATGATGTATTATAGTGTAAATATTTTGAACCTAACATCATGTATACTTTATTTTATGTCCACGCCTTTTTACTCAAAACTAACAACATGTTAGCATATTAGCAACATGTAATTTTCTCAAAATAACAACATGTTAGTGCATGTTAATAAATACAGTGTATTTTTTAATGTTAGTGTGAATAACATCTTAGCTTTTAAGTGTAATAGATTATCAACTGCTGCTGTATCATGTTAATAATGCAAAATCCTGTTGGAAGTTTTTAAATTTCAAATTTCCCCCCCCCCCCCAGTTTTTCTCAATTCGTGCTGATTCATCCTCATAAGTTAATTTTTGAAGTAAGCGAATAGTTCCATGTTTCGTCACGTACTGCTTTTGGATTATTTTTAGTTTAAAAACATTTTGTTCCATTATTAAATCGGTTGAAAGTATAATTGATGTTTATCGTAATGAAGATAATTTTTTATAATATTACATTTTCCCCGATACACGCAACATTTGACTTAAGAAAGATTAACACTTGAAGGTGTCACGCGACTAGCTTAGAATTAAATTCGATGTAAAATTTGGCATGCACCCACTTATCGGTTGCCGATCGTTGATGTAAGAGTTCTAAAAATGCAGTTTTAGTTCAGGTGTCAATCTTGTCATCGGACTGTGGTCTAGAATTATAATATATATTAATTAACTGTATTTTAAAATCAAGAAAATATGGATAATCGGAGATACTGAAGAAAAATAAATCAGAATGTGACCTGTAAAAATACTCTGAAGCCTATGATCATATTTATTTTATGAAAAATCTTATCAATTCGTTATGCTACTCGTATTCCGCTAATTCATCAATAGATAATAACAACTTTTATTTGTACAGAGAATATGATTTAAAATAATTTTTTTAATTCTGCTACAAAATTTTCTATTCTGCAATTAAATATAATAGTATAGTTCAGGTTAATAAATTGCATATTCTATAAGTAGCATACTTCTAATTTTATAGTGTTTGTTTAAATTCTGGCCATATTATTCTATTTGTTATTATAATATGAAAATATAGAATATTAAAAAAAAATCGAGATTTTTTTTTTTATGTAGAGTAAAGTAGAAGTTTGGAGATAGAAATACAAATCTAAAAATATTCTCGCCATATGATTTCGACTTAAGATCTTAAGATTCGTTGCTAATAACTTCGTGACCCAGTCTTTCTTCGAACTAAAACTAAATAAACAGTATTAAAAAAAATTATATTTCTCGATATGTATAGTGAATTAAAATGAATAAGTAAGTTAAGAATTTTATTCGTTGAAAATAATGAGGAATATTCAGAATATTACTTCAAACAAATATTTATATTGCTATGATGAAAGTTGAACTTAGTTTTCCCTGCAAAATGATTATTATGGCAGAAAAAGTCGTTTTACAGTGAAGATGAGAAATACTGAATATGTAGCGGTGACCTTGGTGACAAATTTGATCACCAAATATTACCAAGTTGACAAATTTAGAGACAAACTAGATGCCCCTGGAGGAGACTAGAGTATTTTTAGAGGTTATGCAGGTGGTTATCAAAATAATAGAAACACCACGAACGAATACAAAAATCTTTATTAATATGGCAAACAGCCACCTTCGGCATGTATAATGGCCTCAATACATTTGGGGTAAAAGTTATAAAAATGATGTATTATGTTTAAAGGTACATTACAAAATTTGTCAAGTACATATCAAGGATGTTCAAGGATGCAGAGGAGACCGGCTGCCGATTCTTCTTTCTGAAGTCGATCAGTTTGGCTCAATAATGTTGAGGCCAGAGAATTGAGACGGCCAGAAGAGATGTGACTTCATGTTCCTCAAACCATGTCTGAATAAGTTTAGCTGTGTGGATTTCACAATTAACATCTTGAAAGACGGCATCTCCTGATGGAAATAATGTGCGCACCATAGGGTGCACCTGGTTAGCTAAGATTTCCCCTTACTCCGTTGCAGCCTTCTAGAGTTGTGATATGGCCTGCAGAAAACCACGTAACAATGTATGAATTAATGTAACGATGATTCATATGATTATATTACTTTCATGCATCTTTTAACCAGTCTTTTTAATCGTGATACCATTTGAGGCGACTTCTGAATTCACTCCTGTGATAAGTGGCTTGGAAACAGATACTCAGCAATAGCTTTATCCTTTGGAAAGCTCTCTTCTAATGGTAATCGTTTAAATAAGAATCTGCAGCAGTTTATTTAGTTCTTCAGTCATGCCATAATCCACTTCAATATCCTATGATCTCTCTCATTCAGCTTTCGCTTTCGTCCATAGTTGAGCCTGATGTTTTTTTTTTTTTTTTTTGTATGTATTCTAATATATTGTTCTGACTTTCGAGATTGTACCTCGAGAAACAGCCACAATGTCAGCAGTTACAATTACATATTTTTTTACAAGGTAATCTCCAACAATTCTACAAGGTGTAGGATTGTACAAGGCAAGCTCCAATAATCTGCTCTCTGAAATTCTGTGAGGTGTGACATCTAGCACCACTAAGAAAGAAAAGAAAGTCCTGTGCTTCATAATAGTTTGCAGTCAGTAGGACAATATATTTTTACTATTTTCAAATAATAAATAGTAATGATTGGACTGTTAGGTAATTAATATGAAATCTGTTCATCAAAACATTCATATTGATAGGTGTTTCCATTATTTTGATAACCATCTATTATGATCTACTGTGTGTATAAGTTGTTTCATGGTTGTTGTCGAGCATGTAGAGTATATGTTCTTGATGTGCAATTGGATTATATATTTTAAACTGCTGTGATTGTGCGAGCTTTGCGTTGGTGATATCGTGTATTCATACAAGTGTGTATGTGTGTTAATTGCTTCCTGTTAAGACAACAGAATATTTTGTATCTTCTTGAGAGTCTCAGAATAAAATTTTAATTTATTTGGAAAGAAACTACTTTTTCACTGCATAGAGCTTTCATGGCATTTGAAAAATGATCAAATACATAACTATATAACTATATATATATAAAGTAAAATTTTTCATTAGATTGGTTTCGTTTTATTAACTCGCACTAGAAGGAACAAGAGCGCTGTTAGCGACTGACCTCGTAATTTTGAAACTCGGCCAAGTGACGAGTACGTCACTTGAACTGGCACCTCCATCTCCTAATTTCCACACCACGTCAACGCCAATTTTTTTTACAGATTTAACGTGCATCATCTCCGCTTAAACGGTGGTTCTTCAAAGCTCTTCAAGGCTTGAATCCACAAATTGTTGAAAATCACCAGCCGCGTGTCCGTGATCGTGGCCCTATGTTCATTAGAAGTACGAATTATATATAAGCTAACATGTATATAAGCTAATAATAAATTAGAAAACTGTAGCAAAAAAGAATTGACCAAATTTAAAAAATCAAAAGTAGTAAAAATTACTCTTTATATATATATATATATATATATGTGTGTGTGTGTGTGTGTGTGTGTGTGTGTGTATGTATGTATATAAACTTATATATTAATAAATAAACTTATTTTAAACACATTACATAATCCAATAATAGCAAGATAATAAAGTTATATATTCTATGTGTATTCACATGTTTATTATGAATACATAATAAACATGTTTATAATCTGATAAAAATTATCCAAATATAACAATATAGAATTTAACTATATTTAATATGTAATAAAACCACCAGCAATTTAATAATATTCAAGTACATCTCAATGCTAAAAGGAGATTTTAAATAAATTAAAAAAATAGGCCGTATTCTTTTTAATTATAGTGATAACTAAGCCTTAAAAAATTTATATAAAAAAAAAAAAAAAAAAAAAAAAAATTTATATATATATATATATATATGTGTGTGTGTGTGTGTGTGTATAAAGAGTTTATCAATGAGGAATATCAACGTGTGATTAGATGTCATTTATATACAGCTGGAAATAAAAAATTAAGAGATATAATAAATAGAAGTACTAATCTCAGACTTATCATATTGAAAAGTAGCTAAAAATGCTATTTATAGCTAAGATTTTGAAGATATTTTTAATTCTATAAACACAGACTACCTAAGTGAGGTTCTAAAAGAAATTTTTAAGTAACTTAATATATTAATAAGGTATATGAAAAATTTGATTACTTGGTTAACAAATGATAATTATGTATTTTTGGTAAATTAATGTTAAAAGAAAATCTTGTACAGTTTTTAATAATAAAGTATGTAAAAACAGATTAAGGGTATACCATAAGCTGGACTTACAAGTACTTGTTTAGTTAATATTTACTTACATTTTTATGAAGATAATTTTATTGATTAGAATAGTTTTAATACATTGATGATATTATATTCTTACAAAATAATAATAATGAAGCTGTTGCAGTTTTTTATGTTTTTTAACAGATTACTTTAATTTATTGCAAACTAATGTTAATATAAATGAATCGGAATATTTAGATATTTTTTTAAAAGTCGAAGATAATAAATATTTTGTTACTGTACACTACACATAAGAGAGATTTATTTGCTTTAAGATTCACATGGTACCATTATGAGCTATTTCATTGAGCCTGAGAATATTTACACCAGATACATATGGTATATTATATACCAAAATACATAATTATAATTTCTTGCTAATCGTTGTGAATAATTAATTTCTGAGCTTGTTAGATGTTTCAAAAATGTAAAAAATCCGTACTTTCTAAAACTATTATCATGAAAAAGTATAAATTATTTATCTTCCATTTGATGTAAGTAATTTGAGATTCTCATCTGTTTGTTGATATTAATAACGTTTTTGATTTTAGAAACTGTACTATGTATTATACATTTGATAAGCTCTCAACAACATATATTTGTTTATATTTTTGACGCTTCTTTCAATCAGAATAATCTGCTATGATAAAGATTATTTTTTTCTAAAATGTTTCTGTCATATCAAGGAACAAAAATAAGAAATACGAATTTTTATAATAAACCAGCGAACAGAAATTTGTTTTTTTAAAGGATGACAAATAGCTGTTTTTCTTTTATTGGCACTGCAAATTTTCTTGGAGATGAATTATTTTTGTGCTCTCCAGAGTTTTCAAGAGATAATGAATTCTCCCTGTATCATCTTTTTAAAACTCCGTTGCGGAAATATTTCAAGGGATGCGTTTATTTTTATTTAAATTAAGAAAGAAAAATATCTTACAAAAACACCTCAAAATTTGCATTTCTGCACGCAAGTTTATTTTTCTACTGCATGTTCTGTTTATCTGTTTGCACATTTCAATGTCAAACAAATATGTTTGTTTAGCGTGGGTTGAAGGCTCCAGCTGGAATTTTGAGAAATACTTCGTATTAAAGTTTCCTGGATAATATTGTCGTTTTTTTTTTTTTTTTTTTTGCTCACATATAATGTTTAACAATTTTCTAAAATTTATTATTATGTAAGATTTATGATTTTAATATTTATGATAAAATATTTAGAATGTTATACTCTGCAAAAAAATATTGTCATATTTCGCATTGATTACTGAAAATTTCCAACATTTTGAATTGATTTCATTCTGAAGTCATAAAAATGGCATTTTTTCCTCTTTAATAATTTTGTTTGTTTATTTAGAAAAAAAATCTCTGCATAGTAAAACAAATAAGATTGGAATACAAAATTAATAGACTGTAGAACAAAATATAAAAATTGAATATTAGCAAGTAAAAAGTTCTTGATTGTCATGTGTATTATACTATTAAAAGCATTTAAATATTTATATCGTTCAATTAAAAAAGCCTATTTTAGCATCCATACCCAATGCAACAATGACGTTTGTTTCTAGTTGCTTGTTTTATTCTCAACTCATTTTATGGGCAAAATTTATTGCTATATATATATATATATATATTGGAACTTATGAAAACTTTCTGTAAAAACTGTTGTGTTTGTTGGTATTTTAAAGCTAAATTTTTTATTTAACATACTGACTTGCGTAGTGAAGTAACTCTGTAAGTTGACACCCAAAGGAACTGGAACAAATAGATCAACAATCGCAAATCAGTATTTAATACGAATTCACGCAAGCTTTCGCGAAATTATACAATTTTAAAGTTCGGTGCCTTTGTATTCCTTCCTGTCTTTAGAGGATGATTTTCTTCCCGTGGGAGAAGTCCGTTGACCTGGAGTGATAGGGGTAATTCGAACCCTCGATCTGTCGGTCAGAAGAAAACTCTTCCATCTTGTGTTGCAGTCCTTTAACTACTAGGCTAAGAGGGATTCCCTCTAGGGTTAGTTATTAAAGCATTTTAACTCCATTCGTCATCGTTGAGGAGGGCTGCCTCAAAAAAAATATACAAGAAATCATCCATAACAATGTAAAATCAATGCGTTTATAATTTTGTAAAGTTTTAATCGTTATTTTTGAAAAAGAAGAGAGAAAAGGTATATTTTAATTGTTTTTTTTTTTTTTTTTGCTTTTTAAATAGAAAGAGTTTTCTTATTCTATTCAACATATAACTGGGTTATTTTTTTCTTCGTAAACGATTTTTATAACATTAATAAGTGAAGGAATTCTAATCTCAAATTTGAATTTTGAATAAAACGTTCTAATGAAATTGGAATTTTCAATATGACTAATTCAAAATTGAATTCGGATGTTTTTAATATGACATCCATTTAAACTTTTAATATGAACTAGGATAACTTTAGCTACACGATTTTCATTTTTGCGACTGTACGTGTTTTAAATAAATATAGGATGTACCAAGAAAATACTGAAGACACACTCTTGTTCTCTTGTGGATGTTCTTCACAAGAAGAACATCCACAAAATGCGAAAAACGTATGACACTAAACAATATGTGTCAATACCAAAGCTTGAAGAAAAAATTTTGGTAAAAGAATTAAATAATACAATACAAGAGTAAAATTCGTATTCTTCACTCTCGTTACAGAATTTAGCAAATCAAAATACAAAGCAAGTCAATATTAATGATGGTATGCCACCATTCAAACACAGCGGTCAACATGCACTTTATACAAATGTTTTAACAGAAATATATGTTCCTTTGAGTATGAAGCAATCCATCTGGGGACTGAAAAAGTTATTTAGGAAAGTAATCTCAATCACACACTCAGTAACATACAAATACATAAACAAAAACATACACTCAAACACAAACATGTTGTAATAATAGCACAGCTGATTGTTACATAATCAGCTGTGCTTTCGTTTTTATTTTATTCGGATCACAAGCAACAGATCCAATTGACACCAAATTTTCCTCTTTTTTCATAGAAACCTTTTAATTGATTTTCAAGATCTTCTTTAACATGTACATGTTAAAATATGAAACACTCAATTAATTTCAAATAATCGAAATTTCATTATTTCCATTAAATATCGACAAAAACTATGAATGGTTTATTACAAATACAGCGATCGGCAAATTGATTAAACGGGAAATTAGTTTTATTTTCACGTCATAATGAATCACTCCAATTCGATTGTAAATATTCACGAAATTGTAGAAATAAAACAATAAAACTAATTTCTTGAAATAATGAGATTCATCAAATATATTTGTTATTGAGAGTATTTTTTTCAAGAATAATTAACTTTGCTTTAAGGGTTTCTATAATTTTATGTGATTTTTTAAAAATAATATTTTATCTTAACTATATCAGTAATCGATAATTCTAAGTCTTTCCCCCCTTTTTTTTTCAGAATTAATGACGTAGTCATACATAGAGGATATTGCCATCCCCCTGAATCTGTAAGAATTGCTTTTTGGAAGAAGTAAAAATTGGATTGGGACTTATAGTTAGTTGGATTAGGACAACAAGTTATAAGACTTTTGTATAATCTTAAATTTAAATTTAATGAAAAAGAAAGAATGAATGTAGGAAGCAATGGCTATCTAATAACTGCGTCTATCAGGATCGGAAACTAAAAAGTTTCAAATAAAGTCTTACATTTTACACTGTTGGTTGGTTTTATTAGCGTCGCATTAGAAGCAACACGAGTGCTATTGGCGACAGACTTCGTAATTTTGAACCTCTGTCAAGTGACGGGAACGACTTCTGAGCTGGCAACCCCCTCTCCTAACTTCTACACCACGTTTACGGGAAGACTTTGAGTCAAGACAGATTTAAATAACATCAGCCTCGGCTACACGGCTGGTCTTTGAGGCTTCAAGATTCGAACCTAAGACTCGTCGAAAACCGCCAGCCACGAGTCCGCTGCCATAATCATTAGGCTACCGCGGCCACTACATTTTACACGGAGAATCTGGCTCTGGCTAGGAAATTCTTCATTAAAAATATGACCATTTCTAAAAGAAATTCCAGCTTTTATGAGTAGTGAATTGCATATAATTAAATTTTTTCTAAGTATTCCAAGTTATTATTTTTCTTAGGCAAGACCATATATATATATATATATATATATATATATATATATATATATATATATGTGGGGTGGGGGTGGGGGTTTAGTGTGTGTGTGTGTGTGTGTGTGTGTGTGTGTGGGTGTGGGTGTGTGTGGGTGGGTGTATACAACGTGTTCAAAGTTCAGATTGTGTCAGCAAAGTGACTTTTCTCTTTATAAGGTATTTTATAATGTTTTAAAAATTGTAACTTTATAATTTTGAAAATTATGCTCATTACTTGTGCAACCAGGCATCAAACTCATACTCAAAAGCTTCTAAGAAAAATTTTATTTGAAAAGTGACCAACAGATGAATTCATAATTAAGGAAAACAAAAATCCCTTTGAAGGCTTTTTTATGAATTAACGTGTCAAGTTTCGTGCTCCATATTTCGTCTCTTATAATATGAATCTTCTTCTCGACTTACGGCCTTCCTTACTTACGACCTCAGAGGCGGGTCAGGTGGTCTTGTGGGGTAATAGGTGGCTCATGTGTTTTTTTTAAAGTAATTTACTTTTGCATGATGTACATATTACAAAAAAAAGCAGAAAGAGCTTTTTCACGAAAGCTATTGTATGTCTGTGTTATGTGTACATGTGTGTATTGTGTGCATATTGCATGTTTAAGTGTATTGTGTACATATGCGTTTGCGTGTAAGTTTGTATATATTGTGCACATATGTGTTTGTGTTTATGTATGTGTATATCGTGT
>BMAW01119744.1:708397-741248 GCA_019974015.1 Nephila pilipes
GATGTTATGGATTGCAACTATTAGAATGGATTATTATGGAAAATATTGATCTGAATATGTATTCCTTGTAGAAATATCTTTCTTTTTAACATTTATAGAAAATATCATTAACATGCTAGATATTTCTGATGCTCAAACAAAATAATATTAAGTTGGCACTAAAGTAACTTAAAATATATTAGTTATTAAATTTTAAGTAAAAAATAATAAAAGTGGTTAGTATTAAATATAAAATTCTGGCAAGACTTCTTATAAGATATTCAAGACATTTCTCAGAATTTATTTACTAAATAAAACGAGCGGAACGTTCCGTCAAGTGTCAGAAATATAAGTGGAGCGAATCTATTCTAGTTATTCATGTAACCAGTGAAACAAACCTACCTGTTACTTTTGTTTTGTCTGCAGTCTTTTGAAAATTTTCCAAATGCTACTATTATATCGTCTTTCGTTCTTTTTTTTATATAACAAAAAAAAAAAAAAAAAAAAAAAAAAAGAAAGAAAGAATTGTTAAAACCAACCACGCACAGAGACTAACGTTTAGCTTGGCTGATGATACAAACCTTAGTTTTTGTGGTCAATCAATTGAGATTGGTAGCTGAATTCTATAAAGGATATTGAAGATCTTCAGTATAATTTTTTCACACATTTTTGTTGCTCGACGCATTGCATGAGCCTAAATTTTATTTCTTCAAAGTATATTTTTTAATGAACCTTTCACATTGAGATTGCAAGAATCACGTTGTCTTAGCAAATATCATAATTTTAAATAAATTGGTGATTTAGATAAAAAAATAAAACAAAAGAAGAACATGAATTAAGATCAAATAGTGACAAGCAATATCATCTACATCAGTGAGTCCCGAGTATTTTAAACTAGTCGTGACTAATGATTGCAAAATTACTGACTTTTTTTTAATTAACGGTCATTGAGTGTAATTTTCAAACGAAATCCCTTATACCTTGAATTCTTTAATACGTGAATATGAAATAAAAATTCTTATCAATAAGATATTTTATATGATTCTGTATACTGTTACAAAAGTACGACTATATGATAATGAATTGTATTCAGTACATAAATAATGTAAATAAAATTAAGCAATTTTATAGCAAATTATGAATAAAATTTACAAATGAAAATTTTTTCACAATAAATGTAATAAAAATGTGTACTTAAATATGTGATTTATTTGTTAATACGTTTTGAAAAATAAGCCCGAAAGAAGCAAAACTAATCAACGTTTTGGTCATATAGTTGTGATCTAATTATTATGCAAAATAACCTCACAATAGAAAAAGAATTTTGAGAATTCATACTTGTTGATTTCATAATTATTAAAGTATCGTGTTCTATTAGAATATATTTGCTCTTTATATTTTTCTTCTATGGAAAACGCTCCATTACTTTTCTAACGATTTTATTATTATTTTTTTTGTGCAAGAGGCGAAATATTATGTTGTATTTCTGTTTTTGTTTTGATTACTTACTGAAGTTTGTCTTTCATGCGTAACGTAATGCAGTCGTCAAAGGAATTGGGCATACTAAATTTTTGGTGTCCAGGCAACATTTATTTTATTTTAGATTAAAAAGAATTAGTTTAACTTGCGATGTTGTACTATTCATGATTTCTCTTCACTAAACTCGATGATTTTTTAGTAATTTGAATTGCTTAAAATTACAACTTCTTGCCAATCAAAATGAAACATGATTAGGTAAAATTAGATGGAGATAAGAAGTGCAATGAAATGGATTAGGGATAATGATATTTAAGCTAAAGGGAATTGAACGGAAAGAGAAGGGAGATTAAGACAAGCTGATGGATAGTATAGATTCGAGTGAATCGTCGTAATTGATAGCTTATATCGAAAATATTTAGAGGTGACTCCTGATCAGAATAATAGGAGTCGAATCTGTTATAATCGAGAAATTCTTGAATCGGAACGAATGATTTGGTGTGTTAAGACTTTATTAGTTGAGCGTAAACTAGGTTTAGCTGAGTTAAGAGGGATTTGAGAGAGAGCGATTGTGTATATTGTTTGTTGTATAATAAAGTGTGTTGTCCTTCTCTTATGAAATTTCTATTGATGATTCAACGTCTGAAATAACTATTTATGATTTGTTCCATAAATTTCATTAAATAATCAATTACTTAAAGAATCGGACAGTTAAATCTGTAAACTATATTTCTTCTAATCTAAGAATAATCAAAAATCAGTACTGTTATTACAAATGTGCTGCTGAAGCTATCTCAACTAAATATTAAATAAGAATTCTACTTATCTCTATAATTTCAAAAGGTGAATATGAGTCAGGAGTAATCATGCTGTATTTTATTCCAATCTCATTCTCAGAAAACGATTTAATCTCCTGGCACCAATTGTTGTGTACGCAATTATTCTCCTCCCAAACTTCAAACTTTTGACCGTTTATGCACACTTTCAATCTCACCATCCGATCACCCTTATTCTCTATATTTTAATATAGCAATGCAAATTTGCGTAAATCATGCTTCATTCACAAGTAGAGATTCTTAAATCAAATAAAGTCTTACAAAATCCCATAATGTTAGATAAAGTGAAACACGCATGAGAAGCTCTGTACAATGTTGCTTCAGAACTAGTCATATAAGTGGCATTGGAGACGGATTCTCATAAATTTTTTAACCTTTTGCAAGGGTTAAAGATTAAAAAATAAACTCACTCTAATAAACTCACTCTCTCCTCATAAACTCATCTCTCACACTCTAAGTGTGTGCGTAAGATGAATACGCACACACTTAAAGTGTGAGAGAGAAAGCTGGTACCTAATCCTCTTAATATTTGCATCATACTGAGAGAGGACTTAAGGGTTCAGTTCCATTTTAAATATAACTTTACCCAGAATTCTGTCTGCGCAATAGTCTTTGCCGGAAATGAACCCTAAATCCTTGGTTCTCAATCTTTTTGAAATCGGGAAACACTAAACTGCAACATTTTTTTTGAGGAACATTTACAATGCAATATAAATTTAAATGTGAGGTGGCCAACCTTTTTGAAATTAAGAACACATTGAACAAAAAGGACGTCGTGTTGCGGGGTTGACCACCGCTGCTTCAAAGCTTTACTTTTACAAAAGAATAAAATACTTGCAATCCTTAATACAAACGTATTTATTTTAAAAAAAAAACTACATAAAGTAAGATTTTCGTAATATCGGGACAAATAAAGGATCTTGTCGCTCTTGTCTTCCTTTGTGAATTTCCCAGGCTCTCGCGTATCTTTGTTTCAAAATTAACCATTGTTGACAATTAATTCGTAAAGATATGGCACAATAATGTGTAATGGTAAAGAGGAAAACAATAATATGTTTAGTGCTTTTTCGTCAGATTCGGGTATTTATCTTTGACAGAGAGTCATCATTCGGAATAGATTCTTTCCCTGACAATCATTGTAACGTGACTTTTTGGGGTTTTCTATATCATTCGGTCTATATATCATTTGATTTATCTATATCATTTAGTTTTTCTATATCATTTTCTATATCATAGCAATTGTGTGTATTGCTTTTACGATACCATATATACAAACAACTAAAAAAATATTTGTCATTCACGTTTGCTGATTACAATCCCTACTAAAATTATTTTATATTGTATTGATGTTTCTATTGTAACAATGTTTAATCATGCGTTTGATTTTGCCACGGAACTCTTGAAGTGGCTTCACGGAGCACCAGTATTCGAGGGACCTCGGATTGAAAACCACGGAGCTAAAGCATTGCTATTTACGAAACTTATAACCATAATCACTGGCTACCACAGTCCAATTTATAATAGGAGAGAAAAACTCATAAAAAAAATCTAATACATGAAGGAAATGATATCGTAAAACTAGTTCCTCATTTTCTCGACAGATGGTACCACGAATGAGTGTCACGTGTTAGCTCACTCAGCGCCCCCTATTCCTGAACAAAACTGCGGAGCACATGGTACTTCACTTCTCTCTTCTTCGCTCGTCCCACTACTTCTGCATTTTAGCTCGTTAGCGCTCCTGCCTCAGCAGCGCTGGGTCGATTTCTTCTTCTGATGTGGCTAACAGAACTGTTCTACTTCGAGCACCAGAGCGCGTTTCAACGACTATCGTTATTATGTCATAAATTTGGACTGCCATTAATCCTCTCCAATGAACTAGCTAATTAAAGTAAATCAAACCGTAGAAAGCCCTTTTGTAAATATTTTTTCTTCGTCTATTCATGAATAAAAGTAATGATCCAATTGCAATCATTGAATTGGTAAATGAAGCGAAATCATCATGGTATCTGGTAATGGAATTATACCCTAAACACTAGTCCTACTTAAGTGCAAATAAAGTAAGCTGCATCAGTGGAGATTCTCTTAAGACCTCTATAGATACCACCTACATACATATGAAACAATGCTTTATTTTAAATTTAAAATGATACGAGATGTAAAAAAAATCCAAAGTTACGAAAAATATTTTTGATTGATAGAAACTCATTCATGAAAATTTTCGAGTATTTAAAAATGTAACTGCTTCAGCCATCTAGGAACTATTTTTGTGTTAAGCGATTTAATATTTTTCGAAGGTTCTCCATTAAGAATACATTCACATTTTTCTCAAAATGAATTTTTTTTTTGTATTCAAAATTATTTTTGTGTTTCAAATTTGGATTTAAAGTATCAAAAATATTCTTTAATTTAAAATTTTGATAAATCACATATGTGTTTTGGATTTTTAGATAGGTATTCAAAACACATTCACCCCCCTGCCAAAAAAAGAAAAGCATTTGGAGTTTTTCCCAGAAAAAATTGCATTGTAAAGTTCAAATATTGTTTTCATCTTCATTAAAGATTAGAATTCAGAAACCTATGTGTTTAATTTTCTTATTTCTTGTTTCAATGTGAGAATTTTTTTTCAATTAAGCATTTTTGTAAACTTCAAATGCTAAGGAGGGGCATAAATATGTGTGGTAAACAGAGAACTTTAATAATTAAAAAAAGTTTTTAGTTATACATATACTTATGATCACTGTCAAACTGATTTTCAAGAGGATATGCCAGAAAATAAAGATTTTATCATTTTGAGTTATTTGTGTCTCTCTCCATAATTAAGAATCAAAATTACCTTAAATTAAAAATATCGAAGTTTGAAGAATGAGACAATAAATACTCTTATAGGTGCAAGTTCGTAAAGTTGGAACTAGATTGATTTTCAAGGATTTATTTTATTTTTATTTTACGGCATTATATTTTTCTCTTAAGATATATTTTATTTAATAATTTATTGTTCGCTTTAATTTTAAAATCCGAACAGAATATCATCGATAGCCTTAATAATTTATTGTTCATTTCGATATCTTTTAGCATTTGCTTTAATTTTAATATCTAAAGATTAAATTGTTTTCTTTATCTCAGAAACGTTTGCTTTAATTAATTTTGTTGTTAAAATTTGGCATTGGTTTCTGTACTTTAAAATATTTTGTATATTTGAAGGAATTTAGTATTCCAAAAAGAATTAAAGATGTTGGTAAATTGCTGTCTAGTGTAATTTTTCTGAGTGAATTGAACTCTTTTACTTACATTTTTTGTAAATAAATTCCATCGTAGTTATAATTTTTATGTAACTATCTAAATTATTAATTAAAACATTATTTCATTTGGATGTGAAATTAGATTTATTTCATGGTGTTCATTTACAAGTTCTCTCTGCGAAAATTCAAGAAATTCAGTAATTTTCTTTTGAAGGCTTGATTCGTAAAACCTTCTTATAGGCTTTCAGAAACTTGAAGTGAGGTAATTTAAAACAAAAAATAAAGTGCTGTATTTAAGTAAAGTGAGTTTAATAAAGTGAGTGTAAATAAGGATGAGTAGTATTCGACTTAAGTTATAATTTCATTGCTGCCAAGGTCATTATCTGATTGGAATGTTTCTATATTATTTTTTACTTGGAATATATTGATTGTTCCTCTATTCTTTGGACTTGATCTGCAAAGCTGAATGTGAACATCTCCAGCAACCCAAAAATTATTTGTCATACGCATGTGTAATGGATTTAATGTGAATTAAAGATAATAAAATCTTGGATCGCTAAAATAAAAAAAAAAATGAGTAACACTTTAGCACAATAGATACTATATTTAAACTTAGAAATTCATTCTATAACAATATGTATCTGAAATCAATTTTTATTTTAATTTGAATTAAACATATTTTGATATGACTTTGAAATATTTTAAATGGTGTTCATTCGGTAAAAACAAAAATTCATTTCAGGAACCTTAAAACAAATTCAGACAAAGCTTATCATTCAATACAAATATTGTGTTTTTACTTATAATTAACTATAGTATAAGTACACTTAACCAGGAGTGGGCCATGTTTCGGCTTGGAAGCCACGTTGTGGTAGAGGACGACATCTTTTTAAATGATTACAATTATAATTTATCTTTGCATTTCAGAAAAGGTATAAATATAAATATAAAATAAATTAAATTGTAGCAATTTTATTCAATTCATTTTTTATGCTAATTTCATACAATCTACAGCTGCAAGTGTATTTAATATTAGAATCAGTTTGAGGAGGCCAATGTACCCTATCACACATTTCTACAATTTTTTTAGAATCAGGAGTGAGATTTTTTTTTTTTTTTTTTTTTTTTGAGATTCTCATCACATCCTGCAAGTTAGTGCCAGTCAAAGAGCATCGATACTCTTGTTGATCTTCGAGCAAGAGAAATTTTGCTTACAAATATATGCAGACTCAAATATTAGAAAACATTTTCCCAACAAATTTCTCCATACATGGAAATTTCTCAGCAGACAAACATTTGTAAAAGTCAATCAATGTCACAGCCTTTAACATTTCTTTCATAGTGTGATCTGACTGCTTGTCAATAAATTCACGCTGCAGCTCCTCAAGTGCCCTGTCAATATCAACAGCCTTGGAATAAGAGGACGAATCGAATTTAGGTTTAATTTTCGTGAAATCCCGAATTCTTCTCTTCCTCCAAACTCTGCGGATGATCCCTAGTCTTAGCAGCAACATTTTCAGGCAATATGTTTTCCTATTAAAGGGAAATGATACAATTATCTTCCCCTGTTGCCTTGCAGATAGATCTACTATGAATGATTTCACGCATGGGAAGGGAAATCTCAGTACAAGAGGGTGTTTTTGACAGTCTTGGTTGGCCCCAAAAATAAATAAATAAATAAAAAATAAAACTTTAAGTGGGCAGCTGTTTGACCACCCCTGAACCAAACTATTATTTTTTTTCTCTCCTTTTCAATGCAAACATTATAAGTATTTTTACTTTTAAAAAAGTTCTTTTTACAATTACAAAACGTTCTTTGGTATTTAATGTTTACATGTATGAGATATATTCGGAATTAATTATGCATAGGATAATAAAATAACAATTTCGAAAATTTATCTTTATTTTAAAAAAAAATGTAAATTTTCTTTTAGAATTTTTTGGACCTGAAAATCGTCTTACTGTTATAAACTTTTAAGTACTTCGATTATTCAAATTTTCATTCAAAATTGTTGAGAAGTTTTTGAAAGGAGCATTTCAAAATATCATAAAATATCATGCCAAAATATAAAAATTAAATCGAATTTCATTAATATAAAAAAAATTAATTACTTACTCATCTTGATAAAAAAAAATAATCTTTTTTCTCTCAAACTTACTTTCCAATTTTTTTTTTTAATTCAGAGATGAAAATTTAATACTTTAGAAACGTACAAACATACACGTTTGTCACTACTTGATTTCCCACAACGAAAGAAAATAATTCAATAAATGAATAAAACATTTGAAAAACAAAAATGTCTCAATCCTTCCCTCACCGTCCTAATTATCCGGCTCCATCAAGTCGATTAATTGGAATGCTACCTCATTCTTTTACTCCCCTTCAAAGAAGCCAAAAAAGAATATTAAGTGGAAGTGTAAAACGCGGCAAACGATCTGATCATTCACCCTAGTCAAGGAAAAAATTTATCAAATCAGGAAGATAAAAAAAAAAAAAAAAAAAAACTAAAACGCGACAAGAATTCTTCAGCATCCACTAAATGAAAACAGAAATCTTTAATGGCCAAACATCTGACCATCACCGCGGAGATCGAGGTCATCCTCGACGATTACGGAATGAAATTAACATCGGAGGCTTGAAGAACCTCAAGCGATGCACGGAAAAGAACGAAGCCGGTTCGGTTTGCGCATGCTCAGATGTCGGCTGTTTCGGTAGGTGTGTCTCTGAGAGGAAGAAGCTTCGCTTAGAATGTTCGATCCCACGTGCGCCCAGTAACAGTGAGAGTCGTTCGCTGGTCGTAGTGAATCCTTGTTTGGAAAGTAACCATCTGCGAGTCAATGCTTTTCGCATTGTCGGCAGGATCGCTGGCTTGCGATAGCCGCGCGTAAACTATTAATCCTCAGTGCTTAAACAATTTTCCAGCGCTCCTGTGAAGTTGTTTCTTTTTGAGGTGTTGGGACGATTGAGATGTAGTAGATTCTTCACCACTTAAATTGAAGTTGGGATACTTGTCAAGGTGTTGGTTTAGTTGGAACGATTTTTTTCCCACAAAAAACACTATTATTTACAAAAGATAAGGATTTCTGATTCTGAAAGAGGGAGCCGTTTGTTTTGACTTTGTATTTGATAGACTCTTGACAATATTTTAAAAGTGGCGACTTTAGCCGAATTTTCATGTGAATCGTTTTGGTAAGTAGCTTGAATAGAATAAAATATTCCCTCCTTTCGAAATGTAATTTTGTATAAATATATTTTCTTACATATATATTGAAGGAATTGCATTGAAAATTATCGTTATTTTTATATAAAAATTGTGATTGGAATTTATTTCATAATCTCTTAAAATTATGTATATATATATATTTGAAAATTTGAAGTTTAAAAAAAAAGAATTTAACTTAATATATATTTATTAGTCGTTTATTCAAGGTATTACTAGAAAAATCATACTGAATCTTGATTAGAGAGCTGTTCAAATTAAAAATTGATTTTAGTTTATCGTTCCATATCCTTTTTTGCAGATATCCAAATTAATTCGTCATTTTACAATTTTTCAAACTCTTCGAGTATTGTTTTCGTTATGATGGATTAAAATTTGAATGCATGATAAAATGGAAATAAATTTTATTTCAGTCTTATTTATATTAATGTTTTGTTTACAGCGGAAACGTAAATAACTTTGTATACTTTCCCTGCTCCACTTTCAGGTGAAAGCGCGGGATAGTATAGCAGTAATACGACTTCAGAGTTAGAAAAACCTCAAGGAGTATTGACACACATAAATAAGTGCACGTGGACGTCTAAGTCGCTATTTTCTCCCTTTATTTTTACACATTTTGTTTTTCAAATTAGATGTTCATTTTTTATCAAGTTATCTCAATATAAAAGTGTTAACGAATAAATACTTGAGATTATTTGAGTGAAAATTCTTATCATGCGAAGGACGTATGCCGATATTATCTGTGTATAGGAACCGAATTGTATCAAATTTGTAAAAATATTTCGAATATGAACACTATACGGTTTTTTTTTATCTCACAATTTCATCCGTCGTTATTTCATATTTATAAACAAAGAATCTATGTCTGTACAAATTAAGATAGTAAATAAATGCGAAAAAAAAATATATATATGCTAATAGAAATGATATCCGTGTAACAAATGCACGGATTTGTTGAATGTACTTTTGTCATACTGAATTTGATTGCAAACCTTAAAAGTTTTAATGTTCTAACAATTATAAGTTCACAAAAAAGCAAAGTTCATATATTTTGTAACGTAGGAAATTTTTATATGTTGTAATTACTTTGGTGTTAAAGAGACTGATGAAGATGGAAGTAAAAAACTCTTGAATCTACCTGACTTTTTTATTGTACAAAATGCTTTTTTAACAACTACTTTTGTAAAATTATTGAAAGCAACATGATATTAAGGAAAAAGGGTTTTGGTATTGAGACAATTAATATTTTTTTGAAAATGTGTTCAAATTTTTATTTACTTTATATTTTAATTAATTCTATTTTTACTACCAAATGTTATGTTATTTTTAAAATAATTTATGATGTTGGTAACTAAAAATGTTGGGGTTTTTTTTGAAGAAGTCATGAATTAATGCTAAAATAATTTTACATTAAGAAATGCTAGCTTCATTTTATTTTAAGGAAAATGCCGAAAATTAAAATGCATTTTTTTAATACAAATATACACCCATACATTTTATTCAATCGATTTGTGCTTGCATACCTTTTTATGATGCATTTTTTTAATTTTTCTAAAATCGTATGTAGTTTGAAAATCACGAATTTTTCTCTGTTTTCAAATAGTTATTCTGTTATTTAAGGAATACTTGATGAGGATTAATTACAGAGAATATATATATATATATATTATTTAACATGAATCAGATTTCGTAATGTTTTTGAAATGATCGGTAAATTGTAGCGGGTATTGCGCGTTTAAAAATGAATGTATATTTATTCATCTTTCTGTAACTTATTTACTCATTCGATTTTGTATTTAAAAGGAGATGAATTTTTTTTATGGAAATATTTATTCATTCTCTTTTACTCGTGGTTTAAATTAACTCTTTAATACTTCGTGTTTATGAATATCACAATATTCCATACCAAAATACTATATACAGCGATAATGTGTTTTAATCTGTATATGACGTATGCAGTATAATCTCTTTAAAACTATGTTAGTAATCCGAATCATGTCTAGACTCTGGACTTGATGAAGGTTTAAGCACAACTTTGCTAATCGCAGTGCTTAGCTGTCTGTGCTCTACTTAGATTAACATCTAACAAATTATTTGTGTTGTATCTCAATTCACGAAGAAACTTCGATACGCTTCCTTGTTTCATTCTATACTGGTAAATTCCTTTTCCCATTTTTTTAAACTCGAATAGCTATTTTTTATTGACAAATATAAAAAAAAAAATATCGATATCAAGTGTTCGATAAAAGTATTTTTAACATCTTTTGGGTTCGTACTATTTCTCATGAGAAATTCTGAGAATCATTTCGTTTGTTATTGTTTGAGAACGTAGCAAAAAAAATTTGGCTGACGATTAGAATGACACCGCTTTCTTACCTTTTTTTTATGTGGCAACTTTCCATAAAGCTTCTTGACTTCGCGGTAAATTTTGTCCTATTGTTGTAATTACATGCTTTCTTTTTAAAGAGTTTATTTTTTATATATGCATTCGAACTGTAGGTTTCATTAAGTCCCGATACTTTTGCTCGTAACACGCGTTACCTCTGTAATGATTGTATAATGGGTATGTTCAACATCAATGGTTTTATAACTTATGTAGTCCGAGGACACCATCTTAAACAGCATATTTTTTGTTGCACCCATCCCATCTCTAGGCACATAGCACACAAAGAATAAATATGGTGGGGATTAACTCACAGTGTTGCCACCTAGTCAGTGATCGAAATTCGACATTTAAAAAAGAATTTTTTGTTTCATGCAATGCTAATTATATAAAGTGTAGAAACATAAAATAAGTCAACTTTTGACAAATATACAAATTATAATGTAAATTTTGAATAATTTTCAAGCAGCATGATATGAGAATACATAAAAATCACCAAAATTATAAAAATCACAGAACATAATATTTGGTTCATGTTTTCGTTATTGCGATTTTTTTTTTTTTTTTTTTTTTTTTTGCTCGCTTCTCTCCATTTCATCATCTTCTTGAACTTTTTTTTTCTAATAGCACAGATTCCCGGTAATGGTTATGTGGACCCCCAGGGGTCGGCGGAGCACGCTTTACGAATCTATATTCGACATCATTAATATCAAAAAATGTCGAGATAGAGGTATTTTTGGAACAAAAAAAAAAGACCTTAGCTATTCATTTTTATTAATTCTTAAAAGATCACATATTTTTCATGAATAAACTTACAATATTTTTAATTAATACATTTTGCGATAGCTTGATGACGTATGCAGTGTTATGCATTACAATTATATAATTAGAGTTACACCAAAAGTTAACGCTAGTGTTAGTTAAATTATGAAAAAATTCGTTCGTTTTTTTTTTTTTTTTTTTTTAAAAAAAAATTTAAAATTTAATTTTTTTTTATATTTTAAAAAATTTTTTTTTTTTTTTTTTTTTTTTTTTTGTAAATCAAAAATTTATATATGAACTTCTGTTTATAAATGTATGCATTTGTTAGAATAGATAATCTGAAGCTGTTGTAAACTATTTATGTAATAAGTTAATTACGCGTAGGTATATTATGCCTATATTAAGGCTTTTATGTGAAAGTGTGAAGAAAACGGGGGAATAATATCAATCAAAATATGCGAAAAATATCCACTTAATTAATACCTATTTCCCTGAAATAATATTCGTATCAAGGTCATATTTCCTTATTTTCGCCACCCGCTTAGCATGATACTGCACTTTCTGATGATGGTGAAAACTACAAGTATATACATTTTGATGCCGTTATGTGGCCCATGGTTACTAAAATGTGGGTTAAGTGGATCGAAAGTAATATAAATTGAGCAATAATGTAAGTTTCTGCGTTACGAGCATTTGCGTTAAATTACAGTTACCGGTTTATTCGAAAAAATAAATTTATAATAGGGGCATCATGTATGCTATTTTTTACAATATGTAGGCCAATTGCCTACTCCAAAAATATTTAATTAAATAACATTTAAAATATTTAAAGAAAATAATTTTATTGTTTTAACAACAGATCTTTTATGGAGGATCATTTTTTACTGGCGTTTTGTTTCTTCTAAATTTCTTGCTTTGTTGTGCCCTTATCCGAGATTCCCGTTGCCGAAAATAGCTTAGTAATACGTAGATGTGTTGTACCCAAACCTTTCTTTGCAAAAAGATAATCCAAACTGGTACACTTCAATGGGACATCACTGAAATAGTGATTCATATATAAAATAAAGTAAAAAGTATTTATGTCTGCTCTTAACTAAACGTCTATACGTCATCCGAAGGAAAGATTTCATGAAAAGAAAAATAAGAATTATGACACCACAATATCTAGGAGTGTTATCACAAGCAATAGCTTATCAAGGGAGCCATAGTAAAACTGTGAGCAAAGCAGACAAGCGTGTTACTGAACTGCGTGCTATCGGGCCCAACTATGTAACACTCTCAATTTAATTTCACAAATTTTTAATGCGACTCTAATCAAAACTGGCTGTATTCTTTTGAATTTCATGTATACTCTTAATCTTAAAATGCGAGTTGGTGAAAAAGTAATGATATTGCCACGGATGGCTTTGCTGTCGGAATATTGTCACGGTTAAGCGAGGCTGAAAAGTTAACGCATGGCCTTGAGATTCCTTTCGTTAGGTAACAGTGCACAGCCAAGGATCAGCGCCTCTGTTTATGTAAATTGAATGTTGCTTTCTAGGTCTGTTGAATGCATGGATGTGAAAGCTTTCTTAAAAGCGTACTTAGTGTTGTAAGGAGGGAAAAACGAAACTTTCTGAATTGTTATTACTCTCGTGGAGTTCCTAATTCTGCGATGTAAATCAGAGGTAAGAAGCCTTGTGTCTTTTTGGTGAGGCCTTTTTAGTCAATCCATTTAAAAAACGTATTTTTGTCATTTGCTCATTTTTATTATTCCCATCTAAATATTAAAAATGAGAATATTTTAAATACAAGAAATGAAAGAATATTCATCAAAATAAGCTCCTTCGTATGTTAGCGTAATTAAGTTGTTCATAAATCTTAAAACTTATTTCGGTACCCTTTGTCTATTTGAAGTGTCTAAATTTTTACCCGTATTTAAGAATCTAATTTTATGCTTACTAGTTAATACTTAGTTTTTTTTCCCAATATAACTACATTTCTTAACTTTCTGTTTGACTTCAGAATCACCTCCCGAGGTTGTTTGGAGATATTAAGAATTTATTTCCATATTTTGCACTTGTTACAAAGTAGTTAAAATTAATTTTCGAATGTGTGTTTGTGTTGTAGCTTAAAACTATTTAACGAAATATTCTTTTGTATACTTAATATTGTCGCACAACTTCTTTTTTGAGCCATTTTTTTTAAAAAAATAATGTGTGTTTGAAATGCTTTCTCATTTGAATCTAATTTAGTTACGTTTAATTTACTGCTGTTCTTTCTTATTGTTTAGAGAATAAGTTCCAAATTCTTTTTTTTATGGTAGAAAATGCCCCAATAGTAATATTTAACTCGTGCAGTTTTATTGCTATATATCCATTAACAAAAACGAATCTATAAAATTTTCAAGTACGTAAAAGAATTACATGCAGTAAATAAGTAATTTTTCTCACTCGTGAAAAACAGATATCTGATATTTTTCTGCTTTAAAGAAGTTTTAAGAGGATAAATATGAAATATATATTATATAAAATAACTAATAGTGTAGTAAAACATGTCGCATTTTTCTATAACTACTCGTATTTGAAGAGTCAAAATATTGGTATAATGTGACCTCCCAATTCAGAAAACATTTTCAGTTTATTATTATTATTATTTTGGATTAGCAATCCTTACTAACGTCTTATGAATACAACTTCGTCAAGTTTCTATTAGAGAGAATGTTTTTTATTGCATTTGAAACCGTCTTTTTTTTTTTTTTTTTTTTTTTTTGATTGAATCCTTGTCTCTAGTACGTGAAAGAAGCGTTACGACTCATCTGGGCGGGTCCTTTGTCTGTAAGATATTTTGTATTCCATTTTGCAACTTATCAATGAAGTGATGTATAAAACTTGATTGAGAAAGAAAAGTTATGTCCCCAAAGCTGCAACTTTTTTTTATTCGTTGCCCGATTTTCAAAAGTCTTATTCCTATAAACTATATCTTATCCTTTATGTAATACTCTATCAGTTTTCGACATAGTCACCATTTCTTTCATCGCATTTGCGCCATTGCATGACTTGTTGGCAAGCGTGTCGGAAAAGAATTTGGTGGTTGTTTTCGACGCCAGGTTTTACTAGAAGTTTTCGCCTTGTTATCAGAACGAAAGGGATACATACCCCTAAAGGTTCTCTTACATCTTCGGGCAGAGGTGTAATTTGCAAGATCAGGTGCAAAGACGCTTCGCTGCAACAACCTCGTATCTATGTAGCTTGCTATCTTCGCAGTACACCAGCGACATCTGAGAACAGAGATAACAAATGAATTACATGGAAGACATTAGTATATTTCACGTTTAAAAAGAGTTTTGGAAATTGGTTGACGTATAAAAAATATGGCGTTGGAGACATTACTTTTCTATCAAGTTTCGTTTAAGAATATGGAATCAGACAAATATTCGTATACGGCCTCCAAACTTTACCAGACTCCTCAGCTTGAGTCTAGTTAGCCTTGTGGATCACAAGGCCCTGAAGTTTTAGTTTCATTTATAGAAACCGAAGCTCATCTCTTTTATGTACCAAAAAGTTAAGAATGTTAATGACGAAATTCATCTGCGGTGGTGGAACGATCACGCCGCAGATGAAAGTATTTTTGTACAAGCGTTCTTTAAGAACAAATCTGTTTTTGAACATATGGTGAATAAATTATATTTCATGTTATCAAAGTTCGATGTAATTGTATTAGCTCAATAATCTTGATTACTGTTGAATATTTGGTCAAATTACCCGGTTCTTTAAAACTAGTTCATTACTTAATGGAGCAGAAAATCGATTGTTTTGATTTTAATGAAAATTCTTAAAATGCGAAGTTATAGATTTCTATCTACTGATTTTTAAATTAAGAGCAGTAAGAGGTAAATTTTCAAGAATACTTTATTATGGTCTGCCGCTTTTATAATAATCCTTTTTCGGAAATTTCTATCTTAATATTTTATCACCTTTAATCAAATGAAACTCCATTATACATAATGATTTCATTATCAACGTTTTTACTTAAATTTTAAATGTTAATCAAATATTTGTCGTTCTAGGACAAAATTAAATATAAAGATAACAAAAGTTACTAATCTTTCGAAGCAGTTTAATTACTGTACTCATGTGCTGAAGTCTAAATCGAACTTATTTGTAAAACAGGCCGTTGTGTTTATGAAGTTAGTTCTATGTTCAAATTCAAATCAAGTCGTCCGTACTAACTGTCAAGAATATAAAATGCCGAATCCATTCTCTTAAAAAACAAGACTAATGAGTATTTTTCCAATTAAAAGATATTTTTTGATATATTGCACTTTTTAAATGGCTTCCAAATTTATGCTGAATCGTTGGCAGACAAAGCTCAAGAAGAAATTTATTCTTAACAAATAGAGGACACTTGTCCATTAACCTTTCTTTTCTTCTTAAACTTCTTGTATAATGTATGTAGTAGGTTCTTTTTACTATTTGAGCCATTTGCTTTTATATTGGAAGAAACGTAATATATTCCATTCACTACAGAATTTCGGACAGCTATTTTTCCTTTGTCATTATGACAAAGCTGTGTTATTTTAAGTGGTTCTTTTATGGAAGGAAAGACATTGAAGTAGTAATTAATAAATGATGTTTCCTGCGAAACTAGTGTGATGAAACGGTTTATTACACTCTAACGAACATTGTGTTGTATTCCCTCTTGGCTGTCAGCTCAAGAATAGTATGTTATGCAAACGATCATTAAGGATTTTGTTAAGAAATTCGTTGTACAACTGGAGTTTTATTAACATAGTAGACTTATTACTACATTTCTTTTCTTTTTTTTCTATTATCCTTTCTCTTATGGAATTAATATGTCATTTTTCTTTTTTCTCCGGCTTTTACTTTTTTTTATCAACCTTTTTTTTTAGATGAAGAAGGATGCATTTATTTCTAAGGTGGAGTGAGCCCTTATTTTAATGCGGCATGATGGTTCCCTGTTATGGAGGATAATGATGAAAAAATATTTTTTATCGGCCAAACGAAAATAATGGCAATTATTGTTTATTTTCAGCAATGAGTATGAGAAGAAAGTGTTGACTTTTTCTCTGTTTTATTATTTATTTATTTTTAAAGGATTGTTTAACCTTTTGAATTCTTTTTTTTCCATCAAAAGATGCTTAAAATAATAATATTTGAAAACTGAACATAGTTTAATATTCTTGTGTGGCATGAAAACAAGTACATAATGTGAGAAGAAAGTTTCTGAAATGTTTATTTCCAATTTTGATTTACAAGTATTAAAAAATGATTTTTTTTTTATCTGTAAAATTTTAACGAAGACCCGTAAAAGCTACACTAAAAATTTTTAAATAAATTTTTATCTGTTCATATCTCAAAGAATGGTTCAGCCCCACAAATTTCAAAGTAAATTCTTCTTCCTCATGTTTTTCAATAATCAAAATTTAAAGCCGTCGAAATTGCACTCAATTATGAGTTAATATAACCAATTATCTATACCTCAGTGATATTCGTTTGTAAACTATAAAAACTGAAAATAATTTTAAAAAGTTAAAAAAAAAAAGTGTGGAAATGTATATTGGACTTTGTTTCTATTAAAAACTTAATTTACTTAAATAATGCGTCGATTGTTGTTCAATATGAAAATGGAAATGATATAGATTTAAAATGTTCCAAACAAAGTCAATAGAACATGATTAAGATCATTATGTGAAAAAATTTGTTCTTCGAAAAAAAAGGGTTCGATAAAATTTTGTATAGATTACGATTAGTTAGTAAAGATATCTAAGCAAATACTCTTTAGGTAAACATGTACACAATTAATTTTAGTCTTCCAATTTTTTAGTATTATTTTTTATTAACTAATATTGCATAAATAGATATTACATAAGTGGCCTGCAAGTATTTTTAAAAAAAATAATTAGAAATAAAGTAATATATTTTACTAAGCATGTTATAAAAAAAAATTAATGACATACAAAAAAATTGTGGGAAATTTAGTCAAATCGTAACCATTATGAATAATTTCCGCCTTTCGTATCTTACATGATCTTCCAATGATTCGCATCGTCCTATTTTTTCGTGTAGATGATGATTAATCTCAAAATTAATGTAGTTTGCTATTAATATTATTAATTCACACAACAGTAGTCTCTCTGTTGGGGATAAAAACAATTTTTGGGAAATAAGTCTGAAAATATTATTTGTAACGAATTGGATTCGTTATTAGAGAGAAACGTGATGCAAATAAATAATCAGCCGAGAAAACCTTTTACCACTTTATTCTTTGAGCTTAATCAAAATAAATTACTATTGCTGAGTGTTTAATGAATTCCAACCTTAACCAAATGTTATAACCTAAAATTCTACTTATCTTAATAGCAACATATAGTAGGATTAAGTATACTGGATCTGATTCCAACAGACTTCTTGTGACGGGATCCTAGTCAGGTATGCACTCTTGGAATATCTCCTCACATTTGCTCGCTCCAATGTAGTGTACCTGTCAATCCTTCTAATTCCTCTATCTCCTATTATTTAATATCGTAAATCTCTATATCTCATTCACTATACTACAAAAACAGTGAAGCTTATTTGCAAACGTCATGATTATTTCACAAGACGAGATTCACATACGAAACATCGTAGTAAAGAAACCCGGAGGTTAGTTAAAGAGAAATGTCAGGAATGAAATAACTTTCGGCGTGTGCTTCTGATATCTGCAGCTACCGCGGTAGCCGAGTGGTCATTGTCGCGACCTCATGGCCGGCGTTGATACACACGAGTCGTGGGTTCCAGTCCTGATAAAGAATACCTGATGGACGTTAAATCTGTCGAGGCTCAAAGTCCTCTTGTTCGGATTGTTGGGAATTTAGGAGGGTAGGGTGCTAGCTCATGTATCATCCTTGTCATTTGAGTGTGGTTAAAAAAAGACGAGGTCCGTCGTCAATATTATTCGTGTTGCTTCTCAGTGTGACGCTTATGAACGATCAGTTACTAAAAATACATTATCAATAAAATAATCGGATTTTAAAATTTTGTTTCTTAAAATATCGCATATTAATAACAGGACTTAATAAATATTATTTTACGATTTAGCTGATTTGTTTGCAAACAGTACGAAAAAGACAATTTAATAACCAGTTATAATTTGAAATCCCTTTATTTGTTTTAAAGCATGAGAGCAATTTAAAATTCTTGAAGAAATTCGTTTTTCAAGGAAGGTAATGGGTTATTACAAATATGATTGATAAATATTATTTGTGTGTTAAATTCAGAAATGGTACAGGAAAATGTACTGTTTGATTGTCATTTATTCCAATCATTAGTGTAATAAATTAAAATTGAAACTCTTTCTTTAAGTAATTTTGTCACATCATCTTTGTGTGAGTTATTTAATCTACAATCACGTCTGACAGTTGTGCTTATGGTATTTAGTGTGCATTATTTTCCCTTCCCATTCTCCGTGTCCTTAAATTTACTGACCCATAAACTGCCGAGCAGATAAATTCACTCATGATAAATTTAGAGAAGTGTTATTAACTCATATGTAATTAATTACGTTCTCGTTGCATTGTACTGGAAATCGTAAATTTTCATTTTAATGTAGATACTTCTCAAGGCATGCCAAATAACTATACCTATATGTTTAGAATAATTAGATATGAACCCAGTTCTTTTCTTTCAATATGTTTTTAGACGTACCATTATTCTGTTCAGTATATGACAATTTTATTCCACTTATATTTCTACCACATGAGCAAAAAAGTATTATCTACAAGGAAATTTATTTCCCACCAAAAAAATAAAGTGCTTCTTATTTCTAGAAGGAGAAAGCGTCACTTTCTATGTTTACATACGAAAATGAACGAAAGGCGTTATCGTTTGAAAGGAACCACCCTCACTACCCTTTCCTCCGCGTCATCGTTCTTTTCAGAACACCCGACTCGTCGTCGTGTTTCAAAACTCTTTTTCATCCCCGTTGTCGCTTTCAAGGTCATACCCGGCTCCTCTGTGTGTGGAAATATGAGCCATTTCTGTTTCTCGTTTGTTTACACTCTCTTTTCAAATTGTCAGATCCAGGAGTCCAAAAGACGTGCTCAATCCTTTTTTTATTCTCAGCTCTTTTTTCCATCTTTTATTATGTTAGTTCTTTCCCTATCTTTATTATTTTTTTCTTATATCGTTATTTCCCTTTCGAATGATGTTCAGAATATTTTTTTATTGTTATTATTATTGTCATCGTTTGCCGTTTTGAATGTCGATTGCGTTTTTTTTTTCACCCACTCTGTTCTTGAGATTTCCCCTGGAGTAGCTAGCTCTTAAGAAGAATAAAATTGCGTTAAAAGCGTTTTTCTTGAGTAAATGTCAGAAAATACATTTCTAGGCAAAGAGGGAAAAAGTTTTTGAGAAAGATATGTTCTGAGTATGGGGGGGAAGGAAAAAAATCTGCTAATAGCTAATATTTTCATTTATGCTTGTTTAGTTTTTTTTTTTGTAAGATACCATTCTTAACTTTTTTTTAATTTCGTAATTCTGAATAGGTGACTGAGTTTGCTAATTGTTTAAACTGAATAACTACTATAGGGTCTCTCCGCCAACTCCTTATTTTTTTAAAATTCACATGTATTATTCGTTGTTATTATGTCTAATTTAAAATGGATTGTTTTGTTCAAGTTACACAACTCGCATTTTTTAAAATAAAATTAAAGGAAATAACTTTAAAAAAAAAACCTAATCGAAAGTTCTTTGCAGAGTTTTGCAAATCACATATTTAGCCACCCAAGGTGCTTTGTTTTCTATTATTAAATTGCTGATTTGAATATAAGAATTAAAGTAAACGATGAAATATCGAAAAATGGACAATAGGAAACTTTTCCTATATTAAAATTAAAGCAAACGATAAATTATTAAATTGAATATACTTAAGCTAAAGGCAATTAAAATTGAAACGTGATATGGTTCGCCATTATTGATCCAACAAAAACAATAGCTCCTTGAGTGGTTAAAAAGTAAGTATATAAATGCAATTAACAAACAGTATTTTTACCTGAAAGTGTGTTTATTTTTTATTTTTGCTTAAAATAAATTTGATATGAGCTAAAATATTAATTAGTGTTATCATCTTCTGATCATTTTTAAATAGATTTTCATATTAAACTTATAAAAATCATTTGCTTATACTATTAATAAATTTATCGTATTAAAATTCTTGATGGTTGTTGTATTATTTTGTTGCAAAGTGGAAAAAAAAAACATAGTTGTAATATGGTTGATATTCTTACTGAAATAAAATTTTGGCAAAATTATTGATTAGTGTTATTTGATTTTACGATTTTCACTATAATTATAAATGAATATTTTATGTGAAGCACTATTTTTGGTCGAAATTTTGTGTAATTTATGAACGAAAAATATATTCTGAAAAAATGAAAACAAAGATTTAAAATGATCGCAATTCATTTTTAATGGAATCCTTTTTTTCACCTTTTTGCTTTGAAATGGATTTCAGTAGTTAAATGGATTGACTCATAACACTTCTAAAACCTCATTATTTTGCATTAAAAACTGTGAAAATGCTTAAAAATTAATAAAACTTCGTTTCCTACATTTTGCTTATTGAATATAACTTAAAATAATAATAATAATAAAAAAAACCGCTGTTTTTGCAACTTTTTCATACTTATTTATTGTGGGCATTATCTAATTTTTATTTTATCAAAAATAAAGTTATTTTTGTTATGGCTCTTCCTTCGAATTCAAAGAATTGCTTAAATATTTTTTTTTTTCATTTTGTGTACTTAAGTTAAATATTTATTGCAGTTTCTCTTTTAAAATTTGCATTTCATAGGATTTTGGATATTTAAATGCACAGAATGAAACTTTTTCATCGAAAGCTATTTATAGTTCTAAGAATTCTTTGTTAGAAAATTGAATTACCAACGAAACATTCGAAATTTACTCTCTCGATTCAAAACGGGCCTTTTATTATTATTTTTTTTTATTCTATTCGGTTATTTCGTTCACATAAACGGTATAGCATTGTTCAAATTTCTAATACGCTTAGATATTGAAACTTGCATTATTTGATTCAGAATTCACGCTCGAATAATTTTTCTAAAATCATGATACGATTCGAAATTATTTTATTCGGTATTTTGAATAACAGAAAATAGTCGAAATATCAAGTAATAATAATTCCTTTAATTCCACTCAAAATTATTCTATTCATGTTTTGTGAATTAAATTACGGTATAATATTTTTTGATTCTTTGTTATTCGGTTTTTTTTTTTTTTGTGTGTGTGAATTAAATTGCGGTATTATATTTTTCGATTCTTTGTTATTATTTTTGTAATGTTTTTCTAGTTCGTTGCAGAACAAGTTCTAAACAATATAATTAAATGGTGTACTAAATATGAATTTCTCTAGATAAAAAGAATTAAGCTATTAAATCATTTGTTTATTATGTTCAACGCAGATTTTGAAACCATGTATAGACCATATCTGACAAAGTATTTTGTCTCGTTCTAACAACCGAGAAATTAAATTCAAATATTGAACATTAATTTCATTGAATATTCTTGTATTGATTAAAAAAACACGACTTAAAAGAAAAATTAATTCCGCATGCAATGCTAGTTAAAACAAGTTGTGACAAGCTGTTCTAGTCACATACTTACACTTGTTATATTAGCCCTTAAAGAGAACCTGCTGGGATGGAGTACATTTAACTGCACAATACACTGTATATTCACACTTGTAAATTACACGAAAACGTGATGCATAAACCGCTGGAAAACAAAAAAGCGTTATTTTTAAATCAGAACTGACAGTTATAATAACACTGATCGAAAATGGAATAAAGAAAGTTTTCTATACATTATGATAGTTCTGGTTTTCTTTATGGGTTAAACAGACTGCAGCCACAAGTCTGCGGAGGACCTCAAAAATATGAAAATTTTATTTTTGGGGGGGAAATTTCTTCGTGATGAATTTTTATTTCGCCACAGAGAAATTGTTATGAAAACGTAATTGTTGTAGGTTGTTAAGGATGTTTGCACATTGATGTAGGATGTTTGCACATTGATGTAGGATGTTAAGGTTTTTGTTACTCCACGTTACAAACGTTCTTTGACATTTGCCCTTTTAATCAGCAGTCGTGATGTTTGCAGCGGTAGCCAAATGGTCATTTTCGCGGACACGAGGCCGGCTTTGTTTTCGTGTAGTTGTTGGTTCGAACCTTGATTCCATTAAAGACCCGCCATGTTGCAAGGCAGGGCACGTTAAACCTGATCGAGGTCCCAAGTCCTCCCTTTGACAAGGTGTGGAAGTTTCAGAAGGGATGTGCCATCTCAGGTGTCGTCCTCGTCGCTTGGCCGAGGCTCATATTTTCGAGGTCTGTCGCCAATAGCTCTCGTGTTGCTCCCAATAGACGTTAATAAACTATGACACTCGCTCGACCGCTGAAGTTGGTTTTTTAACGGGTCTCGTCTACGATAGCGTAGGACAGGGGTGGGCACTCGTGAGGTCTCATTGAGAGCCGCTTTCCGGTTTTTCACATATAACTCACCATAGTTATATTAAGATCACAGTAACCAAGTGGTCATGGTCAGATCTCGCTGTTGGCATTCTTTCTGTCGTGTCGAGGGTTCGAGCCCTAATTCCACTAAATACCTGCCGTGTAGCGGTACTGATGAACATTAAATATGTCGGAAGTTCCAAGTTCTCTCTTGGCGTAGAAGTTTGGTGAAGGTGTGGCAGCTTAGAGAGATGTCGTCCTCATCACTTGACTGAGGTTCAAAATTGCCGAGGTTTGTCGCCCTCGAGTTGCATTTTAATGTGATGTCAGAAAAATAAGCTGTCAATCTGAAATAATGTTATGTAATGTTAAATAAAGAAATTAAAATTTAATTTAAATAATATGATTATGTATTATATTCAAGTCTTAATGTATAAAACATACATATACTTTTAATAAAATATAATTAAGAGAAAGGAAATACAAAATAATTATTAAAAAAATTAATAATGAAAATTAAATGTTTCAAAAAATACGTTTATAAAAAAATGTAACATTAGTCAAATCTGCGAAAATTTGTAAAAATTTGATGAAGCTGTATGCCGAAATTCTCTGAGATGACTGTTTAGCTGTAAATGATATTTCGATTTTATGAATTTCATTTTGGAATACAAAATATTGCAGAAATATGCTGTACCAAATACCGGAATTAGACGGCAAACAGATTTAATTGAATGTCAACTTCAATAAAAGATATTTGTGAAATTATGATAATAATAAAAATTTTCAATGAGACCGCACGTAACAAATTACCCTATTTGCCTTATCTAAATATGACCTTGCTTTTTGAATGCTTTGAATGGGATACTTTTGAATTATTGAACAGCAAAAATATTGTTAATAGGTTTTCTTTGACTCACATTGCAACTTTGTCTAGGTCAAAACTTTAAAAGCTTTTTTTCTCACATTTTAAAGCGCTCAATTGATCTGAAATTTTCTGTACGCGATTGTTTTGGATGGCAATACGATAATTTCATGAAAATAAATAAAAATTAATTGATTAAAACTATTTATGTAAAGAATTAAATTCCACGCCAAGTTTCCTGCCAAGTCGCCAAATCCGTCGCATTCCTTGTCAAGTTCTCGCAGCAAAGAAATGCTATGTTTAAAAAACTAGTTTTTTACCGGTGTTTTTTAAAATTGCATTTAATAAAGATTTTGATGCTTAACTGTGTTACATTCACACACATCGCCTAAAGAGTCACGCGTAGGTCAACCAAATGATTATCGCGCTCTAGTACTTGCTGTGACGATAGCAATGTTTAGAACTCATGTATTTTATCTGTTTTACAAACTTTTATCTCACTTGCTATACTCATATGTATATTTTTCCGTTCAAAATTTGTTCTCGAATTTTAATCCACTTCCTACTATCCGATCGAGCAGAAATTCCGCTTATACGGTACAATACTATGATATGTTTCCGATGACAATACTATGATATGTTTCAACCGGTGACGGACTTAGGAAGTTTTGGGATCTGCCTTGAACTATGTACTCGAATTTTAACCCACTTCTTTTCATCCTGTTTAGTTGAAATTTTGCACACTGATTTCGCTCACGTAATTGTTTTTGTCTTAAGATTTCTGGACTAAAAATAGTTAGATAAATAAATAAATTTTTTAATCGAGCTTTTATTTAACGATGTACTAAAAGGTATAAATATACTTTTTTAAAAGTAAAATAATATATGATTTATAAAAGTTTGAGGCGCTAATACTTCTTTTCACCACTTATGTAAGTAAGTAGATCACTTACTGCCTAGTAGATGTCTTAGTTAAGCGTCTCAAGCTGCTATTGATTATATATTATTTTATGTTTAAAAATTATTTTTATACCTTTTAGTCCATCTTTAAATTGAAGCTTGATCTAGAAAAACCTTTTCCTCCTTATATTTATTATTCCTAGTAATGTACACCCATTTCGGCAATGAGCTCTTGGCAATTGCAAACGCATTTTATTGTGTGTAACACACAAAGATGTATTATGGAAATAATTAGTTCTTACGAGCCGAGTACTTCAATGTATAATTTTTATTTCAATTTAACGAGTCGTCTATCTAATTTTATTATTGTGTGATTTTACTTCGAGCCACAAGACATATCGCTAGTATATTGTTGCTGTTTTGGTCGATTACATAAGAGGGTGGTTCAAAAAGTTCTTGTATTTGAAAGCAGAGGGCATCATTCGAGTAAATTGTTGTTGCCATTGGCTGCTATCATCTGTTGAATGGAACTGAAACAAATTTGGCATTGATTCATGAGTTAGTGTTGATTTGGTATTCATTTGCTGCCAAATCAAAATTTGATTGTTGTTACGTGGAGTTGTCACCGTCGGTGCGACCTGGATTCATCATTATACCCCGGAAATCAAGCAGCATTCAAAACAATGGGTTGCTTCCGGTGAATCTGTTCCAGAGAAGGCGAGGATGATCTCATCGGCCGGAAAAGTTACGACGAAGAATTTTTGAGGTGTGAAAGATGTCATGATCACGAATACGAGTAACTGAGACTTCGACAGTGAGTCATGATGCTTACTAGATACAAACCTCTTTCGAAGCTGGATGAGCGCCATTTCTTGGATTTTCTAAGGACTGATTGAACGACCCTCATACATCTATATGCGGAAAAGGAATTCCACAAAATCATTTAAAATTGTTCTAGAAAAAATCGATACAATATAACTGTGTTATACAATTATCTAATACTGAAGTTAACTAATAAAATATTAAACAACATTATTATTATTATAGATTTTTAATGCTTATAAATTCGATTCCCGTATCAGTAGAGTTTTCGATTTTTCTTACTTTCAAGAATTACTTTGATTACTCCTGTAAACGATAAAGGTTCCCCCCCACTTTGTGCTATTTACTTATCTAATAAAACTTTATTGCCCTAAGCATTAAATTAGCCAGTTTGAAATTTGCCCTTCCCGTATTCCTTTACAGTTCTTGTTATATACACGATAAAAGATAACATTTTATTGTTTATTTACTTTTTCTGCCGTAAAAGGGATAGTCGTTTAAAATATTACGTCAAAAGACGTAACTGCTTCTTTAAAACAAATCGTTGAGTTGAGTTTGTTTTTATTATTGAATTTATTGCGAATGTATTTTCTATGTCATTAATTTTACGTATTTTCTTTCTGAAAAGGAACTTATTGTTGTAATAACTAGACATACAGATGGAAATTTATGGAGCTGCATTTAAAATCGAATCAAAGCTGTTATGTGCAATAACATTGTTCGAATTGAATATTTTTTGATTCAGTAAATTAAGATCAATTCACTTCGCTGTTTTTGAAATACATTCTGAGTATCGTGAAATTTACTCGGCCGCGGCAGCTGAGATAGACAATGTTTCATTCGAGCTGCGTGTTCGAGTCCTGATTTTACTAAGCCCCCGTTGTGTTGTTAAGTTAACTCATGTAAAATGAGTAGGGGTTCAAGGTCTTCGCTAGGCGTTGTGTGGAAGATGGGAGAGTCTTGTATTGGCTCAGGTGTCATTTGATCGAGTTTCAAAATGACGTGGTCCGTTGCCATGAACAATCTCCAACGCGGGCCCCAACAAATGTTCCGGTTTCGGGCCCACGTTGGAGATTATAAAAACGAAATCGCGGATTTCTTAGAAAAAGCTCGCTGTTACTTATGGTGCGAAAATGAATGTTCCTGCCCCTCGGTCTCTTATAGTTATGATTTTAAAAAATAAGCTTCTTTCTTATTGGGAAGTCTGGTGGTCAACTTGTAATACTGGTATTCGGGTTGAGTCTTATCTTCCTGGATCAAATCTGAGTTTTTATATGAATTCTGGTTTTATTATTCGCTTCTTAATTAGTCTTGGTCCCTTCATTTCGAGAAATGGACAGTATCGAGAATATCGAAAAATGGATAATAGTAAACTTTTTCCATGCTAAAATTGAACGATAAATTATTAAATTGAATATTATATCAGCTACATGTAATTAAAATTGAAGCAAACGATAAATTATTAAATTGAATATTACGAGTATATCAGCTACATGTAATTAAAATTGAAGCAAACGATAAATTATTAAATTGAATATTATATCAGCTACATGTTATTAAAATTGAAGCAAACGATAAATTATTAAATTGAATATTATATCAGCTACATGTAATTAAAATTGAAGCAAAAGATAAATTATTAAATTGAATATATTCAAGCTAAATGTAATTAAAATTGAAGCAAACGATAAAAAATTGAAAAGTGATCTCGTTCGCCAAAATTGATCCACCGAAAACAGTAGCCCCTTAAGTGGCTGAAAAATTACTTGACATTTCATATAAGTCAAGTATGGTTTAATCCCTCAATCAGTTTAATAAATCCGAATTAGAGTGAAAAAGGTAAATTATGATGATATTATCAATAAAATTACGGGAAAAATTTTTAGAAAATGAAACAAAAAATGTAAACTTATTTTAATAAATTTGCTTACCTGATTGAATAAATATGGTTTGTATGTGGCGAGTGGAATAAAGATAATATTTTCTGCATGTTTTTTCCTTCTTTTTTCACTCAACGACGGAAAAACTATTGCATCGTTATATGAAGTCATATTTTTGGAATCTTATCATTTTTCCAATCATCCATTCGATTGAATTTTATAAGTAAATAAAGCAATTATTTTTAATTTTTAACGATTTTTTGTGCAATTAAAAATATTCGTTTTATTCAAATAATTTCGTTGTCTTACCATTTTCATGTATTCCTTACGATACTGATTTATATAATGTATTAAATGACAAACTGAAATACATGATTTTGTGGAATGAAATTATCTCAACCCTTCTCTAGTTAATTTTAAACCGTGCCCCTCTTTTGTCAGCGCTGTATGGTTCTTCATAGATAATCACTTATTAAAATGTCTCATGTTCTTACTTTTTTATGCAAAATATATGTAACGTATATTTCTGCAGATAAGACGATAGTTGAATCATAAAAAAACGGCCCCCAAAATCCGGGGTCGTCTTATAAGACAGATTCGAAAAGAATTATATTAATGTATTTATGAAGAAATTAAAACAACTATAAAAGGATAAACAGCTCACTCACTTGTGTATTTAAAATACTACAAAATCCTCACAATCATTATCTTAGGCAATTATCTCCTCAAGTACATCCTCAATTTCGATGTAGAGGAATTCCTCATATGGATTCCTTTTCTGTACCTAGCGACTCATTTCCGCATCGTCATATATGTCCCTTGACAAATCGTCTTCAGTGACATCCGTAGCTTTAGAAATCCCACACTTTTTTAAAGGATTTGTTAAGAGGTACATGCGAGTTCGTGATTCGGCATGTTCTTCTGTGGAGTGTGTTGCCAGATGAAAGAAAATGATTTTTTTGGATTGAATGTTAACATCGCTCTTTGAAGAAACATGAAGCTATTGGGCAAGGACCTCATAATTTTGAACCTTGGTCAAATGACGAGGACGGCACCTGAACCCTTTCCAAATTTCCACACCTCACCAACAAGAGGTTTTGCAGCATCTACAGGTTTAATGTGCACAAATTATGATACACGGTGGGTCTTTAGAAGTATCGGGGCTCGAACTCGACTAAAGAATCTCCGCGAGTGTTCGTGATCATGACCTCTAGATTACCGCTGCCAATTAACTTGTTAGAATTATGTGTGAATTCGTGATTCTGCACATGCTTTTACAGACAGTGTTGCCAGATGCAAGAAAATGAAATTTGTTTCAGAGGATGATTGCTGGTTTAAATTTAATTTATTGACCGTTTACAGTTCGGGGGATCGTCTCGTAAGACAAATATATGCTAAAACTGTAAACTGACGAAAATTCATACCTGTCTTATCTGAAGATCGTTTTATCTGCTGAAATATAAAAGATGTGGCTATTAAATAACGAGACTAATGATGTAAAACATTTTGCTTTGATTTCATACATATTTACTTACTATCACCTTCAATACACACCCCTTCTCTATCCCTACAACGCTCCATTGTTTGAAACGGTCCTGGAAGTCTTCTTCTGTCAGCTCCTTCAGGACGTGTGCCGCTTTCTCTTTCACAGCTCCAACGGATTCAAATATTGTTCCTTTTAATGTAGATTTCACCTTAGGAAACAGGTAGTAATCGCTTGGCGCAATATCCAGGGAATAAGGCGGATGGTCTAACACTGGGATGCTGTACTTGATAGTAACCTCTTGATAGACAATGCGGGAGAACTTGCCCTTCCACAATTCATGTCATTATTTCCTTATTCTTTCACGGAGTTCAGCAAGAACGTATAAGTAATAATGCTGATTAATAGTTTGACCTTCAGGAACCCAATGAAGGTACACAATCCTACGAATATCGGGAAAAAAAATCATCATTGCTTTGGATTTTGATTTTGCTCATTCGAGCTTTTTTTTTTAACTCTGAGTGAGGATGGGTTCTTCCAGTGCATGGATTGGTGCTTCGTTTCAGGATCATAACTAAAGAAACCACGATTCGTCGCACGTTATTATCCTTTCCAAGAAGTTTGGGTAATTTTCAATGACATTCAAAGTGTCAGTGGAAACATTTTTTAGAACTTCATGTTGTTGAAACGTAAGAATTTTAGGCACCATTTTGGCACACCCTTTTTTGTGTTAAAATTGTTATGTAAAATTTGCTTTACGGATTCTTTGTCAATTCTCAACAATCGCACAGATACTTCATTGACAGTCACATCGAAACAGATTACCGATTTTTTCGATATTATCATCCGTTTTTGACGTGGAAGGGCGACCCGGGCAACATCTTTTCGGTCATCTTTAAAACGCTTGAAACACTCAAAAGCATGTGCACGAGTTGAACATCATTCATTGCCATACACTTCTTTCAGTAAACTATAAGTTTCAGTAGTTGTTTTTCCATGTTTCATGTGAAATTTCACGACGATTTGTTGCTCTATTGTTACACTTATCAATTTTTTGGCGAAACCAAAATTTTTCTTTAATGCGAAGGAAGATACGGTTTTGTTTACAGACGCGAGAGGCACTGCATTCGAAAGAGAACACTTCACGTTAAACAGCTGTCGGTCCCTGGCGTTTGGCGCATGTGTATTTCATATTTAGCAGCTTCAATCATCTTATTTAATATCCGCACCTCGTATATTGAGAGTGGAGAGCTTTGAATTAAATTAAATTTATTCTTTATAAATGTGCTATATAATGCTATTGTATTTTGTGCAATTTTTTTTTTTATATGAACGCGATGTGGAAAAGGCTTAATGAAACATGTTCATGAAATGCTTTGAAATTGCAGCGGTAGGATTTAACTGGTTCATACCGGTTCCGCGAAACCGGTTGTTTAATCATTTGAATCGTATCACTTGTTGTATCGGTTTTTAAATAAAAATAATCTGGTGATATAATTACTTTGAAATTAATTTAAAAATTGAGGTGAAAGATACAAATACTGTTATACAGTGAAACACATTTATCAAGGTCAGTAGAAAAACTTTTGATACACAGATAACCGCTAAACAACCTTACCATTGAGTACATGACTAATACAAACTTGCTTTTTACGTAAGGAATGGAGAAGTGCGTTTCAATGGCATTGCAAGCAGTCAAGGTCATACTATCTGATGTTTATTCACCTTTTTATCCTGTTCGCGCGTTTTAAGGTTTGTTGTGAGCTTCAAATTGCCCTTCACTGCTGTTTTCGAATGGATTCTTAAAAGTAATTTTTCTGTGAAGATCTTATTCGAATTATGGCAAGTGCGATGCCTATATATAGACAGTATTTTTACGTTTAGAACATGTTATTGATTTTTTTTTTATTATTTTATGATCTCTTTTAATATCTTACGATATTCTTAACGGCGATGGGATGTTGATATCTAAGTGTAATCAACAATGTTGCGGTATGCAACGTGGCATTTCAAACATAATTTATTATGGCTGATATGAAATGCGATAAAAGCATGTCACCTATGGTATTAAACTAAAAGAGTAAATACTTTTGAATTTTTATTTGTTTTTATCATTACATACGAAAATAATTCAACATTTTGTTGGAAGAATGGAACAAAATCATGGAAGAGTCAACAGAATTAAATTGCTGGTCATTTAAAAATAATTGTTTTTCTTGCTTCTATTTGGGATATTTGTTAACTTAAATGGCAGTTGGAAACTATACACGAAAGCTCGTTTTTGTGTATATATTCATTATTTCTTTACTTGCCTATAGAGGCAATGAGTCTCCAAAACATTTGTTTCGCTTTGAGTGTCCGACACCTGTTTGTCCAAAACCAAACATTTTTTTTTTTATGAAAAATATATCGATAAGAATAAATCGTTCCTATGTGTCTATTCGTACTTCATTTATTTGTAACTACATTTTGCTGGATTTTCATAATATTTCAATGGAATATCAGAAAATTATTTTAAACTTTTAGAACTCGAAACATTTGGTCAAACATTCTTGTACTCTTACAAACCCAAGAGGCTTCGGTACCCTAGTGGTCATAATCGCAGACTCGCAACTGACGGTTTTCGTCGAGTCGTAGGTTCGAGCCTTGATGCCACTAAAGACCTGTCGTGTAGCCGGGGCTAATGCACGTTGAATTTTGAAGGCTCTGAGTCCTCCCAGTTGGTGTGGAAGTTAAGAGAGATTGGTACCAGCTCGGGTGTCGTCCTCGTCATTTGACCGAAGTTTAAATTTTTTTTTTTTTTTTTTTTTAAAATTTTTTAAATAACGGGGCCCCGTGACCAGGGGGGGGCCAAAAAAAAAAAAAAAAAAAAAAAAAAGAACTTTCACCGTGCATTTAGTTTTATAGCACTGATTTTCCAGGGACATTTTTTCAGTCACGTAATCTCACAGTTTCTAGGTATAGGGATTCCTAGGGACAAGCTAAAGACAGAAAGTCTCGTAGGGATTATTTCTAATAGATTTACGACCATAGAAAAGCGGATTAAGCAAATTTTACTACCGCGTGATCTAATAAATAAAAGGATAATTTCGATTTGGATCAGGAAACAGAAATGATCTCTTTCCTTTTGAATTAGAAAATGGGAAAAATTGGGAAAATAAATTATTATTCAGGGAAACTATTAAATTAAAGTTAAATCATTACACATACACACATATATACGCATACACACAAGTGCCCTCTTAAGTCCACCCCCACTCCTCGTAACTGCCGAACTGCGTGATCTATAATAAAAAAGTGATGTCTACGTAAAGAAAATTTGCTCTATTCTATGTACTAGATCAGGCTGTTTACAGTGCTACCTGTTGAAACCTGTGGAGTAAGCGTTCCATCTCGAAGACTGTACAAAATAGAGGCGAGGGGAGGGGGGTAGAAAAACTAAAATGTAGATCATCACTGAATTAATATGAATAGATATGTTGTGGACATCAATGCTAATAAAAAA